>OX638361.1:20734486-21334486 GCA_951812935.1 Hermaeophaga mercurialis | reverse complement strand
GCCGTAGGGTTCTTCCTTTAGGAGTAATTAGCCGAGATCCCCAGTCGGTGTGCTTTGCGTTCCAGTCACCGCCAACAATAAATTTTCCACTTAGATGGCTGAGGAAATTTTCATATTCTTCTGTATCGATTCTATGTCTAGGTGGACTGTACATTGCTGCTATTTAAATGACCATGGACGTGCAGAAATTTGGACACCGGTAGCTTGCAATTTGGTTGTTTGAAACGGGGGTAGTTCATAATGCGGGATAGCAGTGCGAATAATTATTGCCGCTCCAGCGTGAGCTGTTCTATCAGGATGGGGAGTATGGTATATTGAATAGTTCGGAATTTTTAACATTGATCTTTCAGTAAAGTGCGTCTCTGCGATAAGGAGGACGTCTATTTTGTTGTACTGTAAAAAATTTATTACTTCGTCTTTGTGGTTTAATAAACCATTGGCGTTCCACTCGGCGATTCGAATTGATTTAGTTTCCATTTCTGGGGTTATTATTTATTACTGCAGTAAGCATATTTAGAATCATGCTATTTTGATTAATAAGCTGCATAAACATTGACTTAAATTCATTCAGGAATATATTCATTTGGGCTCCTAGATCCAAGGATTGGTTGTTGACGTTCAAGTTGCTTGTTACATTTGCGTATGTTGGTCTGCTGTAAGCTGTTTGTTGAGCGCTTGCTTGATTCATGTGGAAATTAATAGCTGGTTGAGTGGTAATGTGTCCTGGTTCTCTACTATTTGGTTTTCCTCTCGCCTGCTGTAAGTTTCTATATACAGTGCACCCTTTATAATTCGCTGTGTGCTCTCCTTCACAGAGAGCACATTTGGCTGGTGTATTCTTTGGTTTTTGGCAATCGCTTGACTTGTGCTTTGCACCACATTTGACGCATAGGTAAGGTCTTGAGCAGTAGGACTTGGAGTGGCCATATAGTTGACATCTTGTACACTGTATGATTGATCTTTTCTTGTTTGGTGGTTCTATTGTGATTTTCATGTAGTTTAAATACTATAGTTTGTATATTTCCTTGTTGTTTGGTTTGGGTTCGAGATCAACATAGAACATCATGAGTGGTTGTTTACTGACTCGATGTCTAATATTTAGAATATTGCGCACAGAATGTCCATGTTTTTCTATCTCTTTTTTAATATCGTCAATTGGTATCGAATAGTGTAAATTGCGAATTACTACTCTAAAGGCTCTATCCTGTTCCATTTGATAAGTATGGTGGACTATTTTTTCACTATTTAGGTGAGTGATGAGTTTTCGGTATGTGTCAGCACTTTGAGCATTTATTTTTACGGTGTCATTTTGGACTAGTTTACATTGATAAGTTTCCACTTCTACTACTGCACTTAAGTTTTCAATCATTTTATTAAAATTATTTACGCTATAAATATAAATTGGAGGTGGTTTGGGTGGTGTTACTGCCTGATTAATGTTATCTTTATCGTTTAAGTTTCTAAGTGTATCAAATTTATTACTTGTACTTACTTCTTGAGTGTTTTGAGCTATTGTTTGCCTGGGACTGTTTACTCTCTTCCGCTTGACTGTTTGCCATTCGTGATTTTCCTGTGATTCATCTTGCGAATCAGAATCACTACCTTCGAACATATTATAGTCTTCTTCGTTTGTTATTGTTGGCATGACTTTGGAGTTTGTGGTATTATTGAGATTATTGGGTATGATTATGTTTGAATTTGGTACAAAATGGGTGTTGAGGGGTTGTGGGTTATCAATATTGTAAGGTTGGCTGACTGGAAGATGTTGATTGAAGACTTGGTTGGTTAGAGGAATTTGTTGTGGTATCATTGGGAAAGGGACTTGAGGTATCTGCTGGTAGCAAAGGTTTTGTTGGTTTGATCCATATTGATAAGTAGCTAAATTTGTTGAGAATGGATTGTATTGATTATTCATATTGATATGAAAGAAATTTTACTTGCGTACACCACTGGATTGTTTTATTATTATCACTTCTTATAACTTGTTAAAATTGAGCTCCACAAAGAATTTGGCCTTGCGGCCACACTTTTTAATAATCACTCTACTTTTGCCGATATCGATACGTCTTCACAGGCCGAGAGTCAGATGAGTACTCCTAGAACAGAAGTTTCAAATGTAACTGATGTCTTCAGTGGAATGGGCAGGGAGTGAACTTGTGTGGGAAATTTATCTGTTAGGGGTTTTTCAGGCACAAGAACCTCAGCCTATCTAAGAGGGTTTTAGGTTAAGTAACAAATTTTTCACTTACATTGTTGTTTTCTCTTTCAGCTCACAAAACAGAAAAGAGCTCCGTCAAATACAAACGGGCTTTTATAGTTTTTCGAAATCATGACATACTTTTAGTTATTTTTTTTTTCTTTTTTAGTATTGACACTTAATAATATAATCAACAAAATATGACTTTTTTAAACAAAACATTTATGTTTTTCAACAAAATATGGACTTTTTCAACAAAATATGACTTTTTATAAACTTCAAATGAAGTATTGATTAAAAATTACAACAATATGATTTGAAACAATTAATTTAATATGGTTTTCATCTATTTTTGATTGTATGTAAAGAATGAACTATTTATAATTAATATACGATGTTTTTACATACATCTTGGCATCATAATTTATTTATTTCTACTTTGAAATTTAGTTCATTTTTTAGATATAACCAAATCTAATTCTTTTTCAAATGAATTACTTTAACTTTGTTACAATTAAACAGTGACCAAAGTTAGATTAACAATTTCCATTAAATTTAAATTATTAAAAGCAGATTATGGATAAAAAACATTTAATTAACAACAAAATAGTATAGTAAGTAAAGAAAAACAAAAAGACATTTTTGCAACAGTGTGTCACATTTTTAACAGGATTCCTAAGTGAATTTGTAAGTCCTGGGTTTTATTTCCTTTTCTGAGTGCTCTAAATTTATAGAAACCACGACCTAAAGCAGTTAGTTTTACTAAACTCATTTAGAAAAACACCATTTATATTCAGAAGGTTAGAGCCCATAGTTCCACGTACATTTAGAAATAATTATTCATAAATTTCGTCTCTCTTAGATATTGATTAAAAAATATATAAGACCGCTAATGCTCTATATTCTCGAATAGCAAATATTCTCAAATCTAACACACACTCTGGAAATTTATTCTTGATACAAGGATTACCCAACTGACCAGAGCAGGCCGTAACTTCAGAATTATTATTTCCAACGTGACCAGTGGCGTAAAAGAAAGTTGTAATTAAAAAGTTTGTATTTTCTTCTAATTTAAAATACTATAGCAAAACAAAAAGATCGAAGATCCTGATACATCCATAAAGGCAATAACGAAATTAATCGAAGAGGATAAACTTGGGAAACAATCTTCAGGGATACAAAGACCATACTCTGAAGATGTACACAAATGTAGATGCAAAATATGCACAAGCAACAGTAAAACAAACTTTATAAAAACACTCTCCTACCACTATTTCCATTTGCAGTCATATCCATATGATCTAAACAGTTTTAATGCAGTGAACTTTTTCGATAACAGAAAGCCACAAACAAAAGAAAATGAGTACTAGCAATTATATATATTTAACACAGCACTGCATGTCTTGAAGATCCATAGTTTTTCTTATTTTTTTTCTATCTCCTATCTGTTATGATTGTGCACCGTCCTTTTAGAATTCCCTTCAACTACTCTAACATCTTCTAGTACTACGTCGTGCCATGCTTTTCTAGAAAGCCCTCTTTACATTTTCCTCCCATCCCTTCTAAAAGTTTAAATCTAATAAAGATTGGGTATCTGTTACTTTTGCTGTTGTAGACTGATTAGATCAAATTAATCGAAGAGGATAATATATAAAACTGATCCTCAGATACACAAAGACTACACTCCGAAAATATATACAAATATGGATGCCAGACGGTTAGGGGTAGCGTGTTCCCGGCGTTGGTGATCAGCCCTGGTCGCAGAAATAGGCCGACGTTAAATAAAAATAAATAAATAAAAAATGGATGCTAGATATATACATGGTTAGGATAAAGTATGGAACCAAATACATAAATTTTGTAAGTAATTGCAATGGGGCAAAATGAAGCTGATGTATATTTTTTTGTTAATAATATACTTCCTGTTTAACCGGAAATACCCTCAACTTTTTTAATTTAATTTAAATTTCAAAGGAATTTATATCGCCAGCTTGTTTAGGAATATATAGTAACACTCACTGGTTTCATTAATGATTTTATTTAACAAAGAACACACAAAACAGTTTACAGTTTACACAATTTGTTTAGTTTAATTAACAACAAACAGCAATGGCAATATTTTGTCAAGAATCCCAGATTAATTGATTCTGTTAAAGGTGAATAATATCAGAGTTATTGTATCGGCGAGATAATAAAAACTGCAAAATAAACTATTCCATGTTTCGAGATTAATACTTAGATATTTTACGTTTCAATTTAAGAAACACTTCCATTTTCTTTTGTAGGGTATTTTTTTGTTAACCAATCAGAATTGATGTGTTCTACATAGAACTGATATTTTGAAAGAAATAGTTTATTATTGTATAATAAGATGAATTATCTTCTGTAAGAAACAAAAGTTAGCAGGTCTCTTTCATTTTCGTAGTTTAAATTAAATCATGCGTGATACATTTTACCTGGTAGTAGTAGATATTGAGTTAATTTTAATTTCAAGAAAGTGCTTTGGATACGCCTCTGCATGTTACATTATCTAAAGTGCATGCACATGGGCCACATCGGTGCATACATTCTACTACCCAAACGGTTTTCTAGGGATCCACTTTATCGGACCAAGAGAAAATGAATGAGGATTGAAAATTATTAGGAGACCAGGAGCTCGCAACTTCTGGATTTACCACCTTGTTGTCAAATGATTAGTATCTACAGGGTGTATTGAAGAATCGCATCGAACTAATCACCAGAAACTTCAGGTTAATAATGAAATTTTTTTAGTCGTTCCAAGAATATGAAGCTATTGCTGGGTGGCCAATTAATAAAGAAGAATGAATAGCACTGGAGGAAGCAGGAATTATTGCAATAAAACGATAAGAAAAACGAAACCAAATTGCGTAGATAATAGGATAAAAGAAATTAAAGAACAAGGAAAGGGTCGAAATACCAGGAACTATTACGAAAAAAACAATTAACAAAACAACAAAAAGCATAAAAAAATGGCAAAATTATTAATGAAAGAAAGGAATAAAATCAAAAATAGATTGATTTATGTGCAACTCCTTTTATTTTGGTGTATGATATACTTTTTTTGTTTTGGCAATGTCTAATTTTCATAAAATAGAAATTAAGACAAAATATCTAACTTGTTGCATGCAGGATGCCAACAATCAAAGAATAGATTTTATTTTTGTTATTTCTATCTGTCAGTTTAAACTAATATCGTTCTAATGCATTGATTTAATTATGTTAATTGCAATCCTATGATCAAAATAATTACCGATTGGTTAGTAATTATTAGTAAATTTAAACCATCGTTCCAGCTTGTAAGTACATCTTTTACGAAAATAGAATAATCGCTTAAACCCGAAACGCGGAATACATCTCGGGGGTGTATAAAAGTTATCCTCGCCACAATATATCTTAAGCTCCTTTGAAATTCCATTAAAGTCCTGAAAAAGTTATCTTATACATAAATACGTTATGTATTCAATCAATTTTTCTTATCGACGGTCCATCTGGTTGGAAAAGTTAAAACTTTGTGAAAATATTACGTTAAAGCGTTGAACAAACTTAGAGCAGACTCTAGCGGATTACAGAAACACACTTTGAATCGAAAACACGCCAGTTAAAGGTTCTTTAGAAGCGTTTACTTATTTAAATTTTAGAAAAACCCCTTAAGGTTTAAAAAAGAATTAAGTTCCACAAATTCAATAAATGGAAAAAGTATTAGCGCCATTTTGGTGAACTGCAATCTTTTTTAAAACGTTATAAACTTGTAGAATATCGTACAAATTTGAGTAAAACCTCTATGTGCATAATTTTTTATATTTAAATCTGTTAAGTTGATTAACCATAAACCTAATATCAAGGAATATAAAAAATATGCAACATGACCTAAAAAAAATTTTTGCAGACCTTTGAAAATATTAAAATCTTAAATTTCCAACACTTTAAAACAAAATTAAGCAAAAATACACGACTTTGCAAGAAATCGGAGTGGGAATGGCTCAATATAATTTTATTAATATGTTAGGTTTATAATTAAGACTTATTTATTAAAAATTATTATATAGTATTTGGGAAATGAAGATAGTCAATAAGCCTGAAAAAATTAATTTAAGGTTAGTTTATGTTCGGTTAGGTTTGCTACCTTGCTCTCCATATTGCCAAATAAATAAATAATATTTTAACTATATCTAGTATTTCTGTTCTAAATTGTAAAACTTCAAAAAAAAAGCTCATAAAAATCCAAGAAACAAAGATGATTCATGGGCGTAGGTGTTTAAGTATCTACATAAATTTGATATTCTTGTAAATAATAAGAGAAAAACTATATACATAGTGTATAATTATAATCCACTTTTAGTTTTTATTAATAAATGAAATGTTTTATTTTTGAGATTTTTTTTCTAAGTTGAAAAATTTGTCGTAATTATGTTACCAGATATATATAATTATTTCATTTGTTTCTGAAATGTTTTATTTTTAAGTACATAATTATCATTCCTTATTTGTGCAATTTGGTGATCTTGCGATATTTCATTATTTAGCTACGATCTCCAAAACGCCATATTTTTAAAGAAAAAAAAATTAAAAGTTTAAGAAAACAATCACACGACCTACTGTCTGAGAACTTAAAAAGGCAATGATTTACGATCATAGAAACTCTGTCAAATACTTATAAATGCTTATGAAGTTGATTGAGACGACTTGATTTGGCCAACTGAACATCACTACCTCAGATATCATGTGTTTATACGTGGTATATATAATATTTAAATGTACATTTCTTATAAAGTTCTTAATATTTACACGTACTTATATTGGATGAACCTCGTAAGTGGAGTTCAAATTTAAATGTAATTTAGAATAGAAATACTATAATTATAAAATTATAAAATCCAATTGTTCCACGGCAAATCAAATTGTTTCATATAGAAGTGTCTAAGTATTTTTTTTTCATTTAGTTTATTCAGACAGAACCCAACGAGACCCTATAACTTTAGCGAATGCACAGCAGTGATGGTACTGAGCAATGACTGAAATGAAATATCGACAAAAAATTGCAAAAAGTAGTAAATAATATATAGCGCAAATGAATGCACTGATATCAAAAATTAATCTGTAGAAAAATCATAATGGTAATTTTATTTCAAATTTCAAATAAAATATCCCTAAATAAAAATATGATATGCGACTGAGCCTAAAAGTGCCACTAACATTAAGTGCCATACCTTCTGACGATGTCGAAATTACATTTAAAACTTTAACTGAGACATGTCCAGATGAAACAGATAATTTAATTAATTATTGGGAAGATACTTATATCGGAAGAATAAAACAAAATCGTAAGTTATGTCAAACGTTTCCTATTAATGTGTGGACTATGTTTAACAGAGTAAACATTGATTCGCAACGTAGAAATAATTCTCTAAAAAGTTAGTCTTTCAATAAACCATAGATTGTAATCACCCATTAGAGCACAAAATTATAAAGCATTTTATAAAAGAACAAAATCAAATAAAGTTAAATTATATTCATTTCCATGAATATTAGCAACGAGAAGAATTTAAAAATAAATATGTGCTTCTTAACAATAGTACAAAATTATGATAGAAATGGCATTATTAATTATTTAACTGAATTATCCTATAATTTAGAATTATATTAAGACAATAATATACCAATTATTATTGACCATTTCTAATAAATTTTAATCAATAAATAATTTACTATATTATCTTTTATACTTTATTTTATATGATATTATCCAAATAGTTGTAAATTTAAAAAAAATTAACATTAATTTTGTGGAGTTCAGGCTTCTGCTTCGTATAAAGCTAATACACCCCATTTTTTTTAAATTACACAACTACTACCTTATTTTTTAAGATATTATAAAAATGTAATAAAAATTGGTAAGAATTATGTTTCAGGGTAATATATAGATAAAAAAATAAGATGCAGCAAGGTATAATTAATTTAATGCAATTCATTCCCGAACTCCCAAGGATGGAAAGAAATAAATGAAAAAGTGAAAAAGCTCGGTCAGTAAATATAGAAAATAAAACCTAAATTATTAAAGGGAACTTTTGCTTTTCGAACATAAACTAAAATAAATTTCTAAACATGCATTATGCAGCACTGCAGGTCTTATAATAATCTGATATATTATTTTTTATTTTGCCAGACACAGCTTTTGATCTAAAGATTTTCAATATTGAACCCCAGCTTTTGTTAACTTTTGTAAATCTTGTATAATTTCTTCTAATTTATCATTCCTGTTACTGATGTTAATTCCAACGTAGCTTATCTGATTTGTATTCTTAATTTAATACTGTTTTTTGTTATACATACTTCGAAACATTAGTTCTCTGTCCAATCGCTTATTGCGATATATCACTATCATATACTTCATCTTATCTTCATTTATTTGGTGGTCCCCTTCTGATGGGCTATTTTTTAGATGCTTTAGTAATTGTTCATAGTAGTCAAACCTCTTCTTGGTGAGTTGTGAAAACACCTTGTACACAATATGAAGCAGAGCTAAACTTATTTTTAGAGCGTTTAAAACCCTTTGCTTATACTTGACTGAGTTATCGGTGTTGCCGATTCTAACTGCTTTTCGGTTAGACCCCAGTATATACTAATGTTTGGCGTTACGACCACAGATAAATTGATAAGTGTATCAAAAATAGTTTGAACTAATATTCTTTATATGTGTTGGTGGACAATAAATTACAGAAAATATTATATGCCATTAGTGCCTCATATGGGTTTCCCTGATATATTTAGTGATGGATAAATAAAAGGAAACTAAAACTCAACGAGAGAAAAGTATGTCACATAAACGCCATTAACAGGAACATAAAGAACAGTATCGTACACATCACTATAAACGGATTTATTGTCCCTTATTATATACAACACAACTAAATATTTAGTTTTGATATTTGATGTCAAAATAAAATAGAAAAGACGTATTAACGAAAAGAGCATAACCTAGGTCAAAAATATAGAACACTATGTAGAGCAAGGGTTCCAAATTCTGGATGCGTAATAAATTTCTACTATCGTTGAAATTCAAAATGTTACATCTAAAACTAAAAGCAAAGTTTACTTACCATACTAACTTTGAAGCAGTAAAATAAAAAATATCACTATATCTCCTACCCATAATTTAGTTCCTTGAATTCCTTGGCATCTTAATGTATTATTTTAACTTGAGCGGATATAATGTAAATTTTGCTATAAATAATATATATCAGTTTAATGGTTAAAGTCTTCAAGCAAAGAGAAAATAATTGGCTGTCATTTCATATGATTTAAGAATTCTACTTTAATCTGAGAGACAGTCATGAACTTCTGCAATTGCGTGGTTTGGAGGTAATGGTCAGTTTATTGTGCTCTGTTTTTTATTTTGTCTCAAAGAATAATATTCATTGTTAAAAAGAAAATACTACGCCTCTGGCTTAGGTTCTTTTTCTCAATAACTCCAGCGGGTATCGCTTACCTTTCTGATTAAAACTTTGATGGTTATCAAAATGTTCGTAGTTCGGAATTAAATATTATGCCACAAGAAATTAAAATGGGGATTATCTGTTCAAGCAGTTTCTAAAGAATTTTAATGCATTAAATAACTTTGTTATAAAAACATCGCCAAGCAAAATAATTATTTTCAACTTTAAAATTCATTTAAAATTAAGGACTTTTAATGAAAAACCTAAAACAACATAATTTAAAAAATTATGGAGTGAAAAAGAATAAATGGATTTAAAAAAAATACACTATGGCCACGGTAATATAAATTAATATTAATTAAAATAAATTTATTTTATGATTTAATAATAAACAAAATTAAACAAACAAACATTACACTTTTTAAGAATACATATCAAAGAAAACGGCCTTGAGTAAACTAACTGAAGAACTCTGATTCGTCTTCGTCAAACTTAACACTACTATTTTTCAACATCAATTGCATATATTTATGTACTCTTCTTGGACTCTCGAATATTCCAGGAAAGTCTTGACGATTAGGAGAATATTCGGGAAAGCGTAATAGCTATCAGCAGTTAGATTAGGTTTTCCTGCTTTTCCTAAGTCTTGTGCTTATGTGTAGGTAGCTAGTGGCCTTGGCCTGTGCACCGAAACAGTTACATTATCGTAACTTCGCCTTTATTAGGAATTTCATGTAAATTTGGACAATTTATTTCGAATGAATACTTTATTTTTTATTATTGCTTAATAAATAATTGATGAAATATAAAATTCAATATTCTCTCCTCGAGTACTAATTTACCACCGACTGTGTTAACGAAGGGCCCCATTAATGGTCCATGTGGAATACTAAATCTACATCGGACGTTTCTGTCGAACGCCCTTGGCGTTTAAATTCATTAGAGCTCGTTTCGAGACAGGGGTGAGTTTGAGCTATAGACACGGGCCCAATTACTTTTTTTTTTGTTCGATTCCGATCCCAAATCATCCGGTCCATTTACCATCCCTGAAAAATAACCTGTCGTTTTAGTCGAGAGGTATTTTCAATCTTTTCGAAGCTTTCTAGCGCTATTTTTCAATTGGATATCATTGCATTTTTGGGTGCATCAATGGAAAACATATTATTTAACCATTATTTGAAAGTTCTTGATTGAAAACAAAATGTGGATGAAAAAATTTTAAAAACCCTAAGACATGTTTTTGCCTATATTTTAATAAATATATTCAAAGGTATGTGTGGATTTAAGAATTTTACTGAAAGAAAAAAAAATGTAAATTAACAAGAATAACAATGAAACTACTTCACTTACTTCGTACTTTGATACTTAACTACTACTTTTGTTGTCAGTTTCTTCCTACTTATATACTTTTTTGTTTTTTCTAGGATCCCAAAGAATTATTAGATATTTACTAGAGTATTCTTGACGTTTTCGAAAATGCTTCGGAAAGCGTCATAATTTAGTTTAGATTAGGTTTCTGGATCTTATTCTCTAAATCCGTATAGTAAATGTTCTCACAGGCAGAAAAACCATTACAATATTCCACTATTTTTGTGGATATATCTGGGATTTTTGCTAAAGACAATGAGGAGTTTTATTTCACTAAAAAAATACAGACAAAAAAGCTAAAGCTACTTTATCGAGTATTATGCGCATTTAGTGCAACTGAAATACATCCAGAAAAATTTAGTACCCATAGATTTCATATAAAAAAATAGCTAAATAAATAAATAAAGGTATACTTACTTACTTACTCTAAATATTTACAAAAATGTACTGTCGTGCGAGGGCAAGTTAAGTTCTTCCTGTAATATATGAAATCCATTATTTAAGGGTGGTTAGAATCATTATTTACACTATATAGACTAGCTCAAATATATGATTTTTACTTGTTTTAAATTTCCGTAAGGTGAAGAAATTATAGACAGAACCTATTTATATTTGTAATACTATTCTAGCGTACAGTTAGTTTAAAAAACCTGTTTTTGCAGTAGTTTCAACTTAAGACAAAATATGGGTAAATTACAAATGAAAACGAATAGAATGACATGTATAAATATATGTTCATATTTCAGATTCTTCAACCTGTTAAGCATAAAGGATGCATTTTCGCTTATATGTTTGTCTTTAATTTGTAATTAGGAATCATAATAACGTTTTTTTTTTATTAAAAGACAAGTCTTAAGTACTTCTGGCGTTGTTCCTACTGTTGATAGAAAAAGAAATGCGATATAAATTCGTTGACAAAAAAATCGGTAAGGAAATAGATAGAGAGATTTTGCTACCTTCTCTTTGTAACATTGCGCGTGTCGACCCACCTAACTAACCAATATTTTTGCTAACGAAACACAGAGTAGAATTTTTTTGATCAAACAACAAATTGGCTAATTGTTACCCTCGTGACTGAAATGCATATTACTGGGACCTCCATTGTTATCGGGACTGGGCTTTCAATTATCGGCGTTCATAACAGGGTCCCCCTTTTTTTGGATGTCGACGTTATTTTAAAAAGGGTGAAATGATGATAGGCGTCAAAAAAATTACTTATGTGCGTTATATTGGAAGGGTTGCTTTTTCAAAGAGGTTATTATGTCGACTAAATGATTGTTTTAATTAATTTATGGAAATTGGGGAGCTTAGTGTAAGCGCTTGTTTATTAATTACAAAGCGTGTTTGTTTAATTGGATAAAGGTATTTTTTTGGACAATTTATTAGTCGATACCATGAAAAAATAATTAAAAGTCACGATGAAAATTAATCAACACATATGAGTATAAAGTTAATTATATTTCGTTTATTTTACATTTTAAGTTTGTCGTACTGTATAAAATTATTTTTTCATGTTTTCTAAACCAGAACCGACGTTGGCAAATACTTCATATTAATCTATTTCTCATCCAGGAGCACATAAAGAGAACTTTGTTTAATCCATGCACCCCTTTAATTTAGCTGGCAGCCATTTTCGTTTGTTGAGTCTGCTTAAAATTTACAGCGCGTATTATTTCTCTACGGGACATTTTTAATTAAACAAAACAAAAACGCCACTTTATCTAATCACCCTTCTTCCCAGTACAAATGGAGCAAAGGAGAACGTGACAAATTTAATATTGTTTGAGGTACGGAATCTTCTGTATAAAAGGAAAAATAACCATATTAACTTATATACACAAATGTGTAAAGTTCTTACCCGTGTACAAGAAAACATAAAGTTATTCAATCTTGAATAATATGCTGGTTATTGTTCAATTAGTTCACAATTTGTCCATAAAACTTTAGTAATGTTAAAATTATTATTTGACTGCCACAATATTATTGTTTTAATCTACGAGTTCTATTTTTTCCCTAGGTTAGAGGTTATATTGGCTGATGGTTTAGGGTTTTCTCATTTTCAAAAAAAAATTTTACGAAATTTTACAATCCAAAAAAAAGTATTCTTTTGAATGTACCTAACACAACAATATAAATATATATTAAAAGAAGACTAATGCCATAACATGCAGTAATAAAGAAGTTTTAGACAAGAAAGATATGAAGAATTAAAGAAAGTACTGTCTACTTTAAATAAACAAAACTGGTAGATTATGATCGTTAAGGGACTTCTATTGATGTTTTTATTGAAGGGTTGTAGATATTAATGAACCCAAGATAATGACACTCTAAATAGTATATTGAAGAAAAATATTTCGTTTTTTTTGGATAGGTTATAATTATAAAAGATTCAATATCTACGGTAATGGTTTTTATGGAGTGGAGCAATAAAAAAAACTTTTTTAAAATAAATTAGTAAATTAAATTGTTGAGGAGCGCTAAAATAATAAAAAATAAAATAATATAATTATAAAAAAATCATTATTTTAATCAACTATTGAGTTATCCTCGAGGAAAGTTATTATTGGTTGCAACAAATTACGATCAATTTACCCTCATAAATTATACATTTTATATTTAATAATAATTAACAAAATAATAAATAATCCAATGAACCTCAACATCGTACCACAACAAATTTTATTGAAAATCCAAAATCCATTTTTCACAATCAGTTTCTTTAGATAATCGCTTTCAGCTTCTTACAATTTCCTATAAAATTCAACGTATCTTTGCAAAATTCAACATTGCTACAACTTTTAAAATTATTAATAAGTTTCCCAACTTTTTCTGCAACAACAACGACCGTGTTCCATTAGTCCATAAATCTGGAGTGTATAAATTATCCTGCTCTTCTTGTGATGCATTTTATATCGGCTAATGTGGTCGTAGGTTAGACTGTCGTATCAAAGAACATACTTCCTATATAAAAAAATAATATAAGACAAATATTTCCAACACCCTCATCGTTCGCCAATCATATTCTTTCTGAAAAACAATAATTTAATAAAGATAATGTTTCCCTCCTACATTATTGTACAAAAGGTTCCGTCTTAACCTCTTAGAAATTCACTTAGTTGGTGCCAAAAACAAAAAGTTTTGTCTGAATGAGCAATTATTAACCCATGAACTATATATTTTCTTGAATTTGAACCACTTTCGTTGTTAAGCTATTTTTAGTTTGAAATCCAGTTTTACTTATCATTTTCAATCCTTAATTTCATTTTGTTTACTTTGTGATTCGTTGGTTGGGTCAATGTCATTACTCTTCCTCCCTATCCTTCATGGTTGGTGGCCTTCTTCTTGTTCGCTAATAAAACCCCCTACTAGTTGACTAAGTCTTCTTTCACTTTCTTCTTCTTCCTGTTTTGTATGACAGATGTCGTTTTCAGACATTTGTTTTTTCTTTGACCATTTGGTTTCAACTTGTCTGATGAAAAAGCGTTCACTTTTTCGCTCTATTTTCGAATTTTGCTAGTCCGACATCTTTTATTTTCATCGTTTTGATGTTAATTTGGCCTTTCCCAGTGTTTATTTGTGGCCCCTCGTTTGGGGTTTCTCACCTTTATCCCCAATTGTTGGTGGACTCTTTCTATTCCACACCTTTAAGGAGTCCCTTAGCCCGTTCCTTAGTCATCCTCAACAATGCTTACCTGGATAAAGTAATTTTACCCCCTTTGACATTCTTTTTAATGTCGGTTCCTTTTAGATTTTGTAATCAATAATAATAATAATAATAATAATAATAATAATTGACCTCAACTAGCCTCCTCATTTATTATCGGGTGTTAGGCGAGTGGAACTCGTTGGTTTGTTGACATTACTGACCCTGTTTCCGCATTTATTCCTCTTCCAGTTCTTGGTGGGGCCATTTCCCACATCCTTCCCTTCCATTGCCCTTAAGGTCAGTCTTTTATCTCCATATATTAGTCCCCTTCAACTCTAAACTTAAATGCATTGATAGTTTAATCACACATAGTTTTTACCAAAAGCCAGTTTCAACAATTTGTCATTGTTCTTTCTTAAAATGTTCAATGTTTTAAGGTCACAATTTTAAAATAAGTTTATTTTATGTTTTACATTAATAAGTACATACTTGTAATAACTAAAATTGTTTTGTTCATGTGTTACATTGTTGTCATAAAGCAATAATACAACATTTTTACTGGCAGAATGAGGAAAATAGAGCCAGAACAAAACAATCATAATGCAAAAATCATCACACTATTTCAGTGAGTAAATGTATATTTATTCCCGAAAAGCATCTCAACATTTCTACCATTTTTCATCGTTTCTTTTATCATTTATATGCATAATTTATCAAATAACTGGCATCTCAAAGTTATATAAACATCAATACGGAATTCGATACAGCACCAACCTCATTTATTTTCCTCCATCATGCAGTGGCGAAGATTTAGAATCGTCAAAAAGGAATTCGCACTTGTGAAATCTAAGACGACGTATACACAACAAAAAATAGTCATCTACATATTTCTACAGAATTTTATAGTGATTTTTTTGTTTTTTCAGCTATTTTTCATTTCAAAAGAATTGTATGCTGAAATCCAGAGTGAAGTAATTGATGATAACTTTCACTCCAAAGTAAGGAAAAACTTTGATGTACAAATGAACTAAATTTATATTTGTGACTATTTTTTATTTATACCTCAGAAATCAGAAATGAGGTGATGTTCTATTGAGAGACAAACCGAGAAGTTAATTAATTTTTGTAATATAACACCTAATTTTGAAGGTCAGATTTTCAAAAATCTCAAGATAAAATTTGAAAGTTTGTAGAATATGCAGTCTGAAGTTAAAATTTTTCAAAATTTCGAGTTTGAAGTTGAGGTTTACGAAATATCCAGATTTTTATTCGATATTTCCAAAAATCTTAAGGCAAAAATGAAAAGTTTATAATATCTTCAGTTTGAAGTTGGAATTTTACAAAATGTCAAATTTAAAGTTGAGATTTACAAACTTTTCAAAATGATTTCGCGATTTTGTAAACTCTACAATTTATAATAGAGGTTTTCAAAAATCTTAAAGTAAAAATAGAAAGTTTACAAAATCTTCAGTTCTAAGTCAGAATTTTACAAAATCTCCTATAATACGAAACTCAATAATATTACTTAAAATAACTAGGTATATGCTATTAATTTCAGACCTTCTGTTCAAATGTGAATGTTAGTAACTCAATAATTTATATTATTAGAAATATCACTAATTTAAAACAAGCATGTTCTACCATAGAGCCCCAAATTTTTTATAATATTTCAACATTTTGATACAACTTATTAAAAACAACTTAAACATATAACATAACAAGTTAATTAATTGATTAATTTTAGAGATTAAATTGGTTATTGTAATAATATTAGTTGATAATGAGAATACAATCTAAATTATCATAATCCGATATTCATTAAATCCTTTAGTTCAATATTTATTTTACCATTATTCAATAAATTTGTCAAATTTTGATTGTTATTCACAAATAGTTATCTTCTTTTATAATGGTGTAACCCTTTATCAAGTTAGTTGCAGTAATAATAATATGATACTAAATTATTTTTTTCAAAATTTTACCATTTAAGTTTTCAATTATGATTTTTGTGTCATCCCAAAATTATGAAAAGCTACAAATTTCTTGTCGAGTTTATAAATAGAGGATACGTTTAAAATACGTTTAAGTATCTGAAATATACACTCTGTACGTACATTATGTTAATAACGTATTTGTATGCTTTGAACTCACATATTACTTTAATTTATGGATTAGGTATTTATGTCTATTTCAATTTCATATTTAATTTAGTCGCATTCTTTTGAAATGTTCAATGCTTCTTCTACAAATAGTTGTAATATTTTTATCAAAAAGTTTTTTGGTACAATTTGGTATTTCGTTCAAAAATCCAGGATACACATTTCTTTTTATAAACAGTATACAGCGCCGTCTGGGTATTATTATCTAATCAATAACAATAATAAACATTTTTTGGAACACATCTCCAATTCTAATTTATCAATAAGTTAGTTAATGGTAAGTATATTTCTTTAACCTTAATTTTAGGTAGTTATATCATTGTGTGAACGTAGTTCTACCTATTGAACATTTATATTCTCGATAGGAAGTAAAACATAGATATTCAAGCTTATGCAGGGCACCCAGATCTACATGTTCATAGAATGACGTTTATAGGATCCCGTAAAATACTGCAATTGTGCGTCTTTTATATTCGTCTCGAACTTATTTCCAATAAAATAGAACATCGCCATTCTTGAAGCGTTTAACATATATGGAAGCAATCAGAATAAAGTTAGAAGCTAGTTACTTTGACTGAATGATTTCTAGAGATTATAGCTATTAAAGCGTAACTCAAGGAAAAGAAGAAGAGATATGTAATTTTCATTTTACATCAAATAAAAACAAGGAATTTTCAAGCAAGCGTTTTTAATAAAATATCCCTCACGAGAATTTTGCTTATTAATACATTAATACAATTGGTTTTGATCTGACATATTAAGATGCAGACATTATCTTAACATTCCAGTTTTTCAAAAATGTAAAAGATTTAAAATTTACTAATCTTAAAATTCCACGATTTTCCAAAAACTGTTTAAATATTTTTATGACAAACGTTTCACCTTTCGGCATCGTCAGATAAGATTAAAGGAATTGACAGGCATTACACATACAGACTTGATTTAAATTAACAGAGATGCACAACAAAACTTTAAATAATTACCCTTACGTATCAAAAAAACTCTTTAGAATGGATTGAAAATTTTAATACACATAAAGAAGTGCAAAATCATTTGATGTTAGTATTATGTTTTGAAAAATCTCTCCATTTGAATGTATACTCATAGGAACTAAATTCTTAGAAGAAATAATATTAATCTAGCAATAATTATACAAATTACAAGCTTGTTTAAATTATGTATCAGTGAAAATCACTTTGTTTCTGATGATATATTTTATATGAAGGATTAATGGATAGTTCAATATCATCAATTCTGACAAATATTTTTATAGATAATTTGGAACAAAAAGGTTTAAATTTAAATATATCCAAAAATGTATTGTTTTGGTATAGACATGTTGATAATGTTCTGGTTGGTTTTACAGGTAGTAATAGACAATTAGATATTTCCTTTGGTTTTATTAATAACCTACATCCAAAATTAAAATTAAACCGTTGAAACTGAAATAAACAGTTTTAATTTATCGAAAACCAACTGATACAGATAACCTTTATAAATCAAATCACTGCGTATCACATAAACTGGCTGCTTATAATTCAATTATGCATTAATTAATAATCACAATATATATAATATAATAAAACAAATAGTTACCTTTAATAACTATGCATTAAATATTTTGATCAATAAAAAAGAGGAAATTGTTGCCTTTAAATTTATATTTCCAAAATAAATGTTGTTATCCATTTTGAAAATATTTCAAATAAAATAAAAATTTTATCTCAAGTATTTTCAGTAATATTTTTTAAAGTGAAGAATAATTAACATTCATTTTTTTTAGCCAATGTAAAAACCAAAATTCCCAAATTAAAAAATCAGATAATTATAAGTTAAATTGTCCAGATTGTAATGCGATCTATGTTGGCTAGATCCTTAGAAATTTTGAAATCAGTTATAGGGAACAATTTTTTAAACAACCAGATAAGTTACATTATGCAAGACTCCTCATTGACACTAAACACACACTTAACAAAACAATTCAAAACAACAATGGAGGTACTTCATATAAGAGACAAAAAAGAACTTGATTTCTTAGAATAATTTGAAATAAAGAGACATATACGATATCCTCAACGTAGTAACACAGTAATAAACCAACAAATAAATCTATTAGATTGCTTTCTGTAGTAAATATTATTAAATTAACCAAATGTTTTAGATAATGATGAATATTAACTCTTAACTGTTAACGTTCATTTCTTACAACGTAACACAGCCTTCCATCATTTAAAAAACTAACAAAATATTTTCAAACTGCAGAATATACATTGTTATATATTATGTGTTCTACATATTAGCAAAAGAACTTATTTACATGTAAATCAAAATCCAACATTTACGAACGGGTAATTATTATTTAACGTTACATTCATCCTAAATATATCTGAAACAAAATACATAATAACAGTTCTTAAGCTTATCATACAGTGGTCTATATTGATTGTTTAACCGGACCAAATTCATTTCAAATATGTTTTTTTGTTTTTTAGTCCACTATGTAAAATTTGAAATTAACGCATTTCTTAGTGTATTTAATTGAATTTATTTCACGTATTCTTACTATAAGAGACCACCTAATTTAAAAAGCTACAGGTTGGAAGTAATGGATAGCTAAGCAGTTAATTTAATTTGGTTTTATAGAATCTCACAACAAAAACAAATTGAGTTGTTTCATAATTTTTGATTGTTGGTTTTAATAATATGTCCGTATCTAATAGTCAAATGGATAACCAAAAGATCACGTAAAAAAGTTTAAATTCGAATAACTGAACCATTACGACAAATTATTATTAAAAAATTTGAGAATTTGGAGTTTATGTAAAGTTCGAATTTTTGTAAAAGCGACTTACAATACTTGTTATTAATACTAATTCACCACTAATTTTTCTCGAACATCTTAAAACTAGGTATTTATATAATTAAGTTCTCTCTGACTAACTTTGATATTAATAATTAATACCTGTAAAACGATATAACAATTCGAAAGAGGTTTAATTCTTTTAAGAGCTTGGCGCAAATTCTACAGTCCGAACGAGTCAAAACACGGATCTATTATTTCGCAATTTTTGAGAAAAATAATAATAATAATAATAATAATAAATTTATTTCCCTTGAGACATCATCTACAAGGTATGGGATACGTCAGATTCAAATGTGTGTTATAATGGATACACCTAATAACATACAACATACACATAACGAGAGCATATAAAATTAGTCAGTAACACAATTCTATAGTATAAATATATCAAATTTACTGTGAATATAACAAAACTTGGTGGATGTTAATATTAACTGGAGAAATATTCTTCAACTGAGTAAAAGCAACCCTTAATGAGGAACTCTTTTAACAAAAAAAAAGTGACCGAGATTTTTTTATTGAACTTGGTAATTTATTAAATATTTTAATACCCATTAAGTTGGGTGAATTATGCACCATTGTACTGGATGTGCCAAATTTTTCTTATATCTAGTATTGTATGAATGGTAGTCTTCATTACGAGTAAACATGTGTGTATTCTGATAAATATAAATGCAATGCTCAAATATCACAATGGATGGTAAAGTTAATATTATAAATTTTGTAAATGTTGCTTTGCAGCTAGAATACCTTGATAATCCAACAATGCATCTTATGAGCTTTTTTTGAGAAATAAAAACGTCTCCAGCATTCACCGAAAAACCCCATAAGCATATCTTAGATAACATTCTGTTTTAGAATGGTACAATATAAGTAACTAAATTTCATTTAAAAATGTTTTAAATTTTTAAATAAGTAATTTAGAAAGTTTAATCTAGACAGCACCATAGCACATTGTTTTTTCCGGTTAAAATTCATATCAAAGTATATACCAAGGCATTTTAAATTATCTACCTGAGTAAGTTCATCATGTTTGATTAAAGGGCAACTTTTTTGCCAGTGGTGAAATTTCATTAAATAAAGTCTTATCTGTATTGAGAAACAAATGGTTTGATGAAAAATAGGATTCCAAGTAATTAATCTTATCTGTGATTAATAGCGAGGTGTCATCTGCATAAATTGTCCAACTTAATGAGCGACTGATCCAAATTGTTGACAAATAATGAAAATGGTACAGGACCCAAGACCGAACCCTGTGGTACTCCAATGTTAATGTCTGTAACATCAGAATTGGCATTAACCTTAGTCTGATTTTTCACATCATTTAAACTGACATACTCACTACGGTATGAAATAATAAAAAAACTAATCCAATTTAGTGCCTTATCAGTTATTCCAACTAATAAAAGTTTATGTAACATAGAGCATGATTAACACTTATTCTATTTCTTTGAACATGATTAAATACGTGTCGATGGACTATTTTCATTTCATGCTTTAATTCAAAATGCATGCGTAAAATATCTAATGCTCGTGCACAATTTTTACTATTTTATTTTTCAAATTTGAGAAAATAATGTGTCTATCGACATGCATATATTTATTAATTTTAAAAAATTACCAAACATATCTTTTTATGATGTGTATTTTTTCAAAAAATACTGTGGGATATATTTAATAGAGACTAATACCTTTCAATTAAATATTATCTTAAAAAATATGAGCATATTAGATTATCATGCCCAAATAATTCAAACATTAGCGATCGAAAAATCAAACAAATTTTTAAAAAGTAAATATATTTTTTAAATAACTGTATATTTCTTAATATTGGGATAATAATTATAATAAGACCGATCTTATAATGATTAGGGATTGTGTTTCCTTTCTAGTTAATTATATAAGAAATAGTTATTAGCTCAAAACTATTAATTTTCTTTGGATTAAAGTTGGTTTTAATTGTATTTTCAATTTTCTTAGAAGTAACTATTTTTTTAAATTAACTATTTGAGTTATAACTTCACTAGGACTTCCAAATGATTTATTGCATTTTAATATTTTACTGAAGGCATTTAAATTTATTTGGCATTGGGAATGGATCAATACCATTAGGAACTATATTAATTTTTAATATCAATCAACTTTCCGTTTATTTATTAACAATGTTTCTATTTTGTATTTGTCCATTAGTTGACGGTGTTATTTTGTCAGTTGAATCTATAATTTACTATCAGCTTCTTCACTTTCCGGATTACAATGAAAAGACTAAAATAAATAAATAAATAAATAAATAAATGACTAAAAATCCCAAATTCGTTAGGTAGGAAATGTTTAAAATTTCCAAATTATACTGATTATTTAATAATTAAATGTCTAATAACGATAATTTCGGTCCATATACATTAACTGTTTTTCCTGTTTGCAGACGAAAAGCACCATATTACGGTTAGTGAAATATGAATAAAATTAATTACCTCCGTAGATATATATGTATGGAATTTTCTTCCGGTCCGACCGGATGAACCGACCGGAAGTCCGTTGGGAATTCCGGAAGGAGATGGAGGATAAACGATGAAGATTGCAACGAAAACGAGCGCCCGCTCTGCTTTCTAATAGATGAAGTTTTTACTTATTAGTGTGCCGGTTTCAAGGTTTAATACATATTGTACAGAAAGAATTAAAGACGCAAAAATTATTCATTTACGTAAAACTTTTCTCTTTGTATAAATAAATTAATTAGAGTTTAAAAAAGATGCTTAAAAAATTACTGATCCTGAACAGTAAAATAAAGATTTGATTAAGTGCAATTTTTCTTATACATATATTCTGTTTTCAATTTTCTTCCAATAATTCTATTTCAATCCAAATAGACTGAAACACCCACATCGACAGTCTATTTGCCGATGTTGCAACCGAAATTTAGTATTGACAAATAAACATTTTATTACCAGCGCAATATCGACAACCGAAGTTAAATCCTGATTCGTAGAATTAACTATAATGAATAATAAATAACTTACGTTGCGTTCGAACAGACATTATCGTAAATTTTAGCATAAATATGGCTAATATTATTCAACATTGAAACGTAACGTATGAAATGCAATTAGCCATTTTGGCAATTGGCTAGTGCGAAATACGCATAAATTATATTACTATTTGTACGCCGCAACAAGCTTATGTTTAGTTGTTGTTAATAATAAAAAGAACATTCTTACGTTTTCTAAAAATGTATATACGAAGATAAGAACTTTATTTAATTCAAATAATATGCAAACAAAAATATTTGAAAATATATCATCTATTTTATTCAATACCGACATTTAGATCTTTTCTAAGGCCATCCTCAGTGCACGAAAAGGGTCTTAAAAAGACCATCACGTCGGTATTGAAAAAACCGACTTGGTTTTTTTGAACCGTTTTTCCCCATTCCTGCATGATCCCTGTTCCTTTTTTAATAGTTCCATATTCGTCTTTAATTCCTCTTAGGTCTTCTTCTTTCTTTTATTTGCTCGTACTATGCTCCAAAATTTTCTATTGTTTCCGTCATATATTTCGTTTAAATTGCTCCCAAATTCTTTCCAAGTTTCTTGTTTAGCTTTTCTAATTTCCATTTTTCTTTATACCTCGTTTTATTATATGTATATGTTTTTCATTTTTGTTATCTAATATCGTTTCCAGGTTATTTTTTTCTTTCACCGCCGTCTTCACTCTTTTATTCCACCATCTTGTTCTTTTTAAATTGCTCTGATATTTTCTTATTCCTTATACTTGTGTAGTTTCTTTTTGAATATATTTTAATGCCTTCCAAGTTTCTTTTAACGTCCAGTTTTGGTTATTGTTTTCTTCTTTTATAAATTCCTTCTTAATATTTCTTCTTGTGGTACTTTTTCCTCAATTTGTATATTTTGATCTTCTCGTTCTTCTTTTTTCTTCTATCTTTCTGTGTCTTTAAATGATGTTACTACCAATCTGTATTATATTATGTTGACATTTCTGCTTCTTTTATTACTTTTGTTTGTACCATTTTGGTTTGCATTATAAAGTAGATAATATAAAGGCTTTTTACTTTTCTTGCTTCTGCTCTAAATATGTAACGTTTTTCCATTAGTTTTGATCGCAAAATGTATTTTCTATTATCAATTCATTTACACATTTTGTCTATTCCAGTTAAATATATTTTGTCGAAATTCTCCTACACTTCTTGTATTTGTATCTTTATCTTTTCCTATTTTGGCATTTGAATCGCCCATTATTATAATCTTATCCTGCGTTTCTCTTTTTTATCAAATAGTTTCTCTAGTTGGTTACAGAACATCTCTGTTAATATCCGTTGTTCCTTCCATTGCTTCATAAATCTAAATTATAGTGATTGTTCCGTTTAGCTCTATTTCAAATAGCACGATTCTGGAATTTATTGGTTTTTCCTTAATTATCCTACGGTTAATGATTTTAATAATTTTAATTATTCCTCTTCCTGGTTTTTGGGTTTCTACTAGATTTAATGTCAGCCTCTTTCACTTCTTCTAGAACTTCTATTTCTTTTCACTTGATTGATGTTCTACTTTAAGTCCCTATTTATAATTTATTATAATTTTTCATTTTTGTTCCTGTTTTAAAATCTATTTCTTTTCCTTTTCTCCATTCATTTTCATGGCCTTTTTCGTGGTTGTATTTTCCTCAGTTAAAAGTTTTTTGTCTATGTGTTTTTGTTATTTTTCTCAGTTGTTCTTTCATTTGCTGTTTTTTCTTACTGCTAGTTCCCTTCTCCTTTTCGCTTTCTATTTCATCTTCATACACGGTATCTGTATAACAGGCTTCGTTATTGATTACTAATTTGTTGTATCTTATTTGTGCCATACATCCTTTAGCTCTTGCAGCCTTGATGTGTGAGTTTGTGGGGTCAATGTTCTTCTTTGTTCAAGTATCTACTTAGGGAAATTCTCATCTATCGATATGTCCAAGACCTTCAATTAATACACAGTTTAATAGCAAAAGTGCACCTAGTGAATGGATTTGACATATTCTAATAAATTGTTTTTTAAATCTTTAATGAACTACTCTTATGGTATCGGATAGTTTACTAAAATTGTCAAAACATATAAAATGCAGTAAATTCCTAGAATATTTTCTGTTTGTTTTTACTAAATATATGTAGATTGTTATTAAACATTGTGAAATAAATATGAATGTTTAGATTAAAATTAGTGAACTCTTCAAAATAATATGATATTAAATTAATTAATCTTATAAACAAAAAATATTTAACATTAAAAATGTTAAATATTATAATTTAAACTTAAACAAAAAGTATGTTTATGAATACAATAAATGAGATCAATACTAAAGAATTGAGTTCCTTGCTCTCCTGGCAAATTGCCCATTTCATTTGAATTGGTAGTAGGAATACTCCAATACCAGTACACCTTGGAAACTGGAAGAAATGTAAATCCTAATCACTAGTGGTTTGTGACACTTTTTTTTGTAACTAAAATCCAAGCTATTCACTAGTTATGCAATTTCTAATATGAACATATTTTTAATAAAAAATAGAAATTACTGTTTCATGCTTATATTTCATCATAAACACAGGGTATACTTATTTAAGAATTCATTTCTTTAAATTAAATTCAATACAAATAATTACTAAAATGTCAGGTAGTTATAATGACCAAAGGCGAATACAAGATTTAAACACTTAAAATAATTTCCATAATAAATAAAAGAAAAACAAACTTCATAAATCAAAAATACAAAGGGAACGCCCAATTTATTGACGTACCTTTTTTCAAACTAAAGTTTACTTTTCTACATAAAAACGAATATTTATTTGACAGTTTTAATTTAAAGAAATATCTTAAAATCATGTCTGTTCATTGGCCTGACTGCTAATGAATATTGTTTCTTTCGAAGAAATAACTATATAAAAAGAAACTATGATTTTTTCTTTTAGTCCCGGATATCCAACATGGATTTGAAGCCCTTAAATTCTTGTTCTCATTAGATTTTTGAAAGGACTTTTCCTTCATTTCGGTACAAGTTGATATCATTTTTTTCAAAATTTTACATAAATATTGGTTCAAAATAATCTCTAGTGATTAAAAATCAATAATATTACAAATTTACTTATTAAAGGAGGTTTTTCTATATTAAAGAATAAATATCACAACAAAATGTTAAAACTTTTTATTGAACTATTAGATGATAATACAAGTAAATGCTTTAATATCTTTATTTATTTTATTACTTATTAATAAAATATATTTTGTCATTAATTTTAGTCGCACTAGGTCTTAATTTTTTTCTTTTTAAAATATTGCAAAATATGGGGCTGCAGTAAACCTACAAATACGAAGATACTCCAAACATTCCAATCCAAAATACTCCGTATGATAAGTAAAGCCCCATGGTATGTCTCTAACCAGACACTTCACGACGATCTGAACATCCCACTAATCAAAGATATAATAAAAGCTCACTCCACCAGATACAAAAAACGCACCACCGACCACGACAACGAATTAATAAATAATATATTCAACCAACCACTTGCCGAAAGAAGATTAAAGAAACTATGGCCAGAAGACCTCCCACAACAATAATTCTTAGAGAACCATCAGTGGATGGTACCTAACTCACCTTAGTGACATTACTCTGTGAATAGAGTAGATTGTAAACATGCAGTACATTAATAAAAAAAAAAGTTAATATACACAAATAATTCCATAATTTCATCCAAGTAAATCCTTATCTTGACCTGTTGAGGATATAAAAGCCTGAAACATATTATCATGACTTATAATTTCCTTATTAATTTCATTATCAAATTATAGTACTTTGATTTAAAGGGACACATTTGAATGGGAGCTATTCTGTTAATAATTATTTACAGTTTTTATATGATAAATAAAATTAACATCAACTGAATTAAAATTACAGTTTGAGGATATTTAATGTATTTTGATTTTATCCAAATTTTGTTCATTAAGATTTCTAAACCGTTTGATAGACATGGGAGTAAAATGAACAGTAGTTGCACGATTTTATGAACGGCGTAACATTTTATTGTCTATCGAGAACTGTAATTGAAGATCACAGCACTTCATAAATAATTTGTGAGCCATTTTCGACAAACACTCATTTCCAGCCATACAAGAAAACATGAGGTACTAAAAATGTTTAATAACTTTAATAAAAATTACGAAATCACAAACATCTACACGTTAACAATGAAACTTTAGTAATGTTTCCTGAGTGGATTTCGGTTTCACTTGAACAAATTTTCACTTTTTCTCAAATCACGACTTAAACTAAATTACAGAGGTTTTAACTTGTTTACTGAAGGGACGTTAACTTTATAATCTTGAAAATGGGAGAACATTTTTACTTTAACCTATATGATGAGCAACAACTTTATTTGAGAGCAGAGTTTGTGTGACTTTACATTTTGGAAGTTGAGGAATTTCGTCTTATTAGTTAATAATATGATGAATTAGAGCTTGTTTTGTTAGTCAAGTTTTGTGGCGTCTATTAGCAAGTTGTTGATTGGTTGAAGTTAAAATATAATCGTTTTGGGTACGAAATTGTTTATAGAATGTACTTGTGAATTAGATGAATTTTAAACAGTAGTAGTAGCCAGGCTATGGTATAAATTTAGAATGTGAAATACGTTATTTTATTATTACCATTAATATTAACTGTTGTATTTTCGTAACAAACAGCGCCGTCTGTGATACTGTTTTTAAATGTAAAACTACTTTTAACAGAAAGCAATTACAAAACAAACTTCTTAACGATAATATCCCTTAGTGCAAAATGTATATTTTCCTCGAAACTCGCGATAACATTATGGAAACACTAACATTTGTATATCCATAAATAAAATCTGCATTGCAAATGCAGTTTTTTATACAGTCGACTTTAGTCAGTGCAAGTGCAGGGGCGTTACGTCAAAAAGGAGCCTCTCACTGTGCAGCCTTCCATCTAAGAGTGGCCTCTAACGACATCCGACACAGGACATTTTATCCTTCGACGGATGTGACGGCTGAGAGCTATTTCTTGGGGGTCGGGAAGTATAATGGAAACATAAACCGGTTCATTACACATTCAATATAAGGACAGGTCGTTTCGTGGTCTCATATACAGACAAAAAAAGCTTTTTTGGAATTGCAACGTCGCTGAAATGCAAAAAGAATGAGGTACTAAGGTAGTTAAGATAAGGGGAAAGTATACAGTGTTGGTTGTTTTTAAGTAAACTTTCTTAAATAGAGATGGTTCTCTATAAGTCTCAAATGTGATATGTAGAATTAAACCAAAGAAAACTCTATATCTTTACCACAAAACACTTTAATTAAAATAGACAACTAGTTTCGACTGTGACCAGTCATCATCAGGTCTTCAAAAGAGAAGTCATATAAAAATAACAAATGTAAGTACACAATCATAAAACTTACGAAACATTTTTTAAAAAGCAGCAAAAAATTACAAATTAATAGAAACTACATTAAATTAAAGTAAAATTCCTAAAATACACGTGAAAATTAAATTACAATATTAAAAACAAATAAGTGGCAAACTTAATAAACTTTTAATCCAATAGGCGTTTAATATTTAAGAGTAAAAACATATCTTGATAAAATGAATCAAAAGTGAGTCCACCTGTTGAGTGCCGGTTTTAAACAACCACCAGAACAAGTAGAATTACAAAAATAAGTTCAATGATCAACCCAAAATCATCATGAACGGAAGAGGAAAACAGAAGCCAGTAAATGAAAGTTAAACTAAGGTTGGGGAAATGGAACAAGAGGGAACCTCAAAATAGGGTAGAAAAACGGTTATGGTAGGTGACTACACAAGTCGTACAACCAATAATAAAAGTAGAGACCTGTGTGAGGATCACCCCTAACAAAAAAACAAAGTGTCAAGGATCAAAGGAACATATTCATATGTTTTTCTATCCTATTTTGGGGTTTAATTTTGTTCCATTTTCCCAACCTTAGTTTACTTGATTTTGTGTTGATCATATTTGCAATTCTTGTTTTTGTAGCTATGTTTAAAACTAGCACTCAACAGGTGGACTCACCTTTGTTTCATTTTAACTTTACTTTACTTTTAAATATTATATGACTGTTGGATTGTTTACCTCTTACTTGTTTTTAATATTGTAATTTAATTTTCACGTGTATTTTTGGAATTTTACTTTAATTTTATATATTTTTATTGAATTAGTAACTTTTTGCTGCTTTTTAATAAGTTTTATGATTGTTTGCTTACATTTGTTATTTTTATATCACTTCTCTTGTAGACCTGATGATGATTGGAGTTTTCTTTGGATTAAACTTTTTTTTAATTAACTAATTTATTTATACCCGTACAGTTAATTCTTAAAAGATCTTTAAAATTACTTTTTAGAAACCATAATTTTCGCATCTAACTGAAATTGTTTACTTGTATACTTGATTTTAAAGAGATTAAAAGCCACCCTCAATCTCCATAATCGAGCATCTGAAGACCAAATAAATAAGAAGAGAGTGTAACAAACAACGGCAATTCCAGCAGCACTTCTTTACGTAAAGCGCACACTTTTGAGATACATAAAGATAAATTGCATGTTCCTGTGAGTAAAATGAGGTTTGAAGGTATTGGCTTATACAAGGGTTTACAAAATTCGATATTCTGCAACCAAACAATTTAAGAGGTACTTAACAATACATTTGATAAAAAGAGATTACTAAAAATAAGCTTATGTAATTTTAAAAAAATAAATAAATAAAAGAGAGTCGGTAAGTAAACCCCTTCCGCTAATGTTAAACAGAAGATAAAATTACTAATTTCAAAAAAATGTCATTTAGAAGTTTTTATACCTATTAGAATAGAACAGCCAAAAGAGTGGAAGTACTTTGACAAATATCAATAGCTTATAAATTAACTAAATAGTATAGCCAAAAAAGAAATTTATTACAATAAATAAAAAATATGTTGTTTATACAAATGAGAGATTTATTGTCAAACCCAATAATTGAAGTATTAATATTGTCGGTTGAAACTCTATGTATTTTGAATATAACTAAACCGGCAATTCTCCTCTGGTCCGCATTGTAATCAATAGTGTCGTTATCTAATATGAACGATTTAATAGCTGCGTAATCTGTGATTATTGAAAAGTGGACTGTATTAGGTTGTATTTCAAAATTTTCCGCGTAAAAAATGTCTGAGCATCTTTTTCTCAAAATACTCACTTCCATCCAAGAAATAAATGGTAAATTTAGTCGTTTGGTTGACTTTATTGAAAAGACTGGGGAAAAAACATACAAATATACAAATACTTACACTATCTATCTATGCCGCTTTCCGGTGTCTGAATAAAAGAAAAATAATTGTGATCGGTAAAGACGAAGTACAAACAAAGTTAACATAACTGATGAAGTTATAGACCAACCAGACAGCTAAAAGTATCTTGGTAACATGATAAATAAGGGTGGAAAAAGCGAAACAGAATAGAAAGTGCGACAAAGCTGTACTACTCTACTAAAAGAACTGATACAAAAATCAATATTCATCAAATTCTAATCAATGGATGTGAAACCTGAGTACTTACACAACAAGAAAATAGCAAAGTATAGGCCGTGGAAATGAAATTCTGAAGAAGTATAAAAAATAAAACAAAAAAGAATCGAATAAGAAACGAAGTAGTCTGAGAGGAATTAGAGGTTGATTCAATTATAAAGAGTCTGGAACACCAACAATAAAGTTGTTTGGGCTCTTTACAAAAATGAGAGACCGAAAGCAAATTAAGAAGATATAACAAATAATACCAAAACTAAAAAGACCCAAAAGCAGACGTAGGAAAAATGGTGTGAGGTAATAGCAGATATTCTGACAAGGAAAAATAAAATCTGAAAAGATGTTTGAGGTAAACTGATAAATTGATAAAACGCATCATCAAAATGTAATAAAACGTAAGTAGATTAAAAAGACGAAATAGTTGTCTTTCAACGATTAACCAGCTCTGCGATTAAAAACTATTTGACAAACTTCATTTTTTAGATGGTTGTATTTTATCCCAATTTATAGTAACCTACTGCATTTTGTCACATATAAAATTAAAATAATCTATAAACAAAATTCATTTATCTTAAAATTTCACGATATTTTAAAGTTCTTTATTTATTCTTATAACAATTGTTTAATTAATAGTCTTTGGCACCATCAGATAAAATTATAAGAAATTGACAGACATTATTTTTAGAATTCGCTATTTATTTTTTATGTTTAAAATATTTTGCTATGCCGCTACTGAATAAGTTATAAGCCCCGGTCTATCATGGAATTATTGTATTCGGGAAGTGCAAAACAGTGTGAATACTAACATTGTTGATACATCTCATCGTAATTCTCGCTCAACTCACCTTTCGGCCCTTTATGGCATAACACCATTAAACATTGGCATGTCTTAAAAATTCCAAGCCGGGATCTTTCTTTATCAATAAAAGGTAAGGATTTTTTTAGTAAAAACCTACATTCCATATTTTAAAGAAATTGGAATATATATACCCAAGTATTGCTCCAAGAAGTGTAACAAAGCAATATTCATACGATGGTTACACTTGTTGGAACAAGATTGGGACAATTCTAAAACAGAAGTGAAATTAGGTAAAAAGGAATCTTGGATTTGATTTTGATTTTGGTCGTAACTTTGATGTTTTTAATGAGGAGACCTTAACTTACAATTATACTTAACTGATAGTATAGCCTTCGGTCCTTTGATTACAGTTTTTAAATATTGATTCCAGCTCTAAAGTAATTCAAAATAGTTAAGTCTGGCTGGACAAATTTTGCCTTACTTTGACTTTATCCTTGATGTAAATTTGCCACTAAGACTCCTAAAATTTATTAGTCATGAGACATAGAAATTGGATCTAAGCAAATCATTTAAGATTTTATAAAGCTCAGAAATTTTGTTAAAATGCTACTATTTGTCAATATATACAGTGTGCCTATTTTTAAATGATATGTAGGACGTTCCATTTGCAACAAAATATTCTAATAAAATTTTATACCAGGCAACACCTCACACTTTTAATAAAAATATGTGTCGTATAACTAAGGAATATTTACCTGATGAATAATAAAATTGTGTTAGTTTGCAAAATATTCGGATCGTGTAATCGTTTTAAGTTTATCGTTTGGTGAAGTAGTTTTAATAATTCAGTGATAAATAGCGTTCAAATCAAGAATATCAAGACATCCTAATTAATCTAATATGCGATGTGTTGTACCAGTGTCCCAAAGATTGTTGGAATCGTGTAGTCAATTACTTAAAAAAATTAATGGTACAAATTGTTCAGAGCGTGTAATAATTGCCGAGAATAAATTTTGCTCTCTTCAACATCCCCTGTAATCGACCATTCTAAATATCTTGGTGTACTAAACTAAAAACTTATTTTTAGAACGTTTAGAAAAACCATTATTATCTAATCAGCATTGTACTTGACCGAGTTATCGGAGCATCGCGGCATTGCCGGCTTTAGTTTCTTTTCGGTAAATAGTATTCGGATAGATCTAAAATACTAATATTTATTTTTTTAAAAACGAATTTATGACATTTTTATTCTGCAGACATTGTAATACCTCAACCATAAAAATGTGCATTATTTTCGCGGACTGTATATCCTAATTTGGATTATAGAAATAGGAATCAATATTTTAATAACAATCGAAATAAGGATTTAAGACAATATATATCGTGGGAAAAAGAGTTTTTGTAGGATAAAATGAATCAATATAGATCCTCAATTTTTTTAGTAAATTCTCCTTTAGATAAATGGAAGGGAACCACCTCTGATATAACTAAGGCCGGAAAAGTAGCTATACGGCAAGTGTTTCTCTTTCCAAAGTAAACATGTTTCTATAATGCCGCTGGAATGAAATATAAACAGATTTTCGAATTTTCCTTTTCAATAGTGCCATGGATCATGTTTTTCTTTATTTTTGGGGGAAAGGCGTATACATGAAACGTTTTAAGCCTGTGGAAAATATGCTAAATCATCTTGTCTTAGCTTTGAAGTGCTTAAGAGGAAAAATAGAGTTTTTTTAAAGCGTTTTCTATAGTTCAGAAAGATTTTTCCATAATCATTTTTCACAACTTACAAAGGATATTTTCTTCATATCATATTAAAATATCAATAACAATAATTTAATATTAGAGAAAGCCATTCTAAATATAGCTAAAAGTTACAAATTTTTATAAAACAAATTATATTTTTGAAATTGGTGTAAAAGTTTGTTTTTTGAAGAATATTTATTAATTATATCTATATTTCTCTTAGAATTTGTTATTACCTAAATTATTGAAAATACTATTATTAAATCAGAAGTAAAAAGAAAGTCATAGTTTACAATTTTCTATGTATTTTTATTTGTATGGGAGAAAATAATATGGATTTCTGAATGTGTATCACACCTATGTTGACGATTTTTTACAATTTGTTTTAATTTTATACCCTTAAGCCACAAAATTATTATGTTGTGTTTCTCAAGAAACATATAAAAAGAATCTTTTTAATTCTATTAAAATTTCCTAACTACTTCACAAAATAATCAAAGGAATACTAAAAGAACTTATTTAGCACCAATTTTTCGTTTTTCAATACCTTTGCTCTAATTAAAATAAAGTAATTTTCTAAAGTACTGCAAAATTTTGTATTCTTTATTTGCTATTAATATTATTCTAATTAACTTTATTTACATCTATTCTAGCTAAATACTTATTATTGTTATATGTTTTAAAAGTATGCGAATTTCTGAATTTTAGTTCTGAAATATTTAGGATTTCGTAGTGGAAATGTGCAAATCACTTAAACTAACGTTTTCTATGGTGTGTTCCGGTTTCCCTAAATCTTCTAACCATTCGACTAATTGTTGAATGATTAACACATTAGTAAATTGGCTACATAACGCATACTTCTTCCCTCTTCTAGTAAAGTTGAAGCTCTTACGCATTCATAAATGATGTGCTAGATTCATCTTTTTCTAACGAAATTGTTAAATATTGATCAAGCGAACTTATCCACACAAAAGAATAACCGACACTCAAACAGCAACTTTAAATAATAAACTTATCAAACTGAAATAAATAAGGTGAACGAAGTACTTAACTTTTTTAACTAAATTAAATGACATACAGTTATAAAAACAGTACAAAACTAATAAAAACAAGTACTTGACAGAAGCCAATTAAGATTCCTAACGGTAATCGCTAATATTTGGGCAATATCTTTTTAAATAATACAAATAAGAAAATATAAGTGATGCGTTAATTTTGAACAGGAGTTTATAATAAAATTTAAAGAGCCCATTACGATATATTTATTCCCTTTACAAAATATTTTTTTAAATTGTAAAACATGAATAAACTTTTAATTTGGTAATAAAGTAAAACTGTTTTAATAAATTAATTATATTCTTAATATACCTAATAAAACTTTAATTAAATCTTTTAAAATAATTTTATGACGTTTTTTTAGGGATTCTAAATTTATTACCTGCTATAAAATTTAATTGTTGTTTAAGTTATCTTATATCTTTATTTTTTGAAGTTTAATTTTAATAATGTTTAGTATAAATAAAATTAGTGTATAATAAAACAATTATTTTTGATATTAAACCCAAATTTACAACAAATGATTAATAACATTTTTAAATTTTAATTTTATGTAGGTAATTGTGAAAAATTCTACAGAAGGATTGAATAATAACAAGGAAAAAATGTATTTTAATTATTAAATAAATATGTATATTGAAAAACTTGACCAAATATTAATTACGTTACGTTTACGCCAATGAGGCCCGTTAATTAAATTTGCTTAGTTTTCCCGCACTATCGGAGCAGTTTGTTTGTGAGCTATCAAATAAGAAAAGTCACATAAACACGTGCCACTCGTGGCTCTGAGACGGCGTTTTGCCATTGGACGCAAGAACATTATCAACTTTCAAAAGTTAAACTCGCTAAAATATATTCCGGAATTTTATGGGGCATATACAGTTTGCATCGAAATTAGCTACATGATGAACAAGTTGGCCCGGAGTTTGAGTTCTGTATATTCCTTTCGACCTTAAAGCTCTATTTGTGTTTGTGTTTGCGGCCTTTCGGGAAGTCGGGCAAGTATCACGATGGAATGTTAATATTTCTAGTTAAACTGGATGCTTAGCAATGAACAATTGTGCATCCAAACATACATTATGAATAGGAATATTAAATATTAAAAAAAATATATAAACAATTTGCCCAGGAAAATAAGTTAAATACCAACGAACTGAGAAATAACTGGTTAGTATAAAAGCCCTAAAATGGAAAAACTATAAAAACAAAAAAAATAAAACAATTCGTAAAAAGTGATACGTGTAATACAAAACTCCTATAAGATATACAGTGTGTACATAAAGTATGGAATAGATTCATTTTAAGCTAAACAAAAGATTTTGAGGAAAAATCATGAGACAGGTCGGTTTATCTAAAGTTGAACAAGTAGAAAGTTTTACGGATCCCGACTGCAGAAATGTCGTTGTCTTCTTTCCAAATTAAGTGATTATCATTGTTTTCTTTCCAAATCACGATTATCGTCTTTAGATCCCGTTTAAAACAAAAATATATTAAAACACAATTACTTTGAAGAAAAAAAAGGTAATATTTGAAAGATAACATTTGTTTACATCTAAATCCGTAAAATTTTTATCTAAGAACATTGAAAATTAACAATAAATTACGATTTTAAAAAATATGAATCATATTAATTTTTGCTGTTTTCAAAGATACAACTATTTCCTCTCAAATTAAGTTTGTTTAAAAATTTTTATTTGAAATTTAGTTATTTCTTTGGAAACAATATTCTTAAATTTTAACGAAATTTACAAACTTTGAGGGTTTAGAACAATTTCAATAAATAAAATGCATTTAATTAAAATTTTTGTTGTTTTATTTGTTTTCGGGCTTACAGCCCACTAAAAAAACAATTTTTCAACAATTTATCAGACATTTTCAAAAAGTCTACGAAATTCCTAAATTTTAACTCTATGTGTTTTTAAATTCATGATTGATCGCAAAAAAAATAATTACAGATCCAGAAAGCTCCTTCTTTTTTATTTCAAATGCATGTAATAGGCTTTTCTATGCTACGTTATTATTAAAATTTTCTTAACTATTCAGTGTCTTGTTTTTGTATTTAAAAACTCAAATCTCCTTAATTTAATACATAATTTGTTGCTGCAATTCCGTTGTAAAATTAAGGCAACAATAATAATACGATTTATTTTGAATCTTGTTTAAAAAATACTTAGCTTTATTCTGAAATTGAAAAATAATGTTGATATTCTTTTGATATCAACTAGTTAAATAACATCTTGTTAGAATTCATTATATAGTAATTTTAGTTTATGATTTCTAGTCAAATCATTGCTTCATACTTAAGGATATATGGTTATATAACATGTTTCTAGTATAGGTTATTTTTTATCTTTTTTAAAAATTGATCATTTCGTTTATTCGTTCGATTAACCTTGAAATTTTCTAATTATGTTAATGTCATGTTATTTTGTATTTTAAAGTTAAAATGTATTCTTATTGTTAAATTTTATTTTCTGTTAATTTGTTTTAAGCCATTATATAAGAATTTTCGTTTGAAATAATTTTATTTTTAATTACTGCTAGATCAGAATTCCATTACATTGAATTGAAGCATATGCAATATTATTTTGGCATTATGAATTTCCAAATTATTTTATGATATATGATATATTATTATATAAATAATTAATTCATGAACAAACATTTAGTATGGTTAATATAACTTTAGTATTAAAACATCGATATATTTTTAGGCAAAGAAACAGCTAAGAAATGAAGAGTTATCCAAATTTATTATTTTTCACTGATAGAAAACAATCTAATGACTGCAATCTTCAAGTAACGACCTCACATAATTCCCAAAATAATAAAATTACATTCACGAACCAATCAGGCTCGAAATAAAAGCGGTAACCATTAGCAAAACGACATAACAAAACAATTGAAGCACATGGTCCCCGTTTCGGGTGGTATATCCCACTATATTCGAAATGGAACTGCTCATTAGAGAGATTTATGGAATTCAATAATGCCCTTACATGCAGTTGGCATTCTGTCAAATGATCGTGTTCTGTGCTGAAATTCCGCGTCCTCCATCTATGAGAGACCCGTACAGGGGAGGGTTCCCACATTTTTCATAATTAACCACTTTTATTTTTCATTCATCGGTTTTTAGGTAAAAAAATGTAATCTTTTTTTCTGGAGGTGTTAATTGTTTGAAATTCAAGTTCGGTCTAATATTTTGTTCAGTTTCAGTTTGAGGGAGTAAAATTTGCCTCCCTCCTGTTTAACTATTTGGTTTATGTAATTCTAATGGAGATCAAAATACTTTACATCTTGTTTACTAGAACACGGCTTTATTTTCTAATATCAGCAGAAAAAGGGATTATATATCTTCTTTCCATTATATTCTACGTACTTTTTCATTCAATCTAAGTATCAAACACTTATTCCTGTGATAATTTGCTATGCTCAAAATGTGTACTTTGAATACATACACGACTTTTTCAAGGTAGGAAAAACGTAGACCATGGATTTTATTTTTAATTGGAGGAAATATAGAAAGGTTACTTAGATCCAAATTAAAACTATAGGATATTTATACTTTTCCAATAATCCACTATTGCGCATGCGATATGAGATGTTGCAAAAAGGAAGTTTACGATTTGTTTTTCGTCACTGATCAATTTCAGCACAACTTTAGTTGACAAAATTTCATTTTGAAATAACCTAAACTGTCGATTTTTGGTTCGTAGGAGTAAATCCACCTTTCTTAACCAATATTCTTGTATTTGAGCTATGGATAGATTATATGGTATTCATCGAAAGCAGAGTTTTCTCGTGACGAAATAAATATGCAAAATAGAGTCCACCAAAGTATTAAAATGTTGATAGTTGCCTGAATCTGTATACCACATAACGGTCTGCTTCAATTATTCAAAGAACAGCATCAATATTTTTAGCTCAAGTTGAGCCACGCCCTTCTCTTGGTTCATCCTCAAGTGACAAAGGATCAATTTTAAATTTTGAAAACCAGCAATATGCAATACTTTTTGAAGAAACTTTACCACCAAATGCAAAAATTAGATTTCCATACATAGTTCTTATCTTAAACCACAACAAATATCATAATAAATCATAGCAAGTGCGTATTTCTTGCATTAATTTCATTTTTATTGGGCTTCGTAAACTCTAGTACCACTCGGTGTAACAACGGACGAAGATTTTAACAATTAAAAAAAACTGAGAAATTCTGGAAATATTGTACATAGCTGTGCAGGGTTTGTTAATTCACACAAGTTGAGTTGGCAGATCCTGAAATAAACTTTTAGTTTTTGGATGCTAGTTTTTAAGGAAAATTTGTTTTAACTTGGGAAAAGGGCTGCTTGCACATACCAAGAAACGGTTTTTCTTCTTTGAAGTCTTCGCAAATGATAAATGGTGAAAAGGAACAACGAAAGCAAACAGATCATCGAAGTATTGTTAATGCGATTAGATGTAAAAGACAACAATAGTTTCTTATGCATACAGGGAAGAAAGACTCTAGTAAAACTATTTTGGGACCATCTTATATACTATTGAGCCTAGATTTGAATAAAGCCTTTTCAAATGAATAAACTCATATTCAGCCAAAATATTTGCCGTTAAAAATAATAGCTCTTGATATTTGAGATATTTTAAAATGTGCGGCTCACATTTTTTAAATCGATGGGTATAACTGAGAGATCGCTTAGTTTAATACGTTCAACTGAACCCCTCGAATCTGCATCGTATAATTCTATGAACAAAATTAAGCACCTGAGACAGACGTCCTTCGAGGAAGATCGAAGGGCGTTTCCCCCATATAATTTTTATATCTTTGCTTTAACTTTCATTGTAACTGTCTTTTATTAAAAAAATGTTTTGATGTTAGGAACTTTATCATTTAGTTCTTTTTCTTACTATTCAATTTTTTTGTCTATGATTCTGTTTCAATTATATATTTAGTGTATACATGTCGTATTATTCATAACGGGTAAGATATTTATTTATTTTTAGCTGAAAGATGATACTCATTTTATAATCGCTGGTAGCAAATAAACAATACAGTGTGGGCTTGTAAAAATATATTATAAGAACAGGTAGGGCTAATTTAAGTTAAAAATAATATTAATAATTAGAATTACGTCACTGAAGTATAGATTATAAAAAAAAGTTATGGTATCTCAAAGTAAAGTAGTAGTCTTTTAGGTAAAACTCTCCTTAAATGTATTTTTTATATTGAATTATTACTAGTTAAATATTCTAAAATTCTATAACTTTTGGTTGCACAGGCCAAGGCCACTGCCTTTGAGAAAGTTGAATTCTTTTTTTAGGTCTGAGGAAGATGTAAAAGGCGTCGAAACGTTGGTAATAAACATTGTAGAATTTAAGCAGAGTTACTTATGATCCTTAAGCTCGTTATTTACAAACATTTAATTTAGCAATTATTAAAACGGTTGCAATGTTACCTGAAATATGTTAGTTAAAGAAATTTAAGCAATCCTAAATAATATCATATTTTACATGTTTTATTAAAACCTTAACTAGGTCCGGTTCTGGATTGGAATCGTGGGCCAGATATGCTCACGTAATAAACTACTTCAAATATCCAATTACTTTCAGTTTATTCACAATCACAATGAAAGGAGAGGAAGAAGTGTAGTTTTCAGTTGCTTTTCTGCCCGATAAAGTTGTTATATTTTTCTATTTTATCCGCTGCTCGTTCAAAACCTGACAAATCTCGAATAGATTTTTTTTGGATTGAAACTGTGTAGAGAACTCAAAAAATAATATTACAGCCGAGTTAATTAAAAACTAAATTACTCGTCCGAAATAGTTTGATAAAGAACAGTTTTTCGTTTTATTCATCTCTAATCTATCTTATTTCATTTAGGATTTAATATTTATTGTTACTTCCCTGCCACTTTAGAAATCAATATAAGAAAGTAGAGTCGATTGATAGGTTTTGAAAGGTATTTTGATTTTTTTTATACCAGTAAACAGTGTGGGAAAAATTATAATGAAATGTATTAATTCGATTAATTTATATTAAATATAAATACATTTAGTAGCCACCTATAATGTCACAAAATTAACTGAAAAATTGCGACTTATTCCGAAGATATCCGTTATATTAGACTTCCAAAGGAACAACTTCTGTCTCATTTAACCAAATTCGTAATTAGTTTGAGTACACAAAATCGACTATCAATAATTTATTAATTTTTAGTCAGTATTTGTACCAACCATTTAACAAAAGAGGACCGACAGATTAATGTGGTTTACACAAATTTTCGAAAGCATTCGATAAAATAAACTATATATTATATTAATTCAGTCTACAATATCTTTTGAAGTAAGAAATAATATTTCATTTTTGTTAAATCTAAAACCTTAAATTATTAAATTTTTAAAATCGGGTATTTAAAAACTAAATTGTCCGGATTGTAACGTCATCTATCTTGGCCCTACCCTTAGAAATTTTAACATAAGGTACTGTGAACACTTACGTACTTATAGATTAAAACAACCAGATAAGTCACAACACGCAAAATACCTCATTGACACCAAACACAAACCTACACTTAATAACACAACTGAAACCACAGTAGAGGTACTTGATGTAAGTAGCAAGAAAGAAGAACTTGATTTTTGGAAGAATAATAATAATAATTATAATAATAATATGTTTATTTTATAAGAGTCTTAAAATATATACTCTACATATTACAAATAAATAAACACAGGTAATCCAATAACCCGCTCATTCGGGTTGTTGAAATGTTGTTTTCATAAAAAAATAATATATAATAATAAAAAATAACCGATAAATAAAATATAGCAAAAAGGCAAATATATGCAATTACAATACACAATTAAAATATAATAATATGAAATAAATACCTAAATACCCAAAATATTCTCAGTATATAGTATTGAATGAATAAATAAACCCGGGAATATTAATTATTTTGGATTATCTTTTAGACTAAATACCTATATGATAATAACCAAAAAAAAATTTAAGAAAGAAGAATTGTACATATTACTTAATGGTGGTTGGTTGAAATGTTTGTGATGTGAAGTTGCTTACGCTTGTTAAAATCTGTCAATCTTGCCTGCCTTTGAAAATGCCACTGTCAGTATTGAAACCTTGGTCAGGACAATAATTTAAAAAGCTGTGTAATACGGTGGAAATTCAGATAAGTACAATTTATCTCTTCATATTTATTTTTTATATATTATTTCTAGAAAAACTTTATTATATGGGGATTAATAATATTCATTACAGTTCTCTCATTGTAAACAATATTTTTATTATAACGGTTTTAGTTATATGAGAGATAGAGATATGTATAATGCAACTAGTGGATTTAGGTCAATTGCTATTTTAAATTTTTATTAATGACTTAAGTGAATTTGTATATTGTAACAAATTAATGTTGGTGAATGACATAAAATTATATGTAATTAATTATATGCATTATATGTATGATTGTACTATGTTGCAAACACAAATATCAATTTCCTACAATCTGGTGTCTACAAAATCAACTCAGCATAAATATATCAAAATGTAAACTTCTAACTTTTAGTCGTAAATACATTAGTTTATTGCTTCTAGATGTTATTAATAAGTTATTTTAGAGAAAACTGCTACTACTACAGTCAGATATCACGATATTCATATCGACTATCAATATACATTTAATTACATTAATTTAATTGTTTCCTTTCCGTATCGATTGTATAGTTTTATTATTTGTAACTATAAAAGTTTTAATGGTATCTCAACATTAATTTCCATATGTATGAATAATTAGATATAAATTAAAATACAGTGTTTCAAATTGGAATCCTTTATAAACTCAGTATTCAAACATTGTTGTTGTTGAAAAACAAATTCCTGAAATTCTTAAGTTTAAAATTAACTGTCTTTAAAAACCTAGGTTTTTTTTGTAAATAAATATCATTTTATTTTTAAAAAACATTATTATATATACAATAAATTTTATATCAGTGTGACGCATGATCTACTTATCACTTTTAAAAACTAATACATAATATGTACAATTTTCTAGTACAAGAGAATATTTACACAAAAATTCTTAATAGCCTATGTTTTACATTTTGAAATTGAAATGTTTCAAATTTTAATCTTTATCTATGACAAACTCATTTATTTTATAACATCCAACAATAATATTTTGACTTTTTTTATATTTACATCGAATTTATTTATATAAATTTAAATAACAATATTTAAATAATTTTAATATAATTGCTTAATAGTTAACCATATTTTTAATTTATATTTTAAAGAACCTTAATTTCAAACTTGATCTTGAACGATCATATCCTATAATTTTAACATTTCTTCATTCATTATTTTATAAAAATTTATCCTTTTGGTTATCCTTAACATACACTTGACGTATCTAGATTTGATCGTATTTTTTTTTTCTTTTTTATTAGATTTAAAATATTTCCAGTTAAAATTACTCTCATTAAATATTATACATTAATTTTGTTACATTCAATTTTAATGTACATTAAGATTTTAAAAAAAATGTTATTTAGCGTCTTTCACTATTATTGTCAAATCCAAAATCTAAATATTTTTTAAACCATTCCAACAAGACCTTAATAATTACAGAGAGGACTACAAAATTAAAAACTAAAGGTTCTGTTGAATTTTTGGGTAGTTCAATTCTGCTTGGAAGTATAACATATCTATTGTGCGTTGCGATTTATAGTAGAAAGCGCAAAGATCTGGCAACCGCTTGAAACGTTCGCCAATATGCTGATCAGAATCGGCTTAGGTTGTAGTTGTCATTTGGTGCTCAAAAAATGGGTTACTTGGAAGATTTTAGGGTAGTTTTAAACATTGGTATTTTTATAGATCTCGAGGTTTAGATTTCGAGAATTTGATTTTTTGTATTTGTTTTAGTCGAGGTTTTAGTAGTAGTTTTAATAAAAATTAATAGAATTTTTACTAAAAAGTGAGTTTTAGGTAGAATTTTTTTTAAAGAAAAAAATATTTCCTATTAAATTTTTACTAACTATTTAATGACCAAACTCTGACCTACACAGTAATATTTAATTGAAACTATAAAAAAATAAATAAGATTTCCATTGGTATGAAAGTATACATTTCAAAAAGATTAATATTATAGACATGTTTAGCTAACAAAAATATTCAAACTAATTAAGTATTATTAATAAAAAAATAATAACTCGATTTATTTGGTAGAAATACCTATACCTAAATGTCTACATTTCTAAATCACTTTCACAGTCACTAGGTTCCGAAATATCACTTTCGTCTGTATCGTCCAAATTTATTATAATTTTTTCAATGGTATTATTAAATGTCATATATTTGTCTTCAATTTTTTTAACATGTTGGATTGCGTTTTTCCAATTGTCAACAGTTATATCGTTAAATGCATTTCTTATTACATTGATGACACAAGAAGTGGACTTAGGAGAAGAGTTATTTGATCGAGAAATATTTTTTAACTGTGCCCATAACAATTCTATAGGATTGAGTATGCAGTGGTAGGGTGGTAAACGTAAAATTTTAAATCCTTGATTTATTGCGATGTTGTCAACAACAAATTCTGGTTTAAAATCAACTAACTGTAAAAGTTCCAACAACTGTTTTTTCGTGTAATCTTGTTCAAAAAATATATCATTCTCCATCAGAAAGTCTTGAATGACGGATTTAGTAGAATTGCTATTTGGTTTTTTTCGAACCAACCGGGAATGATACGGGGCGTTGTCTAAAACTATTACACTGTTAGTTTTCAGTTTTGGTAATAATGTAGTCTCCCACCACTTTTCAAATAGAGTACTTTCTATGTCCTGGTGATAGTCTAAACTACTATCCCGTACATCCTTTGCAGACAACAAGAGAGCTCCTTCTACCCAACCTGATTTTCCACCACAATGCAAAATACATATTCTTTTTCCTCGAGATGGAGGAGTGTCTACATTACATTTTGAGCTTCCATCAGTCCAACATTTTTTTTGGATATCGTGAGTGTCGAACCAGGTTTCATCTAAAAAATAAATGTCCCTGCCTTCTCGCCGATACTGAGTAATAGAATTAAGATACTCTATTCTCCATTTTACTAAACGGCTGGATTCCATGATGGTTTGTCTTTTGTCAATGGTTTTAAATTTAAAACCGTTGGATTTTAAAAATCTCCATAATGTCGTTTTATGACAGTCTTCTATTATCATTTTTTGTTTTAGACGTAAAAATAATGTGTTTAAAGTAGGAAAACTATTTACAGAGAACATATTATAAATCGTTTCTCTAATCGGTTCTAAAAGAACCTGTGGAATAGAATGAGATGACCCAGAATCCTTTCGCCTTTTTCTAGGTTGAACCCCTTCATGAATAATTTTGTATACAGTTGACTGTGGCACTTTTGTTAAAAAAACAGTTTCTTTTAGGGCTTCGGAGGAAGACAATTCATTTTTTAGCCCTGTAAATAAGACTTGTGTCAAAATCAAATATATTTTTATATTACATACGTAATATGTTTTACAGGTAAGTATAATTACAATTACTCACCAGAATAAACGTTTAGAACTATTTCCTTGGCATCACTAGAAAGATGACTACGCTTTCGGTTTTCGAATTCCTGTTTGTCCAAATTTATTTCGGAAGAACACTGATCACAATTCACTAACTCATTCATTTTCTATAATTATTTAAAATAGTACCGAACCACATAAACTTCAAAACTAAACTAAAGCGACCATGGTAAATTCGATCCTAAGACTACCTGTTCCCTTAATCCGGTAGATAAACTTATCGCTGTCTAAGTTAATGACTATTCAAGTTCAAGAAAAACATCGAGTAAATAATCTCCTGATCATGAATTTGTAATACAGTTGTTCGTCAAGTCTTTAGTATTAAGAGAGGTAGATCAAATCCTGAATTTAACGTCATCAATTATTTTTCCCCTATACCTAATAGTCATTAACTTACGGATCGACACCAACAAAATCTGATAAACATTTTTACCTAATATTAATGTTATTACTATTTGTTCCCTGAACAACTATAAAACGGGATTTGACATTAATAAATTTTCGTAACCCATCTGGGCGCACCCTCCCTGTTTAGGCCAACGTACAAGCTTGCTTCATCTGTAAATCGAAACGATTTTCTACTATAAATCGCAATAGACAATACTGTCGTATATTTTTTTTGGGATTGACTTTTTCTATTGAAAATTAACAGGACGTTTTTTAAATTAATATCCATTCTCTTCTAGTTTACACTTATGCATTCATTATTATTTTGAACAGACATTTTTTAAGAAAACCGGTTTATTAGAAAATAAAAAAAAAAGTTTTGAAATTGAAATTTCTATTATCTAACTAAAGATCAAATTTTGTTACTCAACGCTGCATTAGTATATAAGCCACTCTTATTTTTCTCCGAAAATATAATTACATTTTCATTATGATTTAATATCATTACCCCTATTTTAATATTTATGCAAATACCAACATCGTTATTAAATTATTTCTTAACAAATATATTGGAGTACTTCTAAATACCTTCATTATAAATCCTCATCCTGCCTTATTATATTATTAAATAATTTTATAATTTTGAAGTGGTTTACGGCTTTTTTTACAAGCCCAGGCACTAATTAATCTCTTTTATCCCCAAATTGGAGTAAATACCTGAAGCGGCCTCCGTCCGCGTCTTCTCAAGGTAATTAATATTTAAAAGCATCCGTAGAGATCAAAAGCCTTATTCAAATTTTATAAGACCCGATTAATCTGCAATGTCAAAGAGAAATAATCGGAAATTATTTACAACCCTGTAGCCCGAGAAGGGGAAGGGGGGGGGGGAGGATTGAGAGTTGAGTGGAAAGGGAAAATTTCAAAACATATTTTCTTCAGCTTCATTTTTGTACACTTTGTAGTTTGGGTTGAAAATGTATTCATCCCTGACCTACCTTTTAAAGTTTATGTTATATTGTCCTATTTCTGAATTGAGGTTAAACACCGATGTTGCTGACCATGACCATAAATTTCACCATTCATGAACTGGTCAACGGCTTAACGTTTCCTTCGACATATCCCCATTGGTTTAACAGCTATAATATGAGATATGGAATTGTTTAGGGTATATACTAGGTATTTTACCCATTCAAGTAGTGAAACTCATAAGTTTAGCTGATTCTGCTTCCTCTCACCAAGTTCTCATCTACTTTCAACTCTAATTTTACTATATAAACCTAGTTCCTTATGACTTTTTGCAATTTTTCACAATCGTCAATTTGATGATGAAATAACCCAAGCAACTTATTTGTTTTTGTCTGTTACTGCTGTCTCCAATGTATTCACTGTAATAATTATTTCGTTTAATGGTTATATAATCTATTGAGTGATAAGTTGGAATTAACGAATGAATATAGTCTCCTAAAATTACGATACATAAAACCTACAGTCATAAATACAAAAAAAAATATTGTGAAGAAGTGTCGAAGATTTTAGAGAAGTAAGACTAAACAAGGTTTTGTTCACGTTTTGTAGTTGAGGAATGTGAAAGTTTAGTTTAAAGATACAGGTAGCTTAATCAATGATTTTCAATTCTTTTGAATCGAAACGTATTGAGTCGAATAATAATAAAAGTGGAAAATAACAAATAATCGAATAAATTAATTTACTCAAATTGTTAAACCAAAATAATTGAAAGAAACAAAGAAAACGGGACAGAGTAATTTCTATGTGATGAAACTAACCCAAAATACTGTAATACAAAATAAACTATTTAAAAGGAGGCCTTTTCCATGGATCAGTCAGAACGCCCAAGCTCGAACTGAAAATTTAGTCCAAAAGAAAAAAGAAAAATTCAATTTTATAAAAAACTTTAGCTAATTAAAGCCTGAAAAGGACAGTACTTTGCTTCTATGTCCGAAAAAATATATAATTTAATTCGACACTTATCCGTCGGAAATTCAAAAGCAAAAGAAATTACTACTCTAATTCGAAAAAATATAATCAAACCCAAGTACTTAAAAAAATTCAACAAAACTCTACTTTAAATGTACATTACAGAGGTAAACTACAAAACGAAAAACTAGATTCCACCTTGCACCGTAACGGTTAAGTTAATCCAAACAACCCTAAAAACACAAAATGGTTTCTCTACCTGGAATTAGCTCCCAATGCCTTGGAAATTAAGGTTGAAATCTTAGTAGCAATAAAAAAATTACTTAGGATTCTAATTTAACCTTAAAATAAAAAAGTCGCAAAGTATACTCTGGCTTTTACACTGCGAAAAAAACAAAAAAACTCAAGTACTAAAAAAACAAAATGAAAAATTATATTCCGCCCAGGGTCGCCCGAACCTCACGATAAGACAGCCCCGAGTGTGGGGATAAAACTTTCTGAATTCTTAGAAAGGACTGCCCATTAGTTTGTATTTTAACTCGTTTGAACAATGACAATTTTTCAACATGGCCTCTTTTTTTGCAATTCGCTCAAAAATTTTTGTTAAAAATTTAGCTCGGCTTAACTTGATCCATGTTCTGTAACAATTTTTTATTGAAACCTGACCTATAATTTCATTTGAAAGTAACGTTTTATACTTTTGCTGTTGTTTGTGTTTACGATTTAATTTCAGTTTTATACAAAGCGTTTTCTCTTAACTTAAATAATCTTTGATTATTACAAGCTTTGTCTGTCATTTCTAAATTCAAACATTTCCCAAACAATACTCGTAGATAGACGAAAATATTTTCAAATTTGGATTTTTTTTTAACATTCGTTGAAAATGTTCTCCTTATAGAAGATATTTTTTCAGGAATGTACATTTTTTATATTTTTCTCATCTTAGATGATTAAATATTTCATGTTTATAGCTGGGCTTCGAATCGACGATCGCTAGCCTCAGACCGAAAGAAATATGTATCCTCGCCTTCCGTAGTACCGCTATCGAATCTGTCCTTTAATGTGACAATTTCAATTTATCAAAAACCTACCCTATTGCCATAAAATCCTTTTACACGGATGAAAAAGGCTCTAAAAAATAAAAGATAACGGTTACGCCGACACATCGAAGGGGCCTCTATATAAAGTGAATTCGGTCTGTTAGAACCAACTACGCAAGTACATGGTGTCCCACATGCAATATATTATTAATAATGCAAAAATTTTATCTTTTGTAAGAAATGGCATTTTTTAAATTATGTAACATTCATAAAAGGACTAAACAAGGATATAATAAAGAAGATGAATATAGAACCTGACTTTCGCAGCAGGTACTTATAGCTAGATCTACATTAACGTAAAACAAAACGGGACAGAACTAGAAAGAAATAAGTACAAAATAGACAAAAATCGATGGAGGACGTTAAAAAGTAACGAAGGAAAGTAGAAACAATATACTGAAAACAGGAAGCAAAAGAAAACTTAAACCAAAACTAATAGAAATTTAGGCTTACAGTGCACATGTCGATTTGGTCAACCATACCAAAAACATTGTCAACCAGTCGTCAGAACTATTTACTTAGTATTTCAGATAAATATTGAACTTTTCTTTTGAACTTTTATTTTCGATGGGAGGACCTGTACAAGCTGGTAAATCCGTTATGACAGGAAAAACGGGCCACATGTCGATCGTCGATTATTTGTAGTATTCGGTCCCAACTCCGGGATTCGGGATTTTGTACCGGGAAATGGGATTGTCACATCTAGACAGCCGGAAAAGACATAAATATTTCAGCGGGGTGTGTAGTTTCAATATTAAATATAGATGATTATTTTATCTTTACGCTCGTTTTACCGAAAGATTTTATAAAAGCGTATCATTCAGGTATCTTAAATTTAAGTTGCGCAGAAATGTTGGATCAATAAAATAACGAATTAATAAAATTATAAATTAATATTGGGCAATAACTAGAAATAAGAAGATGGGAACGAACACGTTTCATTCTTCTTGATGGCCTTCAGATTAGTAGTGAACGGATCTTCAGATGAGATTCTGTTTTTGTCGAAAAATGATATTGCTCTATGACCTGTTATTTGGCTATAAACCTGGTAAGGACATGGTTGGAGCCAGTATCAGGATAAAGATAATGATAACCAAAATGAGAACCTACTAGGAAAGAGACTTATGCCAAAGCTGCAGAAGAACTGGTAGGGCCCAACAACAAACAACAAGAACCTGTTCCAGGAGGAACGCATCTATGGAGGAGGCAATACAACGGTTTTGTAGCACACTTTGTAAACAGGCAGTTATAAAGTAATAAACTTTGTCAAACCCCCACGAACTTTACAATATAATATAGTTAAATCTTCCTTACCTTATATCTTTGATAAAAACAATACAGGGTCATTTTTCCAATCTAGACAGAATAGTGAGGATAGTATTTTACCTTCATCTTACATTTTACAAGTGATTCGACGATATTCTTAAAATGTCGGAAACATTTCATCTGAGATTCAATAAAAGGGTATTTTCTTTTTCTAATCAAACGGTACTAAATTAAATTCCGTGACCGAATATGATTTGCTTATCATTAATAAAAGATGGGGGTTACAGAAAAGTTGCGCTATGACTTTTTAAAACAAATAAGCAAAATTTAATTATAGCAATCTCGCTAAGACACAAGGGACACAATAAAAACGTAATTAGGTAAACATAAATACACAGTTCTTATAAGCGAAAGGAAAAACTTTGTCAAAGCACAAAAAATGAAAAAAGGAGTCTATGGACCTGCCAGAAGCTATTTTTTATAATCCATGCCCATGTTATTTGTATCACAAGAAGTTGACATTGCCTTATTTATAAGTATGAATAATTGTAAATTCTATTTGGAAAAACATTATCCATAACCTTAAATGCAGTATTAGTGAATAGACAAAATGAAACGCAAAAATGATTATTTCCAAAAATACGAAAACTAGTTTCGACTATAATCACAAACAAGTATGTAATCAACAAATGAGAATGAATGAAAAATAAATGACAATAAATAAGTAAATAAACTACTAAGAATAACATTTTTGATACAAATAAACGTATCAAATTATGTGGTAAAATAGAAAAATTAAATGATGAGCATTAGAACTGAAATTGATACAAAAGTGTTTTAACAATAAAAACATTAAAAAAATTAAACGAAACTATGTCTTATCTGTATAAACGAAAAAAAGATTCAAGGAAAACTTTCCTGATATAGTCTTTATTATTTGGAGTTGAATATTTTTGTGGTAAAGATTTTGAGTTTCATTGTGTCTGTTGATTCTATAAACATAAATTTATTTACTAAAGGACTGTAACATGCAAGTTACTTTTGGTTTCCAGTATTCCCCGTATCCACTGTTTGGTATTGAGAAAGATGAATGGTGGTTTGACAACGTTTCAGGAAGATGACACTTGTCATCTTCAGGTTCTAGATAAGTGTCTGTTTCTTCTTTTTGTTATTCGTAAATGGACATTGTTGGGTCCGTTGCTGGTGCGTTTTGTTCGGTTTGAACTGACCGTGTCTGGGTATCATTCCTTTAGTTAAAATTTTCTGTACCTTTCGAGACGGACATTAAACGACAATTTATTTCCAAATTTGCTTTTATTGATTTTATAATATTTTTAATATTAAAGACCGCCACTTTATACAAATCTAACAACTTCTTCAGATCTGAAGAATTCATTGGAGTTACAATTAAAAAAACTCCGATATTTCAAACAGGCCCAGGAATCACAATCATAAAACTAATTTATATTGCCATTTGAAGCGTCAACTTAAATTTAAGTAATAAATCCTGTAAAATGAAATTTAACTTACTTAATTTTCAAAAGCTTTTTTATCTGATCCATTGTATTTCAAAAGATTTATAATTCTCAGGAAAACTTTTTTTTTAACTATTGAATTAGTAAATCTAATACTTTATTGGGATATTCTTAGAAAAATAAGGATTACTAAATTTCTGAATGTTGCTGTTAGTGTTACTGAATTTCATAATGTGGGATGTTATTTTTACATTTTTACTATTCTGCATTTCTAGTCTATTGTGAATGTAGTTTTGATGTTGTGTCTTTGTAGAATCCTGGCTACTTTGCCTCTGGTGCTTTTCACTTATAATCAAAAAAATGTTTTTACAACATTTAGTAAGCCATAGATTGTAGGACATCTTGATGACTTCCTCCTCAAAATTAGTTGTACCTCAGTTTCTTTGCCTAGGGAGGTCCCCTTGATCTTAATTTTTGTTTTTTTCTTGATATACGTTGTTGAATCTGTAGTTCTTGGTTGGTGAGCCAGATCTCTAATAATGTTTTTACCTTAGTGTCGTAATCAATTATATCCGTAATTACAGTTTCGTTGCCTTTACCATCTGGTAATATGGTTTTTCCTCATTTGTTTTAGTCCAGTCACTAAAAATATTGAAAAAACATAAAAAACAATAAAACAAAAATTAAAGAGAACTGCATAACTACTAATAATAAATAAGAAATAAAATACAAAACTATTCATTCCATATCATTTTATTACCAACGGATAATACGCAATAAAATAATTAAATTTAATTTAATTAACGGAAAATTGGTGATTGTAGCACATCGAGGTGAAAACAACACTTTTCTATATTTTACTATGTGAAATATTTTGATTGAAACAAGAAACTTTTTAATAAAACCAAATTTAAAGTTATGTCAACCAAAATAAGAGGTAGATGTATAACGATGTAATTTCAAGCAGATTATGGATTTAATTATCTTTATCGATATGGACCCTGGTCAGTCCAATACTTGAAAGAGAGTTGTCAAATTTTGCACGGGCTTTTTATAAACCTTGTAGGACATAGCCGTTTTGTTCCAAAAAAATCACTTTTGGCGGCCATGTTTCATAAAATTTACAAAAAACCCATAACTTCAAAATGAAAATATTTTTCCTGATAAATTGTTAATATAAGTTTAAATCCCAAATCTCTCCTTTAAAGCTGAATGTGCCAAATCACTTTCCCAATTTAATTTATAATGAAAATAAACTAGTCATCTTTCAATATTGCCAAACATATTTTATAACTTTTACAAAAAAAACTACTAATACTACTAAATTAAAATAAATCTTACTATAAATTTAATAATAAATTTGTTTCTTACAAACTTTTTAATATTTTATTTGAGCTTATAACTAGTTTTATATTAAAGCACTAAGACATCAAAGGAAATTTTTATATTATACAATTATTATTTTATTATTAAAAACTTTTAATCCAAATTATTTGTAAAGAAGTCATGTACTTTTAAAAATACATTCTGGTGAACTTATAGTTTCTATGGTTTCATTAATCATTTTTAATATTGCTTTGTATAACTAACTACTCAAATATAATTAACTTATTTTACAACCGAGCACATAATACAAATAATAATAACGACTCATATATCTTAAGTATTCTTTTACAATATAATACATATAAAGGTACTTATAAAAAAATTATTTTAACAAATAAAAAAATAAAAATTTCAATGTCAAACGTCAAATTTAATTCGTGAAATTTGATCAAATAATTTTCATTGTAGTTAGAGTTTGGTAAATTTTAATAAATATATTTGAAAATTTAGTACCACAATTGGCAGATCTTTACATTTTTAAAGAGACAAACAATACACGACTTCAGTTGTTTGAATGAATAAAACCCGACAAAGAAAATACAAAGAAAAGAATAAAAGAATATGCAAATTCTATTACTGAAGAATTAAGACGTTTTGTTCCTTAAATAAGAAACATTTGGCGAAACAAAAGAAATGCTATGCTAATTTTTTCAGTCCGAACTGGCTTTATATTGAGGAAACAGTAGTATTACTTAAAATACTATGCAAATAAAAATTACCATAAGTCTTTGGCGATATACATAGATACACGGCGTTTTTTCAGAATTTGGAATCACTTTGTTTAGGTCGGTCGTTATCGGAAATGGATGTTGATTCTAAATAAATCGGTTTTATATTAGTTTTTAGCTAAAATAAAGCTCAAATCTAAAAAACTATAACCCTGATAATGTTTTTGAGTACATATCCCTCCAAATAGCCTTGAACTTTGCTATCCTTTAGGTCTGTGAATGTTAAAAATAATAAATTATCCAATTATTTTTTAGTCTCCAAATGCAAAAATAACATAAAAATGAATAATTGCCCCAATAAATTTACCAAAAACTTTACCCACACGTAAGAAAGAGAAAAAACAAAGATTGAAAATAGCAGCGACCCAAACGCACTGAAAAATTCAGAGAAAATTCACGGAAATTCGGGGAAAATTAGCATCGTCTCGTTCGGTAGATGATTGAAACACCCCCAAACTTTGGAATGGAGCCGTTTCTCTCTGGGAAAGTTTTGTTGTAAAAGCGAAAGGAAAGTGTGCTAGTTAATCAAAGTTTTTCTCGAATTGAGACAATAAGTATTCCGGTAAAGGAGGTCCAAGTTAGCCGTTAAGGCTTAACAGGATGAATATAGAGTGTAAACAGTGGCGTAACACTAAAAACCTACAAAATCAATAATTTTCCCACTAGTTAAAACAAAGCTACCTTCCACTTGCAATAAGTACATTTAATATTTCAGGATGATAAACTCTGGAACGACATTTTTTATTAGTTCTTTATTTGCGAATGTTTTCATCTGAACTTGAGTACACCACTGCTATTTGATAATATGCTGAGCTTCAAATTCAGTTTTAGCTTGAAGGAGAGTAGAACTCTGACTCTTTTGACTTGAAATGTTCTACTCTCATTGTTTAAATGAAATAATTTTATGTTTATCAAATTTCTATGTTAGTATTCAATTAGTAATGCAAAAGTGTTAAACACTACATTTTCCTACATTATGAACATCGTTGTAACTTGACAATGAAAAATCTAACTTTATCACTTTTCACTAGTATTTTATAAATGTGAACAATATCTTTTTTTTTCTTACTTATTCAGGGAAGTCTGGAAGAAAGATGGATAGCATTTAAAATACTAGTGATAACACTAACACACAAAAGTTGTGGAAACAGAAAATTCAATAAACTCTTTAAAAGAACAATATGGTGGAATAATTAAATAAAAGAGATCATAAAATAAAAGAAAACAGAGTGGAAAAAAATATCGTAACAAAAATACAAGAAGTCAAGAAGTCTATATGAGAAAAAGAAACCCGGTAAAAGTAAAAGAAGAGCAAAAAGAACTTTGAAAGAACAGAAAAAGAGATGTTAGAAGTACATATGACCCATAACAGAAAATTCTGGACAAAAAAGAATAAGAGAAAGTAAAAACAAAGAAATAAAAGCAGTAAAAGACAAAAATAATCAATTACAAATAAGACTGAAAAAATTCTAAGAACATGGAATGAATACAACTTTAAAACTTGATTAAATTTTAATTGAAGAAGAGCTAGAACAAGGGCAAGATCAAGAAATAACGAGAAAGGAAATTCAAGAGGCCATACATTTGATTAAAATAGGAAAGGCAAGCGGAGAAGATGATATAGCACCGAAGATAATAAAATGAATGTGAGAAAACGTAATGAATTTAGAATTTCTTTAAAGAAGCATGGAAAAATACCGAGAGAATGGGAAAATAACTTATCCATAACGATATATAAGGAAAGAGACAACACTCAATGTGAGAATTATAGAGCAATATGCTTTGTACAAAGCAGCTACTATCTTTACACAACAAATTTAGAGAAAGGACTACCAGAATATGTAAAGCATAAATTAGAAAAAGCTTTTACATCAGAAAGACAAACACATAGCAATATATTTATTCTAAGGAACATAATAGAATGAAAAACTAGAAGAAGAAGAAGAAGAAGAAGAAGAAGAAGAACTGTTCTTGACATTTATAAATTTGAAATACTATAGACAGAAGTGAAGTGGGAGATGACTAGAAGAAATGAAAGTATCTACGAAATTGATAAAAGTAAACAAAAGCGCATATAGAAGATTAGGAGCCAAAATACAGATTGGCGGACAAAGATCATAAGTGAATAGAGGGTTTAAAGCACTACTGTTTATATTTATTATGGATAAGTCTATTAAAAGAATTAAAACCCAGTGCGAACATTTAAACACCACAATCGGATATAGATATCTAGAACCTATAAAAATGAATGGTTTTAATAATAAAATTCTAAAAACAAAATGCAAAAGTTACTGAATGCCTGGACCAAAGAAATAGAGAATATGAAAATGGAGATAAATATAAATAAATCCAAGGTCTTGATAATAAATGAAAATCAGGCTAACCATAACAATAAAGAAAATAAATGCAAGTACCAATGGAAAAATGGAGGCATAGATAATAGAACGGACAAATCAACGAAAGTCTATTATACCCTCTGAATTAGATAATACTAGGCCATCGATTTCCAAATAAAAATGAAGATATACAATGCACTAACGATATCAATAATAACCTCTGTAGATGAGAACTGAATAGTACCAAAGAGAGACGAAAACAAAATTAATGCAATAGAAATGAAACATAGCGGCAAAAAACCAAATTGGACCGAATTTAAGACAAGGACATCAGAAAAATAAAAAAAATATTCATACTAGCAAAAATAGAAAAGAAAAAATTATCATGGTACGCCTATGTTGCCAGAATGAATAAAGATAGAATAACAAGAAAAATATTAGAAACAGGAGATTCGAAAAAAAAACGAAGAGAAAGGACAAGAAAAAATGAATAGATCAACTGAAAGAACTAGAAGCAAAAAGGAAAACACATTAAATGAAATAAAAGTAATGGCAAGAGATAAAAGGAACTGGAAGAAGTGGGTGAGAGAGGCCATATCCGACGCCCGAAAAAGCATAAGGAGTAGATGAAGAAGAAGAAAATGTCATTAAGAAAAAAATAATCTCTGAAGTCAAATTAAAATTACAAAAACCAATAATGAACAAGAAAACAAAAAAGCACCAAGTAAAAAAGAGTAAAAAGAAGATCTAATTATTAAAAATTTCTTCAATTACAAAAAATATAAAAGAATAATAATTTATAAGAAAAAAATTATAATGAAATTATACATAATTAAAATTAAATTTTGGTTCTCTATTAGGATTGTGTCTAATTATTCAAATTTTAACAGATTTAATTCTTGCTATGCACTACTGTGTTCATAATTTAACAGGGTAACTCCGATTGTCAAGATGTAAATTGTGGATAAATAATACGAACTTCAGATGCTAACGGGGCTTCTTTTTTTTGATATGTCTTTACATTCGCTTTGGTTGAGAAATTTATTATAGATCATATTATATAAAAAAAAATTGACTTATTATATTCTCTTCTGCTATAGCAACAGCTTTTTAATACTAGGTACTACCTTGAAGACAATTATCATTTTGAGAAGCAACAGTTGTTATAAATTGACTATCAGCCATTCCATATTTAGGATAGTTCAATTAATTTAAGGGTGATTCGGTATTGGTAATGCAACTTTAAGTTGAATTTTATTTACCTTTTATAATTTTTGCCTTCATAATAATTCATTTACCTTTTTTAATCAAAGAGGTTCAAGACATTCTCTTGGAATAAGAAACATATTGATAAATCTATTTTAAGTGGATTAATTTTGTATCAACTTAATATTATTAACTTTAATAAATCCTTATCTACTAATAGACCCAGAAATTTTACAGCAAATTCTTTGGTTGCTCCAGTCCATATTCAAGCTAAATTATATTTTTTTGATTCTACGTTCAATTCCCAATAAAATAATAAAAGTAATTGCTCTCATTATATCATTTCCTATCTTTTATAATGTTTCTTTAATAAATAATAAAAATTTTCAAAGTATTCAATTATTTCATAACAATAAAATTTTATTCAGTTCTTTATTGCCAACTACAATCTTATTAACTTGAATTGGTGTTCGTCTAATAATAGACCCTTATACTATATACTATATATACTATTGCTGAAATATGAGATCACATTATTTTATAATAATCAAATTAAAATAAACATTTTTGGTCTTTTAAAAAACATTAAATAATTTAACGAAATAAGTAAGTAGGCCTTTATGCTAAATATATTTAAAAAACATACACAAGAATGGTAGAACAACCAACTAATATCTATAATTTCGAAAAAACCACAAATCGACACTTGACTGATGAATGAAATAGAAATGCTTGAAATACCTAAAAGAAGTGAAGAAGAATTTTATAGAGTAAATAACTTCAAGTTCAAGTTCAAGTTTTTTCTGATACTAATATGCGAAACAGTTAAAATAATAAAAATTAAATTAAATTGATGACAGTAAATTAAGAGGAGTCTTGAAAAGTGATTTTAAGGCTACCAACTTCGCAAAAAATGAACCCTAAATTTAAAGTATTATTGGTTTACACAAATTACTTAGATGTCGTTTGTAGTATTTTCCTAATTTTTAAAATAGCTCCAATCTTCTAAGACTACCACTATTCATTAAAAAATGACGCAAACATTCTCATTATGTTATTTTGGTTGCATACATTTCTTACGGTAAAAAATAAAAAATATTGAACTTGCTTTTTGCAACTTTTATCGATCGGGATTCATTTTATTTTTTTTTCATTGTATCTTCACATTTTAAATTGTGTAAATTTGTACGTAGGTATGTATCTATTAATTATGACAAATTAAATATGATTCATTATCGTCGCAAAAATAAATTTTTATGATAAAAAATTACTTAAAAGAAATTTTCCAAGATTGACCGCGCATTTTTTCTTAAAACAGTACTTTTTTATGATAGAAAATTTACCCAAGATATAAAAAAAATGTTTCCGCCTATAATTCCCATAAGGGCTAGTTCCCAGTTCCTAGCGTCTCAAGATTAACATCTGGCATGCGTTAAACGAACTATAAAAAGCCACTATATTTTTTTGGAATTGGAATAAATTTATAACTTTCTGAATTCTACAATCCCTAAAACGGCGTTGCCAAATTGAAAAAAATTGTATCAAAACATGAGTTTTAAATTGACATCAGTACTTGTTATTTAATAATGATAATTATTATAACATAACTGTTAGTCATGAATTCCCTAGTCAATTTATTTTTAGAGGTCGGTACATTTATATATTATGCTAATTATTATTATATTCAATATGTTTATATTGACTTATAACTAATAAAAATATGGTGGTACAATGTTCAAGTAAAAATATGGGTATGTATTAATAGACTTCATTGGTTATGAATATATTTTTTTTGATGGCTAAATACAAAATTTTTATTTTAAAATAAAAATATTTTTGATGTTCGTTCGTCTTTTTTTTTGGAATGGATAAAAAAATTTAAAAATTGTGTTCTGAGTGCCTATTCTCGAAACAGAGAGTAGAACGTAAATTTTTTCTCTTTATCTACACTTTCACTCATAATTATTTCTATCAGGTATTTATTCAGACATTTATTGACAGTTCTCATCTTTACAGAACAAAATTTTATAAAGTTTTTTTAACTAGTTTTCACATTTATCGCACCTGCTTAAAATATTTTTAGTAAACTCTTGCTTTTTGCAGATCCAGGGCCAATTGATCAATAAACCAATAAACACAAATGTTACTTTTGTGTTGTGTTGGTTTCTGAAAAAATGGTGGCAGTGAATTATCCTACAGGAAACTGTCTAAGGTCTTTTTAAAAAGAGTGTTAAGTATGGAATATTGTCAATTTATACAGTTCTGTTTGTTGATTTATTTAAATGTAGTCACTTTTAAGGGTCCTGAGATACAGAAAGAAGTAAAATTAAGGCAAAACAAACAAAAAAAATAAGTAGAAACTTTAATTATATTAAATAACAAATTTAAAACTTTTCACAGTTAACAGTACCAGAGTTTTTTACATTTTTAAATTATAAATCAAACACCTTTTTATAATTTTGATGATCTAAGACACCCTTGTATATTTCACTTATGTTTCTAAAAACGACTATAAATTTGTTGTTATTCTCTTTAAGAGAAACTTTACATTTTTCAAATATTTTCAATGAAAATTCTGTTAAGTTTCAAAGATAGAAATTATTATTATAAATATTATTACTATTTGTTATTAAACATTCGTTTGGAATACTAAATAAAAGCATGTTTACTAAGTGTATTTATTTTATGAAACGCCTATGCGTTTAAAAAGATCTACCGATCGTGCATTGCCACAAAAAGGTTTTAGTCATACTTATGTGATTAATTTAAGAACGTATTGAAATAAATCCCATTATTCAAGAAATTTTTGTCGACGCGTCAGGTCTAAAATGAAATAATTCTGTTTAATTCAATATTAATTCAAAAATTTAGTAGTTTATTAGTTTAGAAAACTTTCAATTTTTCATTTTCTATTTTCCGATTCGATGGATCTAATGTGGGATTTGATCCCTTTATTTTCGCATGTGTGAAACGCCCTTTTGGATTGGCTTCTTCTTCCAGAAAGGGAAGGTAAGATAAATATTTTTTTTATTTTTCGATATTTTAAATTTAGAAATGAAATTGAAAAATTAAAAAAAAATGTAGTTGTTGTTTTTTCAAATATTTACGCCCGACTAGCAATTGTGTTTAATATTCTTTAGTTTATCATAGTTTTAAAAAATAAATAGATTGTTTGCAGTAACAAATCGAACTTTTTCAAAAATATTTTCATTTAATAATTAGATGTTCTATTTTTTAATTTTTCCGGTATATTTACAGTAGCACTTCTTGATTTTCCTTAATTCTACATATTTTGAATTTATGTTTAAATAATATTTAATTATTTTTCAACTTGGTGAATTTCTTTTAAATTCTACGTTTTTTTCTTCACATATGAATACGAAACACCAAAACAGAATGAGATTCTTTGTAATATCTTTTTTATTAAATAATTGTCGAAAGGATAATAGTTCTTTATTAAAAATTTAAACAATTATTTTGTAGTAAAAATATCAATCGGTTTCTTCATATTATAATTTAAAAAAAATTGAGAGCGCATGAAAAGTGTTTTCGAAAGGAAAAGTAAGATATACCTATATAAGAGTATATAAGAGTGTCTTACTTTCATTTTACAAATAAATAAGTAAGCTATACAGATAGTCTCACAGCATTAAAATTATAAACAAACATCAATAAGCATTTAAGATTTCTGATATGCTAATTTTTTTAAATTTTTTTTTTCATTCAATTGTAAAGATTTCTTTTAAATTTCTACGTTTTTTCTTTAAAATTGAACACGTAAACACCAAAAACTGGTATAATATTACATGGTGGTCTTTTGATTTCTTTTTAATTCGATTTAATTATTCTAAAAATAGTACGATTTTGACTAAATATTAATACAATAGTTATACATACATACATAAATATTATATTATTACTCTCTTCATGTACAAAATGAGACTTTTCTTTTTACTTGTTTTATTCTATGCGCATATTTAAAAACAATTTATAAAAAGCGAGTGATAAACAGTTTGTGAAGTGAGTGATATACAGTGTGTTCAACGACAGAAAGTCTTCGAAAGATAATTAACCATTTTTAAAACTTTTACATTCTGTGCGTATATTTTATACACAGTTTGGAAAAGTGAATTATATACAGTGTGTTCAATTATGAACAATCTTCGAAGGGTAAGTTAAATATTTTAAATTTTTTACATTTTGTGCGTATATTTTACACACAGATTGTAAAAAGTTAGTGATATTCACTGTGTTCAATGGCAGGGACTTTTTGAAAGATAAGTGAAAGTTTTACAAAAATATTAACTAATGGGGGCTTTATTTTTATTTATGTTGAAAATTTTTGCAAATACCCTCTATAAATAAAAGAAATCAAAAGACAAAATATTAATTCTTTAATAAATTTTAAATATAGGCAAAATGTATAGGGCTATATAATTAACAAGGTGCGTCCTTCGTCTTTAACACGAGTTAACGAAGAAGAGATCTACAGAGTGCTGCAGAACTAAGGAACCGTCGAAAAATAAGTTGCAATATTTATTTTGTTTCAAAATTATTTTAAAGAAAAATTCATCTTATTTTTAAACGAAGTATTTTCTGTAAAGATAAAGGAATAATATTTTTTTTTGAGTACTTACTTTTCCAAATTTTTATCGATTTAAAAAAATATTTTTATGAAAATAAGTGTAATATAAAATATCTTACTCTACAAGTTTAAAAAGAACTACAAAATATTTTATTCAATATAAATTTCTTTTTTTAAGTTATTTGATTTTTACTAAATATAAACAAATATTGAGTAATAAAACAATGTGAATTTTGTTTTCAATTTTCTAAATTTTCTAAATTAAAAATATGAAAAAGAAATAAGTGATTTTATTTCATGCGCTCTTCAAAAGAGTTTGATTTATGTTTTAAAAATATAAACAATTATTTTGTAATAAAAAAATATCAATTAATTCTTCATTATATAAAAAAAAAATGAAAGCGCATGAAAAGATTTTTCGAAAGGAAAAGTGAGACATACAGAGTCTTTCAATAAATAAGTGAGATAAAAATTAAATGGAATAGAATAAGGAATGAAAAAATGAAGCACAAATTATATAAAGCTAAATCCAGTTAGACTGACTAAAGACATTATGTAGGCAAAAATTAAAACAAGAGACGCAGTGTTAGGTCTACGAAAGAAGGGTAGATTACATAGAAAATGTCATAGATAAATTAAACAGCCAAATGATGAGACAGGAACCAATGGTATCAGAAGAAAAAACCCTTAATAAGCAGTATATTTGAATAAATATCTAAATAGCTAAAATAATATATATCACGAATTTATCACTATAATTGGAATAAATCGCACTTCTACCTAAAAAAATTTCGTTAGTTTCATGCAGCGTCATCAGCGTCTATCTTTCCTTTAATGAAACTAATTCCAAAAGCGAACCCCTCTTCATCATTAGCGTGGCGAAGTAGATTCTAAAATCCAATAATTTTAGCTAGAACAGCTCTGACAATCTTAATACAAATGAGAAGTGCGATGGGAGAGTGGAGCAAATGAGACTTCCTGAAATGTGTTGAACAACACTAACACCAACAAATTAGAACAATCAATTGGAGACTTTTGTAAGGCCAAATGCTTTATATAAAAATTTTAAATGAGTTCAGAAGCTGTTTGTAACAGAGCTGCCTTTGTAAAGCAAAATCAAATCTAGAAAGCTAGTAATTTTTTTTCTAGGAATATTTCAATAAAAGTACTTAACGTTATTTCCAAATGTAGAATTCAATAGCTAAAAAACATGCTGGCCTGAATATCATAAATCTTTTAAATAAAAGAGTTTTCAAGGATTCTTTCGGGAAAAATATACAAAGAATTTCAAAATCAAGTAACGGATGTTAAATTTCATTTTTAAAGCCATATTACTAAACATAAGTTGTCGCTTCAATTGACATCCACAGATGAGTTTTACGATTGTAATGTTGAAATAAGGAGCATAGTTCGGGAAGCCGGAAATTACAGCTGAAAGGTTTTTGGGTTTTTCCTTTCGTAGAAAAAGTTGTATTTCAGAATTGTTACACAATAATTCTCCGACCTGAGGTACATGCTTAGTTCTGCAAAAGCCGAATTCCTTAATAAACAGAAAGTCATATTAGAACCAAAAGTAAAGCTTAGTTCATAAATCTAGTCTTGTAAGTTATAATTTGCCGGTACTTTTCTTAAATAGTCGGTTAAATAACTCGGCGAAGTTTAGTAATTACTCAAAACATTAATTGAACTTGGTTGGATTATAAAGTCACCCGTTGTTTATCGTCTAAATTTTATTTGTAATTTTCACCATTTCCTCCAATAAATAAGTTCAGTTAGTTTCAATGTGACTGAGTGACCTACAAGTATATCTATATAGTGGGCGTCCCCCAGAATCGGAGGACTGAAGGCCTAAGAAAATGGTAAATATAAAATTCTCTATTACCATAGTACAGCTATCAACTAATTAATTCAACCTGTTACATTAACGAATTTATTGTAAGAACCCGGTTTTTGCTTCGCTCGGCGAACTTTACAATATCACGTGTGGTGACGTACATACACTATAAATAGCACCCATTCACTTCGATTACATGTCTAGAAAAGAAAATTAGTAAAGATGGTTCTAACAATATCGCCTGGCAAAAAATGCTAAAATAGAGAGGAAATCAAAGAACTTATTGCAATTCGACATGTTGGAACTAGAAGACCATCATTGAAATTGTGACTGAGAAATGTATAAAAAATACAGCAAACTAAAATCACTCTATAGATAATACTTTTGTGAGGATTAAATAAGTTTTAAATAGAAGTACCAAAAATATTTTTTTTGTTGACAAAAAACAGGATCAATGGAGTCGATAAGGTATGAATAAACTTCAGTTTTACGAAAAAGAAAGATCTTTTAAAATCCGTGTCAAAGCTGTTATTTTCGTACACAGATATGTTTTTGAAAGGATGCGATAAAAATCTACTCCATTAACCAACGACCTAAGGCGGTTTTCCCACTCTCCCTCGATCGCAAATAAGAGAATCGAAGGAGTAACGAGAACAACGTCCCCTTTAGCTAAAAAACGGAAACTGGGGTGAATTCGGATGTGTCAGCGATGAGTGTCACATACACATATTCCATTTGGTAGGCCCTGGGCTCACAGCAAGCACTTTTGTATGGTTAATCAGCCATTTTGCTTTTCAGCTGATTTTACTAATTGAACGGGTAGATTATTTTTTAACTTTAACATATAAGTATAAATGCTTTACCAGCAGTAGTAGAGATTATCGTCTAAAATAAAAAAGGCCTTGTCGAACATAAATCGTAATTCAGACCTAAATATTGCTGGGGAATGACCAGAAAATGATTTAAATGTCCTTTCACCAATATTTCTTACATAAAATAATCAACAACGAATCTTGTTATTCATAGTTACTATACTATTTTCTAGTAATTTCTTAAGCACATCTTACTTTTTGCATTGCATGACACTTGAGTGTAAATTAAAGTCTCTTTTTATAAGCAATGTCCCTACATCTGTCTTCTTTTTTTTGTCTATTTTATGAAATGCGGTCGTAACTCTATTATTCAACATTAATTGTTCTAAAATGATAAGTTATTATGTTTTTATTACTTTACCAAAAATAGCCTCACTCTGAAATGAACTTCAAAACAAATAAAAGAATATTAAAAACATAAACTTTTATCACACCATTATTCTTTATTTCCTGACTGTAAACCATTTAAACTTTAAAACCCTCTAATAATTATAAAATATTCCACTGAAAAGGCAAAAAAATATAATTTAACTAAGATGAAATTTAGTTATAAATTTAATGTGGGGCATAAAAATTTTTCCCACTTTTCATACAGAGCTCGCTTAAGCATGCATGAAATTTTTATAACCCCAATAAGTCACCAGACAAAAATCGAAACAGGTTGGAATATACAGGAAAATCAAAAGTGCAGCTTTTTTTCAAATTATATTTTGTAATCAAATTTATATAGCAACTATGGATTTGTCTCTGAAAATTTTTAATTAACTGTTAGCTAAATTTATATCGCTTTGTCCTCTTTAGTTTTCTGATGATAATAGTTACCATTGCACAACCTCCATGCTTCATGCTTTTGTGCATTGCTTTATATTGTCTATATTTCATATTATTATATGTTTTTTCTTCTAGGCATATCCTTTTTAGCTTCAAGAGTCGTGCCCAGATATTTTGTATAACACTCTTCCTTTTATTCTATTAGCATCAGTTAATTTTCCATTGTTTAATCTATTCATTTGTAATCCTTTAGTATCAAGTATCTTTCTCGCAAAAACAGCATTACATCGTGTGTAAAGCTGACTAGAGTAACTATTTTCTATTTCTGGAATATCATTTGTATAATGTGAGACCAAGAATACCTCCCTGTGGTACATCTACTTTAGTTTCTTGTAAATCAGAATATACCTCTTATTGTTTTAAATAGTACATCGTTTATCAATTAAACCTATTTTCCATACTTTAAAGGAATTCACCTAAGTTTATTTGTCTTGAATACGTTGTATTTTAATAGTAAAACAATGTATTTAAGAAGACAAAATGCGAAGAAAACCTAAAATATTATGAGGATGGTAATGCAGGAAACTGTGAATAGATAAAGGAAAACGAAATATAAATAAAAGCGATGAACGTTCATAATTGGTAACTGAAATGAAAAGATAGTAAATACGCATTGGAAAAGCTAACTTATCACACCATTACCCACAAAAATAGTATAAGAAAAAGAAAATGATAATGAGGAATTAAAAATTGTAAAAAGCCATAGCTATAGTCCAAAAGAATTTAAGCGTTTGATGATCTAAAGTATTTAAATAGATTAAGTATATTCATTGTTTGATGGTTACAGGCTCCTTTCGCCGTTTTTCAGTTCAGTGATTTATATTAGCTCCTAGCTATGCCAGCTTAAGAAATTTATCCTAAACGTTTTTAGATATAAACACTTGTTTCTTTAGAATTAAATTATTGTTTTCTACTTTTTGTTGCTGATTTTTTATTTTTGTCCATTGTTTCGGATTCACTACTGCCTCTAGCTATAACTTGCTGGATATACTTAAGAGCATTTACTGATTTCGCTGGCGTGTTGCTCTTTTTCAAAAACATTGCAAACAAATTATTTCATTTACATTAGATTTGGGAATTATGTTACAAAATTTTTGAGCATAGATTTACTACTGGACAAATTTAATCCACTGTTGATTTTCCTCCATTTTAAACCCTGATAATTGCGATAAATTAATTTGAGCTTCGTACTGATTTTCTTGTCGTCGCTGTCATGTAATTCTGTGACTTTTGACATAAAATCATCCAAATAATCCGCACCACCGAAATTAACAATAACGATATTCAAGTTTCAAAGTCAGTGAAATACGAATATATTTCAGCAACAAACTTAAACGAGAATCCCTGTTAAAATTTAAACTATGCCTTATTCATTCTGTTCAGGGCTAATAAATTATTTAGACCATAAACGAACTGAAAATTGTACTCTATGCCATCTTTGACAACAACAACTTTACGCATAAAATAGTAAAACATTTGTTATTACGATCCCTCAATTACATATTTTAATGAATTAATGATGAAAGATAAAACTACCAGCTTTGATTTTATTATTGGGGAATCTAGAACGATTTTTAAAATTTTTTTTTCGTTCTATTTACTATAAAAATATTTAACCTAATTAAGTACTTTGCTTCTTCCCCTGCCGTGTCCTTGACCTACAGACTTAAACTGAGGGGTTCTCATGATAAAATCCAAAACCCGCTCTTTTCATTAGATCCTTTCAAGTAAATTACATTCCTGAGAAAATCAGAAGTACATCGCATCTCTTCACCTTTCACTGATTATCATGAGTGTCATTAAAATAGACTCGGCAATAATAGGACTCATCTGAGTAATGGAGCTCGATGAAAGCACAATTTTTCTGATGTTCCAGACAATTTTTTCTCCGGAAAATACGGAAAATAGAATCAAACAATACAGTCTGATGCTTACAAATTATTAATGAACAGTTTTTTTATAATGATAGTGATATACAGGGTGCGGCTCGGAAATAAAACAGATCGAATATTTTGAAAACAATTTTTTTGGGATAAAAACGCAAAAAGAAGACAAATTTTATCTTAATGTCCTCCTTAATAGTATAAAAATTATGGATTTGTCCCCTATCCTAAATTTCTTGACGCAGATCGACACAGATTTATTCTGATAGGTTCTCGCCATATTCCAATGTTAACTCTTTGGGGAGCAATCTTTCAATAATGTGGAGACAGTGAAAAAGCGAATCCACTGAATAAGGTGATGTTAATGAAAATGTGTGTAAAAATGTTAGTGATAGTGATAATGAAATTGACTAACCAAGTCCAAGTAAGAAAGACGAGGGAGTATTTTTCCATGGCCAGCAAGATCAACAGACGTTAGGGTTTTAGAGTTTTTCTTGTGGGGAAGAATGAACGATTTAGTTTTTAAAACACTCCATCTACACGTAAGGATATGAAAGATAGGATTCGGGAAGTAGTTCGATTTCTTGCTGAAATTGAGACGAGTGTTATTTTCACTATTGAATAACTGAATTTGTGCATAGTAAATAATGGCAAGCATTTTAATTATTTCAACTAATTAGCTAGCAGGTGATTTTATTTTTTTTACGTTTTATAAAATTTTGTTACGAATAATTTTAGTTTTATTATATTTCATTATTTACATTAATAAATATTTTTGTGATTGGTTTTTACTTATTATTTCATTATCAATACAATTTCAGCAATATAATTTCTCTTACAACTCATCAAACTTAAAATAAATGCCAATATCCTTGGATAAGAGATATCAATTTGCGATTTTAATAGGTCAATAAGTAATCTTTTTTGCCATTTTGTAAGCTGGTTAGAGTTATGAAATTGCATTTGAAACTTCCTAGAAAAAATTATTAATAGAGCGTACAAATTCGAGAAATAACAAGCTCTTTCAAAATCTGCAAAAATATACAGGGTGTCCCATTTAAATTAAAATGAAGGTATTTCCGGTTAAACCGGAAGTATAAGAAAAAAATGTACATCAGATGCATTTTGCCCCATTGCACTTATCTACAAAATTTCATAAATATCGTCCGTTTCGTTTTAAAGATATTTAATTGGTTCCATACTTTATCCATATCCATTTTAAATATAAGTTAACCTTAGAATAATTAAACTTAACAACAAATTACTCAATAATTGGTTTTACTACTGATTAATTATTTCATGGAAGAAAGCTCATTCAGTTATTAGGATGAATGTTGGGAAGTTTTTTTAAAAAGTGGGATGCTATTTATTGTATTAAAATAAGTTTTGTAAATATCAGGTAATTTATTATATATTTTAGTAGCTAGATATATAAACAATTTTTGTCCAATATTTTTTTTTTTGTGGAATGTGGTTGAAGCGTAGTTTGCCAATTTATTTATTCTTATATGAATACATCAAAACTCTGTATGTATGTAACAGCCGAATATCAAATACATTTATTTCTTTGAACAGACAACTCGAGGGATAAGCGTATAATCTTTAATATTTTCTTTTGCAGTAAGTTGACATCTTAGATAGCTGCAAGCACATGAGCCCCAACTTAATGTACAGTATCGTAAACGGGACTCAATGAACGCATAATACATGGTTTTTAATTGATTGGATGTAAGTGTCTTGCTTAAAAAACTTATAGTGTATCATACGAAGTGTTTTTGCCACCTGGTCAATTCAATCTTATATGGTCCCAAACTAATCCCAAAACTAATTCCAAATATTTGGTATTATTTCATGCTTTTATTTGGACCTGTTGTCCTTTTATATCAAATTGCAGAGTTTTATAATTTGGTAATTGGCTTTCGTAGCTACCAAAATGGAGGAAAAAGTTTTAGAATAATTAATTGTAAGCAAATGGTGGTTAATCTCAGTTAATTCTGTTTCTACCTCGAGCTTTAGATGTTCCAAGGTGTCCGATGGATATAGAATCACAGTATCATCAGCGAAGCTGTAAATTTTTCCTGACAGTTTTAGAGCAAGTCTGTCATTCACATATTGTGTAAATAATGTCGGGTCTAATACAGTTCCTTGCGGAATACCATATTTTAGACACTGGCCTAGACTAAGAGAAAAAAACGCAAAAACAGGTCTATTTTTATTCCAAGAATATTTTTTTAACACATCTTCAACTATCGTACGTCCCACTCCTCCACTTTCAACAATACAATTTAAATAGGGAAAGTACTAAATTTGACACATCATTGAAAAGGTAATTATACAGTATTGAGCCGTATGAGGGTTCGTTGAGAAATTTTTTACTTTGGCGCCCTTTTACGGGAACAATAACATATCAAGAACAACACCCATATAACCACATTTTGCTTTTATTTAGATTAAAATTTATAAAATCTTCGGTATAGAAATACCAAATTTGGCAAAATAGCAAATTTTATTAAACCCTAATTTGTTTTGTTTCAAAAAAGACATCCTATATAACAAAATTTTGCTGAACTAATAGGGTATTTTAAAAGATTCTTTTTTATATCAAATTTGAAAGTTTAATATCGAAAGATTGTTAATTTTTAGCTAAATCCACAAAAAATAAATATAAAATAATGTATTCTGAATACTTAAACTATGTAACTTCACTTTAAAGCAGCCTCTACCTCCAGTAAAAATAATTATTATCTATTTTCTTCTAATTTAAAGAATGTTGTAGAAATGACAAAGAAATATAAATTTAAAATCGCCAATATAACTTAGTTGTAAGTAACTTCTATTCAGTACAAATTGGGACTTTTGTTAGAGTTTTGAATATTTATTTAAAGAAGTTTTGTGAATATAATTTCTGCTAGTTCGATACAAGCAGCGAACGCAGTTGAGAACTCGTTTTGTTAATGTCTTAAACGTAAAACTTAAAATAAATATTCGTTAGGGAATGAAACGAAATTTGAGTTTTCCTGTTAAAATTATTTTACTCTGTTTGTTTATAATTTAATCGGTTTTCCACAGAAATTCATACAACAACTTTTTGAGAATATTCTAGAGAACTTAAGAAAACAAGGGAGAAAATTTCCCTTTTCTTACATTATCTTGGTTTAAGTTTAAATAATCCACTGTATGCTCTCTGTATCTGCTATAATATGGTAATATGAAGAAAAAAGTGCTAAAAAGTTAAGGATACTTTGATTTTTTATGTATACTGTATTGGACTAAAAAAAAATCTTTTAAATATAAAAACCCTTTCTAACTTTAAAATAAGCCCCAATATTCTCGCACTATGGGGCGTCTTTGGTATTAAGTATGCATTATCCTTATCCTTTATCCTTCAAACAATAAACAAAAGTCAAATAACTCGAAGACAGGAAAAGCTGGTTTCATAAAGTTCTCAGCGATGCAAATGTAATTTTCCCCCATAATGGTTGAGAAAATTCTTCGGCTCAGACTTAATAGCGCCAAGATTCATTCCCATTTACTTGAGGGAAATGGCTAATTTGCTATTAATATTAAGCTAGGGAAGTTAAGAGGTACAAACCACTATTAAATAAAGCAGAAAAATATTTTTGATAGAATCATGTTGGAGGATAATGCAAAGATAATCGGAAAATTAACTTTAATATTATCTACACAAAAGATGATTATGCATGAAAAAATACAGAAAGTAAGATAAAGAAAAAAAGCAGGAAAAGAGTTTTAGAGAACACTAATCACATAAAATACTTTTAAAGCGTGTAAATGAAAGAAGACATTATGTTAAAAATAAATATTTGAAAGACTATTACAGGAAAAGATTTAAAAAAATTTTAAAGCTACAAAAATTGGAAACTTCTTTGGCGTTCATCCTCTTAAGAATTGGTCCTCAATGTCAGGTGTGCTAGGTATTCATTTTCTTTGGTTATTTACTTAGTACCTACAATGCCTTTGGGGTAAAAGCTTGGAAAATTTACACGAAAAATTAAAAATTATAATGAAATTCTCTAGTTTATGCGATGTTTTATTACTCTTAGGAGGGAGCAGTATTATAAACTTTACATTATATCCGTGCAAGAGTGACTCAGATTTTTAATTTGTCCGTTTGAGTTTATATTCGCTACGTTTTCCCAAAGAAATGAAATAGATTCTTCACGTAAAATCCATCAACATTGTCATTACCAGCAGTAATTTTTATTCAATGATTTTTTACAATAAACCTTTTAAGAAAATTAAATATTTAAATCGATATTTTTTGTTAAATACCTAGTTTTATCATCATTATTATTATGGAATTTTATACATAATTGCTTTTTAAACTAAAATAGAGACTAAGTGGATCCTAGTTTAGAATTTTATATGCTTCATTTTTATCGCTTCCATGCAATAAAATAATTTAAATAAAATTATTTCTTTTTTAACAACTTTAAAAGTTAACAAAGTTTGACTTTAATAATAAAATGAGTTCTTTGATAGTTTTGAGAATAGATCGTACACATTTTTGACTATTTTACTAATCACAACTTAAACTAACTTAGTGCAGAGATTATACCTGAATAGTCAAATTTGTTGCACTTAATTTTAACATATATATATATATATATATATATATATATATTATAAATATAAATAATGATTGAAACTTTTATTTTTCTAATATTTTTAATGAATATTCTCGTAAAATTCAAATATTCAAATTGATTGCCATTTTTATAAATATTTTTAGAATTTATTATTAAACATGCGCGTTTGGAATACCAAAAAAAAATACGCCACCCTGTATAAAAGATATACCTTTTGTTTATATTTGTTAGTCATTCTTACATAAGGGGTCGTGATTAACATGGATCGTGACTGAGATATTAAAGTATCGAAATAAACCAATTAATCGAAATGTTTTTATCTGTCGAAATTAAATTCAGTAATTTATCAGTTGAAAAAAAATGTTTTTCGTATTCTAATGCGGTTTTAGTTTCAGCTAATCGTGTGTGTGTGTGAAATGCCCTTTAGGATTGGGTCTCTACTTTTTAAATCAGAAGGTAACGTCTGCATGTATTTTAAACGTTTTTTAATTCAATACAAGAAATTAAGATGAAAATTTGAAAAAAAAATAGTAGCTTACTTATTATGTAAGGGTTGATGACTAAGAGATGAATGTATCGAAAAAAAATCATTAATTGAGTGTTCGTCGCCGCGAACGGTCTAAAAATCAAATAATTCTTTCTGATTTTAATTAATTAGTTAAAAAATTAAAACGCTTTCAATTTTTTTCGTTTTCGTACAGGATCTGGTGCGGTTTTAGATCCTTTTAATCACGCATGTGAAGTGCCCTTTTGAATTGGGATTTTTATTTCGATAATTAAAAAGTACAGTTGCATATTTTTTACTTTTAAAAGTTTTTAAATCCATTAAATGATATTTATTTATGAAATATTTGTTTGTAAACATATGAGTCATTATTATGTAAGGGTTGATGACTAAGAGATGAACGTATCGAAAAAAAATCATTATTTGTGTATTCGTCGCCGCGAACGGTCTAAAAATCAAATAATTCTGTTCGATTTTTATTAATTATTTTAAAAATTAAAACGCTGTCAATTTTTTTTCGTTTTCGTACAGGATCTGGTGCGGTTTTAGATCCTTTTAATCGCGCGTGTGAAGTGCCCTTTTGAATTGGGATTTTTATTTCGAGAATATAAAGGTACAGTTGCATATTTTTTACTTTTAAAAGTTTTTAAATCCATTAAATATTTGTTTGTAAACATATGAGTCATTATTACGTAAGGGTTGATGACTAAGAGATGAATGTATCGAAAAAAAATCATTATTTGTGTATTCGTCGCCGCGAACGGTCTAAAAATCAAATAATTGTGTTCGATTTTTATATTTAGTTTAAAAATTAAAACGCTTACGATTATTTCGATTATTTCGTTTTCGAAAATTGATAAAAATTAGTCTTCCGCATTAGGTCCTGATGATGATTTATTAATCGAAACTAGTTATCATCTTTTACACCAACTAAAGAAGTTTAAAAGTACTAACATTCAATTAATTTCAACTCTAAATTATAGATATTTTTACGATTTTTTATGAATTATTTGTTTGTAAACATATTAGTCATTATTACGTAAAGATGTCGTGACTAAGATATTAATTTATCGAATTAAATTCATTATTCGAGTGTCAGTCACCGCGATCGGTCCTAAAATCGAATAAGTCTTTTGATTTTTATCAATTAGTTAAAAAAATTTAAGCGCTTTCGATTATTTCGTTTTCGTTGAGAATCTCTTGCGGTTTTATTTCCGTTTAATAACGCGCGTGTGAAGTACCCTTTAGGATTGGGAAAATTTACGTCTGAAATCAGAAGGTTAGTTGAAAGTTTTTATTATTAAACGATTTTATTTTTATTTTAAAAATTAAACAAATATTTTTAATTTAGAAACGTAAAAGTGATTTTTCCTTTTAAATTTTTCGTCACTATTACAAATTTTATAATTATAAATACTATTTCAATTTATTATTAAATATTAGTTGGTAATTCTAAATAAAATTATTTTTATTACATTTAATTATTTTACGATACGCCGCCCTGTATAGAAAATTTACCCTTTTGTTTATGTTTACAATAATGTGTTAGTCACGATTTCGTGACTAAAGGGTCGTGACTAATAAATATATAAATGTACATCAAAAAAAATCAATTAATTGAAGTCGAAATTAAATTCGGTGGTTTAATAGTTTACGATAATTAAACGATTTTAGTTTTTTTCGTTTTTTTCATGGATTTTATATATGGATTTTTACTGATTGATTGTTAACGCTAACGAATATAACTATTAATTTAAAAAAAAAATTTTTGTTTAGTATTTAGATATTCTATTTTTAAATTATTGTATAATTTTTTTTTAAATTACGATTTATTTAAATTTTAAGCAAATTCAGAATAAATAGCGAATAAATAATATTTTCCCCTTTGTTTCAGAATTTTAAGTGGTCATCATCAGGGTAAGAATTTCATCAGGAAAGGTAGGAAAACTGGGGTATTTGCATGGTGTTTTTTTAATTTATTTTTTATTAAATTCAACTATTCCAAAAATATTTTTGACTATATTAGATCTAATATAGAGGGTGATACATAACTATTTTATTCTTTATGTCTTTTTGATAAAATGATTCTGGATAATTTTAATTTTAAATGTTTTGCCTATATCCGGTTTATAAAAAATGTAGTATTATACCGTGTGTTCAACAACAGGGTGTCTTCGATTATTATTAAATTTTTACATTTGTAAAAATTTATGATATACAGTGTATTCGAACAGTAAATGAACATTTTTTCAAATTTTTTAATCTGTGCGTATATATAAAAAATCTTTTTGTGCGTTGTATGTTTTATTCACAGTTGTACAAAGTGAATGATATACAGTGCGTTCAACAGCAGAGTTTCTTCGAAAGGCAAACAAACGTTACGAAACTTTTACTTTTGTAAAAATTTGATGATATACAGTGTGTTCGAAAGGTAAGTGAACATTTTTTAAATTTCTTACATTCTAATCATTGAATGACATACAGTGTGTATATTTATTTATTCTAAATTTTAGATTTCGGACCAACGTTTTTGGATGAAGTAATTTCTTTTGTTTATGAAGGGAATTTTCCATTTCTTTGTTTTTGGTTGAAGAGATTTTCTTTGTTTATGAAGGGAATTTTCCATTTATTTGTTTTTGGATGAAGGGATTTTCTTTGTTTATGAAGGGAATTTTCCATTTCTTTGTTTTTGGTTGAAGGGATTTTTTTTGTTTATGAAGGGAATTTTCCATTTGTTTGTTTTTGGTTGAAGGGATTTTCTTTGTTTATGAAGGGAATTTTCCATTTCTTTGTTTTTGGTTGAAGGGATTTTCTTTGTTTATGAAAGGAATTTTCCATTTCTTTGTTTCTGGTTGCAGAGATTTTCTTTGTTTATGAAGGGAATTTTCCATTTCTTTGTTTTTGGTTGAAGGGATTTTCTTTGTTTATGAAGGGAATTTTCCATTTCTTTATTTTTGCTTGAAGGGATTTTCTTTGTTTATTGAGGGACTTTTTCATTTCTCTGTTTTTGGTTGAATTTATTTTCTTTGTTTATGGAGGGACAATTCTATTTCCTTGTTTTTCATTGAAGTTATTTTCTTTGTTTGTAGAGGGACATTTACATTTCCCTGTTTTTGGTTGAAGGGATTTTCTTTGTTTATGAATGGAATTTTCCATTTATTTGTTTTTGGTTGAAGGGATTTTCTTTGTTTATGAAGAGAATTTTCCATTTCTTTGTTTTTGGTTGAAGGGATTTTCTTTGTTTATGAAGGGACAATTCCATTTCCTTGTTTTTGGTTGAAAGGATTTTCTTTGTTTATGAAGGGAATTTTCCATTTCTCTGTTTTTGGTTGAATTTATTTTCTTTGTTTATGGAGGGACAATTCTTTTTCCTTGATTTTCGTTGAACAGTGGTGCACCTCTAGCTGGGGTCTCTGCCGAACCTGCATTGATCAGACTTGTGTCCAAAGCAAGCAAATGCGCTAAAGGGGGAGGTAGTCGAATTTGTTCCGAAAACTCGGAAACTGAAGTTTGTTAGGTTCGTGATCATCAGAATTATTATCCGGGGGTTTCTTTATTATTTGTAGCTGATTCAATATTTTCGGATTTTGGGCAGTTTTCAGTGAATTTTCTTTTTTTGGTCGGTAGTTTCTGTATCTAAGATCATGACAATTTCTCTGTTTCTCTCTGAATTACGTGGTTTATTTGGTTTTTGTTTCTTTGGAATGGTCCTGGAGGGAATTTTCCATTTCTTTGTTTTTGTTTGAAGGGATTTTCTTTGTTTATGGAGGGACTTTTTCATTTCTTTGTTTTTCGTTGAGGTTTTTGATTGAAGGTATTTTCTCTGTCTATAGAGAAACTGTTCCATTTCCCTGTGTTTCGTTGAAGTTATTTTCTTTAGTCGTGTTCTTCTATTTACCTCTTTTTTCTTGAAGGTGCGTTTTATATTCTTGATGGGGCTATTCTTATATGTTTTTTGTTCATTGAGGGGCGCTCCTTCCTTTTCCCCGATTTCCGTTGAACACTAGTGCACCTCTATTTTCATAAATTTCCTCGTTTTTGTTTAGAGCTTTTTTCCCTTTTTCTGAAGGGACTTTTCTTCTATTTTCCTGTTTTTGGTTGGCGTTATTTTCTCTGTTCTTCTATTTCCGTTTTCGACTAAAGTTATTTTTTTAGTTCATGGAATCACGATTTTTTCTTCGTGTTGTAAACAATTCGTTTTTGATAGATTTCATTATTAAGAATTTTATTTCTTTGGGGTTTTATGGGGTTATATGGCTACAGGCGAACCATCCCCTTAAAAAAATGGTAACGCGCCGTGGTAATACCTCAGTGGTGGTGTGGAAATTTACCAATTAATGTTTTATTATAATTTAGTTGAGGTTAATTACACTGCTCTGATTACTGCCGAATTATCACAAAACATTTTTATTCTTTGTAATCATTATTTAATAACATTTATGTGCTTCTTTAAATAATTAATAGACACTTTATCAAAAAAACGTTCTTTTTGTCATTAAAAATCAACTTTTTCTTAAAAAATACCACTTATTTTAAGATAGATACTAGAACATCCATACTAAGAAATTCAAACAAAATTTGATGAAATTGGAGAGAGTATTTTATTTATTTAGTATTTATTTATTCAATTACAAGAAGAAATTAATGATGGGAATACATTATTATGTAAAGGTGGATGACTAAGAGATGAATGTTTCGAAAAAAAAATCATTATTTGTGTACTCGTTGCCGCGAACGGTCTTAAAATCAAATAATTCTGTTCGATTTTTATTAATTAGTTTAAAAATTAAAACGCTTTCAATTTTTTTCGTTTTCATACAGGATCTGGAGCGGTTTTAGATCCTTTTAATGGCGCGTGGGAAGTGCCCTTTTGAATTGGGATTTGTATTTCGAGAATTTAAAGGCACAGTTGCATATTTTTTACTTTTAAAAGTTTTTAAATCCATTAAATATTTGTTTGTAAACATATGAGTCATTATTACGTAAGGGTTGATGACTAAGAGATGAATGTATCGAAAAAAAATCATTATTTGTGTATTCGTCGCCGCGAACGGTCTAAAAATCAAATAATTCAGTTCGATTTTTATATTTAGTTTAAAAATTTAAACGCTTTCGATTATTTCGTTTTCGTTGAGAATCTCGTGCGGTTTTAGTTCCGTTTAATAGCGCGCGTGTGAAGTGCCCTTTAAGATTGGGAATATTTACGTCTGAAATTAGAAGGTTAGTTGAAAGCTTTTATAATTAAAAGATTTTAAATTTATTAAATGGAATTACATCGAAAATTGATAAAAATTAGTCTTCCGCATTAGGTCCTGATGATGATTTATTAATCGAAACTAGTTTTCATCTTTTACACCAACTAATGAAGTTTAAAAGTATATCCGGTTTATAAAAAATGAGTATTATACCGTGTGTTCAACAACGGGGTGTCTTCGATTAATATTAAATTTTTACATTTGTAAAAATTTATGATATACAGTGTATTCGAACAGTAAATGAACATTTTTTCAAATTTTTTATCCTGTGCGTATATATAAAAAAACTTTTTGTGCGTATGTTTTATTCACAGTTGTACAAAGTGAATGATATACAGTGCGTTCAACAGCAGAGTTTCTTCGAAAGACAAACAAACGTTACGAAACTTTTACTTTTGTAAAAATTTGATGATATACAGTGTGTTCGAAAGGTAAGTGAACATTTTTTAAATTTCTTACATTCTAATCATTGAATGACATACAGTGTGTATATTATTTATTGTAAATTTTAGATTTCGGCCCAACGTTTTTGGATGAAGTAATTTCTTTTGTTTATAAGGGAATTTTCCATTTCTTTGTTTTTGGTTGAAGGGATTTTCTTTGTTTATGAAAGGAATTTTCCATTTCTTTGTTTCTGGTTGCAGAGATTTTCTTTGTTTATGAAGGGAATTTTCCATTTCTTTGTTTTTGGTTGAAGGGATTTTCTTTGTTTATGAAGGGAATTTTCCATTTCTCTGTTTTCGGTTGAATTTATTTTCTTTGTTTATGAAAGGAATATTCCATTTCTTTGTTTCTGGTTGCAGAGATTTTCTTTGTTTATGACGGGAATTTTCCATTTCTTTGTTTTTGGTTTAAGGGATTTTCTTTGTTTATGAAGGGAATTTTCCATTTCTCTGTTTTCGGTTGAATTTATTTTCTTTGTTTATGAAAGGAATATTCCATTTCTTTGTTTCTGGTTGCAGAGATTTTCTTTGTTTATGAAGGGAATTTTCCATTTCTTTGTTTTTGGTTGAAGGGATTTTCTTTGTTTATGAAGGGAAATTTCCCTTTCTATGTTTTTGGTTGAAAGGATTTTCTTTGTTTATGAAGGGAATTTTCCATTTCTCTGTTTTTGGTTGAATTTATTTTCTTTGTTTATGGAGGGACATTTCCATTTCCTTGTTTTTTGAATTTATTTTCTTTGTTTATGGAGTGACATTTCCATTTCCTTGTTTTTCGTTGAAGTTATTTTCTTCGTTTGTGAAGGGACATTTACATTTCCCTGTTTTTGGTTGAAGGGATTTTCTTTGTTTATGAAGGGAATTTTCCATTTCTTTGTTTTTGGTTGGAGGGATTTTCTTTGTTTATGAAGGGAATTTTCCATTTCTTTGTTTTTGGTTGAAGGGATTTTCTTTGTTAATGAAGGGAATTTTCCATTTCTTTGTTTTTGCGTTCTATTTTCCCGGTGAGGTTTTTCTTCTATTTTGGTTGTTCATTGAGGGGCGCTCCTTCTTTTTCCTTGATTTTCGTTGAACAGTGGTGCACCTCTAGCTGGGGTCTCTGCCGAACCTGCATTGATCAAACTTGTGTCCAAAGCAAGCAAATGCGCTAAAGGGGGAGGTAGTCGAATTTGTTCCGAAAACTCGGAATCTGAAGTTTGTTAGGTTCGTGATCATCAGTATTATTATCCGGGGGTTTGTTTATTATTTGTAGCTGGTACTATATTTTCGGATTTTGGGCAGTTTTCAGCGAATTTTCTTTTTTTGGTCGGTAGTTTCTGTATCTAAGTTCATGACAATTTCTCTGTTTCTCTCTGAATTACGTGGTATATTTGGTTTTTGTTTCTTTGGAATGGTTCTGGAGGGAATTTTCCATTTCTTTGTTTTTGTTTGAAGGGATTTTCTTTGTTTGTGGAGGGTCATTTCCATTTCCCTGTTTTTGGTTGAAGGGATTTTCTTTGTTTATGAAGGGAATTTTCCGTTTCTTTGTTTTTGATTGAAGGGATTTTCTTTGTTTATGAAGGGATTTTCCGTTTCTTTGTTTTTGGTTGAAGGGATTTTCTTTGTTTATGAAGGGAAATTTCCATTTCTCTGTTTTTGGTTGAATTTATTTTCTTTGTTTATGGAGGGACATTTCCATTTCCTTGTTTTTGGTTGAAGGGATTTTCTTTGTTTATGAAGGGAATTTTCCATTTCTTTGTTTTTGGTTGGAGGGATTTTCTTTGTTTATGAAGGGAATTTTCCATTTCTTTGTTTTTGGTTGAAGGGATTTTCTTTGTTTTTGAAGGGAATTTTCCATTTCTTTGTTTTTGGTTGAAGGGATTTTCTTTGTTAATGAAGGGAATTTTCCATTTCTTTGTTTTTAGGTGAAGGGATTTTCTTTGTTTACGAAGGGAATTTTCCATTTCTTTGTTTTTGCTGGAATTTATTTTCTTTGTTTATGGAGGTACATTTCCATTTCCTTGTTTTTGGTTGAAGGGATTTTCTTTGATTATGAAGGGAATTTTCCATTTCTTTGTTTTTGGTTGGAGGGATTTTCTTTGTTTATGAAGGGAATTTTCCATTTCTTTGTTTTTGGTTGAAGGGATTTTCTTTGTTTTTGAAGGGAATTTTTCATTTCTTTGTTTTTGGTTGAAGGGATTTTCTTTGTTAATGAAGGGAATTTTCCATTTCTTTGTTTTTAGGTGAAGGGATTTTCTTTGTTTACGAAGGGAATTTTCCATTTCTTTGTTTTTGCTGGAATTTATTTTCTTTGTTTATGGAGGTACATTTCCATTTCCTTGTTTTTGGTTGAAGGGATTTTCTTTGATTATGAAGGGAATTTGCCATTTCTTTGTTTTTGGTTGAAGGAATTTTCTTTGTTAATGAAGGGAATTTTCCATTTCTTTGTTTTTGCGTTCTACTTTCCCGGTGAGGTTATTCTTCTATTTTCTTTGTTCATTGAGGGGCGCTCCTTCTTTTTCCTTGATTTTCGTTGAACAGTGGTGCACCTCTAGCTGGGGTCTCTGCCGAACCTGCATTGATCAAACTTGTGTCCAAAGCAAGCAAATGCGCTAAAGGGGGAGGTAGTCGAATTTGTTCCGAAAACTCGGAATCTGAAGTTTGTTAGGTTCGTGATCATCAGTATTATTATCCGGGGGTTTGTTTATTATTTGTAGCTGGTACTATATTTTCGGATTTTGGGCAGTTTTCAGCGAATTTTCTTTTTTTGGTCGGTAGTTTCTGTATCTAAGTTCATGACAATTTCTCTGTTTCTCTCTGAATTACGTGGTATATTTGGTTTTTGTTTCTTTGGAATGGTTCTGGAGGGAATTTTCCATTTCTTTGTTTTTGTTTGAAGGGATTTTCTTTGTTTGTGGAGGGTCATTTCCATTTCCATGTTTTTGGTTGAAGGGATTTTCTTTGTTTATGAAGGGAATTTTCCATTTCTATGTTTTTGGTTGAAAGGATTTTCTTTGTTTATGAAGGGAATTTTCCATTTCTCTGTTTTGGTTGAATTTATTTTCTTTGTTTATGGAGGGACATTTCCATTTCCTTGTTTTTCGTTGAAGGGATTTTCTTTGTTTATGAAGGCAATTTTCCATTTCTTCGTTTTTAGGTGAAACGATTTTCTTTGTTTATGGAGGCACTTTTTTATTTCTTTGTTTTTGCGTTCTATTTTCCCGGTGAGGTTATTCTTCTATTTTCGTTGTTCATTGAGGGGCGCTCCTTCTTTTTCCTTGATTTTCGTTGAACAGTGGTGCACCTCTAGCTGGGGTCTCTGCCGAACCTGCATTGATCAGACTTGTGTCCAAAGCAAGCAAATGCGCTAAAGGGGGAGGTAGTCGAATTTGTTCCGAAAACTCGGAAACTGAAGTTTGTTAGGTTCGTAATCATCAGTATTATCATCCGGGGGTTTCTTTATTATTTGTAGCTGGTTCTATATTTTCGGATTTTGGGCAGTTTTCAGTGAATTTTCTTTTTTGGTAGGTTGTTTCTGTATCTAAGTTCATGACAATTTCTCTGTTTCTCTCTGAATTACGTGGTTTATTTGGTTTTTGTTTCTTTGGAATGGTTCTTGAGGGAATTTTCCATTTCTTTGTTTTTGGTTGAAGGGATTTTCTTTGTTTATGGAGGGACTTTTTCATTTCTTTGTTTTTCGTTGAGGTTTTTGATTGAAGGTATTTTCTCTGTCTATAGAGAAACTTTTCCATTTCCCTGTGTTTCGTTGAAGTTATTTTCTTTAGTCGTGTTCTTCTATTTACCTCTTTTTTCTTGAAGGTGCGTTTTATATTTTTGATGGGGCTATTCTTATATGTTTTTTGTTCATTGAGGGGCGCTCCTTCCTTTTCCCCGATTTCCGTTGAACACTAGTGCACCTCTATTTTCATAAATTTCCTCGTTTTTGTTTAGAGCTTTTTTCCCTTTTTCTGAAGGGACTTTTCTTCTATTTTCCTGTTTCTGGTTGGCGTTATTTTCTCTGTTCTTCTATTTCCGTTTTCGACTAAAGTTATTTTTTTAGTTCATGGAATCACGATTTTTTCTTCGTGTTGTAAACAATTCGTTTTTGATAGATTTCATTATTAAGAATTTTATTTATTTGGGGTTTTATGGGATTATATGGCTACAGGCGAACCATCCCCTTAAAAAAATGGTAACGCGCCGTGGTAATACCTCAGTGGTGGTGTGGAAATTTACCAATTAATGTTTTATTATAATTTAGTTGAGGTTAATTACACTGCTCTGATTACTGCCGAATTATCACAAAACATTTTTATTCTTTGTAACCATTATTTAATAACATTTATGTGCTTCTTTAAATAATTAATAGACACTTTACCAAAAAAACGTTCTTTTTGTCATTAAAAATCAACTTTTTCTTAAAAAATACCACTTATTTTAAGATAGATACTAGAATATCCATACTAAGAAATTCAAACAAAATTTGATGAAATTGGAGAGAGTATTTTATTTATTTAGTATTTATTTATTCAATTACAAGAAGAAATTAATGATGGGAATACATTATTATGTAAAGGTTGATGACTAAGAGATGAATGTTTAGAAAAAAAAATCATTATTTGTGTATTCGTCGCCGCGAACGGTCTAAAAATCAAATAATTCTGTTCGATTTTTATTAATTAGTTTAAAAATTAAAACGCTTTCAATTTTTTTCGTTTTCATACAGGATCTGGTGCGGTTTTAGATACTTTTAATCGCGCGTGTGAAGTGCCCTTTTGAATTGGGATTTTTATTTCGAGAATTTAAAGGTACAGTTGCATATTTTTTACTTTTAAAAGTTTTTAAATCCATTAAATATTTGTTTGTAAACATATGAGTCATTATTACGTAAGGGTTGATGAATAAGAGATGAATGTATCGAAAAAAAATCATTATTTGTGTATTCGTCGCCGCGAACGGTCTAAAAATCAAATAATTCAGTTCGATTTTTATATTTAGTTTAAAAATTTAAACGCTTTCGATTATATCGTTTTCGTTGAGAATCTCGTGAGGTTTTAGTTCCGTTTAATCGCGCGCGTGTGAAGTGCCCTTTAAGATTGGGAATATTTACGTCTGAAATTAGAAGGTTAGTTGAAAGTTTTTATTATTAAACGATTTTAAATTTATTAAATGGAATTACATCGAAAATTGATAAAAATTAGTCTTCCGCATTAGGTCCTGATTATGATTTATTAATCGAAACTAGTTTTCATTTTTACACCAACTAATGAAGTTTAAAAGTACTAACATTCAATTAATTTCAACTCTAAATTATAGATATTTTTACGATTTTTTATGAATTATTTGTTTGTAAACATATTAGTCATTATTACGTAAAGATGTCGTGACTAAGATATTAATTTATCGAAATAAATTCATTATTCGAGTGTCAGTCACCGCGATCGGTCCTAAAATCGAATAAGTCTTTTGATTTTTATCAATTAGTTAAAAAAATTTAAGCGCTTTCGATTATTTCGTTTTCGTTGAGAATCTCGTGCGGTTTTAGTTCCGTTTAATAGCGCGTGTGTGAAGTGCCCTTTAGGATTGGGAAAATTTACGTCTGAAATCAGAAGGTTAGTTGAAAGTTTTTATTATTAAACGATTTTATTTTTATTTTAAAAATGAAACAAATATTTTTAATTTAGAAACGTAAAAGTGATTTTTCCTTTTAAATTTTTTGTCACTATTACAAATTTTATAATTATAAATACTATTTCAATTTATTATTAAATATTAGTTGGGAATTCTAAATAAAATTATTTTTATTACATTTAATTATTTTACGATACGCCGCCCTGTATAGAAAATTTACCCTTTTGTTTATGTTTACAATAATGTGTTAGTCACGATTTCGTGACTAAAGGCTCGTGACTAATAAATATATAAATGTACATCAAAATAAATCAATTAATTGAAGTCGGATTTTCGGAGTGAATGGTCGGAATTAAATTCGGTGGTTTAATAGTTTACGATAATTAAACCATTTCAGTTTTTTTCGTTTTTTTCATGGATTTCATATATGGATTTTTACTTAAGAAATCACAAGGTAAAATTTTTAAACGCTTTTCAATTAATTAAATGAAATGAAAAAAATTTAAAAATAAACTTTTAATTACCTTTCGCAATTGTCATTATTGTTCTATAGTTTATTATAATAGTTTAAATAAAATAATTGATTGTTAACGTTAACGAATATAACTATTAATTTAAAAAAAAAATTTTTGTTTAGTATTTAGATATACTATTTTTAAATTATTGTATAATTTTTTTTAAATTACGATTTATTTAAATTTTAAGCAAATTGAGAATAAATAGCGAATAAATAATATTTTCTCTTTTGTTTCAGAATTTTGGGTGGTCATCATCATGGTAAGAATTTCATCAGGAAAGGTAGGAAAACTGGGGTATTTGCATGGTGTTTTTTTAATTTATTTTTTATTAAATTCAACTATTCCAAAAATATTTTTGACTATATTAGATCTAATATAGAGGGTGATACATAACTATTTTATTCTTTATGTCTTTTTGATAAAATGATTCTGGATAATTTTATTTTTAAATGTTTTGCGTATATCCGGTTTATAAAAAATGAGTATTATACCGTGTGTTCAACAACAGGGTGTCTTCGATTATTATTAAATTTTTACATTTGTAAAAATTTATGATATACAGTGTATTCGAACAGTAAATGAACATTTTTTCAAATTTTTTATCCTGTGCGTATATATAAAAAAACTTTTTGTTCGTATGTTTTATTCACAGTTGTACAAAGTGAATGATATACAGTGCGTTCAACAGCAGAGTTTCTCCGAAAGACAAACAAACGTTACGAAACTTTTACTTTTGTAAAAATTTGATGATATACAGTGTGTTCGAAAGGTAAGTGAACATTTTTTAAATTTCTTACATTCTAATCATTGAATGACATACAGTGTGTATATTATTTATTGTAAATTTTAGATTTCGGCCCAACGTTTTTGGATGAAGTAATTTCTTTTGTTTATAAGGGAATTTTCCATTTCTTTGTTTTTGGTTGAAGGGATTTTCTTTGTTTATGAAAGGAATTTTCCATTTCTTTGTTTCTGGTTGCAGAGATTTTCTTTGTTTATGAAGAGAATTTTCTATTTCTTTGTTTTTGGTTGAAGGGATTTTCTTTGTTTATGAAGGGAATTTTCCATTTCTTTGTTTTTGGTTGAAGGGATTTTCTTTGTTTATGAAAGGAATATTCCATTTCTTTGTTTCTGGTTGCAGAGATTTTCTTTGTTTATGAAGGGAATTTTCCATTTCTTTGTTTTTGGTTGAAGGGATTTTCTTTGTTTACGAAGGGAATTTTCCATTTCTTTGTTTTTGCTGGAATTTATTTTCTTTGTTTATGGAGGGACATTTCCATTTCCTTGTTTTTGGTTGAAGGGATTTTCTTTGTTTATGAAGGGAAATTTCCCTTTCTATGTTTTTGGTTGAAAGGATTTTCTTTGTTTATGAAGGGAATTTTCCATTTCTGTGTTTTTGGTTGAATTTATTTTCTTTGTTTATGGAGGGACATTTCCATTTCCTTGTTTTTCGTTGAAGGGATTTTCTTTGTTTATGAAGGGAATTTTCCATTTCTATGTTTTTGGTTGAAAGGATTTTCTTTGTTTATGAAGGGAATTTTCCATTTCTCTGTTTTTGGTTGAATTTATTTTCTTTGTTTATGGAGTGACATTTCCATTTCCTTGTTTTTCGTTGAAGTTATTTTCTTCGTTTGTGAAGGGACATTTACATTTCCCTGTTTTTGGTTGAAGGGATTTTCTTTGTTTATGAAGGGAATTTTCCATTTCTTTGTTTTTGGTTGGAGGGATTTTCTTTGTTTATGAAGGGAATTTGCCATTTCTTTGTTTTTGGTTGAAGGGATTTTCTTTGTTAATGAAAGGAATTTTCCATTTCTTTGTTTTTGCGTTCTATTTTCCCGGTGAGGTTATTCTTCTATTTTGGTTGTTCATTGAGGGGCGCTCCTTCTTTTTCCTTGATTTTCGTTGAACAGTGGTGCACCTCTAGCTGGGGTCTCTGCCGAACCTGCATTTATCAGACTTGTGTCCAAAGCAAGCAAATGCGCTAAAGGGGGAGGTAGTCGAATTTGTTCCGAAAACTCGGAAACTGAAGTTTGTTAGGTTCGTAATAATCAGTATTATTATCCGGGGGTTTGTTTATTATTTGTAGCTGGTACTATATTTTCGGATTTTGGGCGGTTTTCAGTGAATTTTCTTTTTTTGGTCGGTAGTTTCTGTATCTAAGTTCAGGACAATTTCTCTGTTTCACTCTGAATTACGTGGAATATTTGGTTTTTGTTTCTTTGGAATGGTCCTGGAGGGAATTTTCCGTTTCTATGTTTTTGCTTGAAGGGATTTTCTTTGTTTATGAAGGGAATTTTCCATTTCTTTGTTTTTAGGTGAAGGGATTTTCTTTGTTTACGAAGGGAATTTTCCATTTCTTTGTTTTTGCTGGAATTTATTTTCTTTGTTTATGGAGGTACATTTCCATTTCCTTGTTTTTGGTTGAAGGGATTTTCTTTGATTATGAAGGGAATTTGCAATTTCTTTGTTTTTGGTTGAAGGAATTTTCTTTGTTAATGAAGGGAATTTTCCATTTCTTTGTTTTTGCGTTCTATTTTCCCGGTGAGGTTATTCTTCTATTTTCTTTGTTCATTGAGGGGCGCTCCTACTTTTTCCTTGATTTTCGTTGAACAGTGGTGCACCTCTAGCTGGGGTCTCTGCCGAACCTGCATTGATCAGACTTGTGTCCAAAGCAAGCAAATGCGCTAAAGGGGGAGGTAGTCGAATTTGTTCCGAAAACTCGGAAACTGAAGTTTGTTAGGTTCGTGATCATCAGTATTATTATCCGGGGGTTTGTTTATTATTTGTAGCTGGTACTATATTTTCGGATTTTGGGCAGTTTTCAGCGAATTTTCTTTTTTTGGTCGGTAGTTTCTGTATCTAAGTTCATGACAATTTCTCTGTTTCTCTCTGAATTACGTGGTATATTTGGTTTTTGTTTCTTTGGAATGGTTCTGGAGGGAATTTTCCATTTCTTTGTTTTTGTTTGAAGGGATTTTCTTTGTTTGTGGAGGGTCATTTCCATTTCCCTGTTTTTGGTTGAAGGGATTTTCTTTGTTTATGAAGGGAATTTTCCATTTCTTTGTTTTTGATTGAAGGGATTTTCTTTGTTTATGAAAGGATTTTCCGTTTCTTTGTTTTTGGTTGAAGGGATTTTCTTTGTTTATGAAGGGAAATTTCCATTTCTATGTTTTTGGTTGAAAGGATTTTCTTTGTTTATGAAGGGAATTTTCCATTTCTCTGTTTTTGGTTGAATTTATTTTCTTTGTTTATGGAGGGACATTTCCATTTCCTTGTTTTTCGTTGAAGGGATTTTCTTTGTTTATGAAGGCAATTTTCCATTTCTTCGTTTTTAGGTGAAACGATTTTCTTTGTTTATGGAGGCACTTTTTCATTTCTTTGTTTTTGCGTTCTATTTTCCCGGTGAGGTTATTCTTCTATTTTCGTTGTTCATTGAGGGGCGCTCCTTCTTTTTCCTTGATTTTCGTTGAACAGTGGTGCACCTCTAGCTGGGGTCTCTGCCGAACCTGCATTGATCAGACTTGTGTCCAAAGCAAGCAAATGCGCTAAAGGGGGAGGTAGTCGAATTTGTTCCGAAAACTCGGAAACTGAAGTTTGTTAGGTTCGTAATCATCAGTATTATTATCCGGGGGTTTCTTTATTATTTGTAGCTGGTTCTATGTTTTCGGATTTTGGGCAGTTTTCAGTGAATTTTTTTTTTTGGTAGGTTGTTTCTGTATCTAAGTTCATGACAATTTCTCTGTTTCTCTCTGAATTACGTGGTTTATTTGGTTTTTGTTTCTTTGGAATGGTTCTTGAGGGAATTTTCCATTTCTTTGTTTTTGGTTGAAGGGATTTTCTTTGTTTATGGAGGGACTTTTTCATTTCTTTGTTTTTCGTTGAGGTTTTTGATTGAAGGTATTTTCTCTGTCTATAGAGAAACTTTTCCATTTCCCTGTGTTTCGTTGAAGTTATTTTCTTTAGTCGTGTTCTTCTATTTACCTCTTTTTTCTTGAAGGTGCGTTTTATATTCTTGATGGGGCTATTCTTATATGTTTTTTGTTCATTGAGGGGCGCTCCTTCCTTTTCCCCGATTTCCGTTGAACACTAGTGCACCTCTATTTTCATAAATTTCCTCGTTTTTGTTTAGAGCTTTTTTCCCTTTTTCTGAAGGGACTTTTCTTCTATTTTCCTGTTTCTGGTTGGCGTTATTTTCTCTGTTCTTCTATTTCCGTTTTCGACTAAAGTTATTTTTTTAGTTCATGGAATCACGATTTTTTCTTCGTGTTGTAAACAATTCGTTTTTGATAGATTTCATTATTAAGAATTTTATTTATTTGGGGTTTTATGGGATTATATGGCTACAGGCGAACCATCCCCTTAAAAAAATGGTAACGCGCCGTGGTAATACCTCAGTGGTGGTGTGGAAATTTACCAATTAATGTTTTATTATAATTTAGTTGAGGTTAATTACACTGCTCTGATTACTGCCGAATTATCACAAAACATTTTTATTCTTTGTAACCATTATTTAATAACATTTATGTGCTTCTTTAAATAATTAATAGACACTTTACCAAAAAAACGTTCTTTTTGTCATTAAAAATCAACTTTTTCTTAAAAAATACCACTTATTTTAAGATAGATACTAGAATATCCATACTAAGAAATTCAAACAAAATTTGATGAAATTGGAGAGAGCATTTTATTTATTTAGTATTTATTTATTCAATTACAAGAAGAAATTAATGATGGGAATACATTATTATGTAAAGGTTGATGACTAAGAGATGAATGTTTAGAAAAAAAAATCATTATTTGTGTATTCGTCGCCGCGAACGGTCTAAAAATCAAATAATTCTGTTCGATTTTTATTAATTAGTTTAAAAATTAAAACGCTTTCAATTTTTTTCGTTTTCATACAGGATCTGGTGCGGTTTTAGATACTTTTAATCGCGCGTGTGAAGTGCCCTTTTGAATTGGGATTTTTATTTCGAGAATTTAAAGGTACAGTTGCATATTTTTTACTTTTAAAAGTTTTTAAATCCATTAAATATTTGTTTGTAAACATATGAGTCATTATTACGTAAGGGTTGATGACTAAGAGATGAATGTATCGAAAAAAAATCATTATTTGTGTATTCGTCGCCACGAACGGTCTAAAAATCAAATAATTCAGTTCGATTTTTATATTTAGTTTAAAAATTTAAACGCTTTCGATTATTTCGTTTTCGTTGAGAATCTCGTGAGGTTTTAGTTCCGTTTAATCGCGCGCGTGTGAAGTGCCCTTTAAGATTGGGAATATTTACGTCTGAAATTAGAAGGTTAGTTGAAAGTTTTTATTATTAAACGATTTTAAATTTATTAAATGGAATTACATCGAAAATTGATAAAAATTAGTCTTCCGCATTAGGTCCTGATGATGATTTATTAATCGAAACTAGTTTTCATCTTTTACACCAACTAATGAAGTTTAAAAGTACTAACATTCAATAAATTTCAACTCTAAATTATAGATATTTATACGATTTTTTATGAATTATTTGTTTGTAAACATATTAGTCATTATTACGTAAAGATGTCGTGACTAAGATATTAATTTATCGAAATAAATTCATTATTCGAGTGTCAGTCACCGCGATCGGTCCTAAAATCGAATAAGTCTTTTGATTTTTATCAATTAGTTAAAAAAATTTAAGCGCTTTCGATTATTTCGTTTTCGTTGAGAATCTCGTGCGGTTTTAGTTCCGTTTAATAGCGCGTGTGTGAAGTGCCCTTTAGGATTGGGAAAATTTACGTCTGAAATCAGAAGGTTAGTTGAAAGTTTTTATTATTAAACGATTTTATTTTTATTTTAAAAATTAAACAAATATTTTTAATTTAGAAACGTAAAAGTGATTTTTCCTTTTAAATTTTTCGTCACTATTACAAATTTTATAATTATAAATACTATTTCAATTTATTATTAAACATTAGTTGGGAATTCTAAATAAAATTATTTTTATTACATTTAATTATTTTACGATACGCCGCCCTGTATAGAAAATTTACCCTTTTGTTTATGTTTACAATAATGTGTTAGTCACGATTTCGTGACTAAAGGCTCGTGACTAATAAATATATAAATGTACATCAAAATAAATCAATTAATTGAAGTCGGATTTTCGGAGTGAACGGTCGGAATTAAATTCGGTGGTTTAATAGTTTACGATAATTAAACCATTTCAGTTTTTTTCGTTTTTTTCATGGATTTCATATATGGATTTTTACTTAAGAAATCACAAGGTAAAATTTTTAAACGCTTTTCAATTAATTAAATGAAATGAAAAAAATTTAAAAATAAACTTTTAATTACCTTTCGCAATTGTCATTATTGTTCTATAGTTTATTATAATAGTTTAAATAAAATAATTGATTGTTAACGTTAACGAATATAACTATTAATTTAAAAAAAAAATTTTTGTTTAGTATTTAGATATACTATTTTTAAATTATTGTATAATTTTTTTTAAATTACGATTTATTTAAATTTTAAGCAAATTGAGAATAAATAGCGAATAAATAATATTTTCTCTTTTGTTTCAGAATTTTGGGTGGTCATCATCAGGGTAAGAATTTCATCAGGAAAGGTAGGAAAACTGGGGTATTTGCATGGTGTTTTTTTAATTTATTTTTTATTAAATTCAACTATTCCAAAAATATTTTTGACTATATTAGATCTAATATAGAGGGTGATACATAACTATTTTATTCTTTATGTCTTTTTGATAAAATGATTCTGGATAATTTTATTTTTAAATGTTTTGCATATATCCGGTTTATAAAAAATGAGTATTATACCGTGTGTTCAACAACAGGGTGTCTTCGATTATTATTAAATTTTTACATTTTTTTTTTTTTTTTTTTATTTATTGCTTTTTACAATCTACTCTGAACAAATAAGAGTAATAAGTAAATTTGTTGTTTGACTTGAACTTGGGACAGGAATAGTCCATTGACTATACTCTGCATTGTATCACATCAAATCTTCTGGCCATCTTCGTTGCAATCTTCTTTCTACCATTGGAAATTTTTACATTTGTAAAAATTTATGATATACAGTGTATTCGAACAGTAAATGAACATTTTTTCAAATTTTTTATCCTGTGCGTATATATAAAAAAACTTTTTGTGCGTATGTTTTATTCACAGTTGTACAAAGTGAATGATATACAGTGCGTTCAACAGCAGAGTTTCTTCGAAAGACAAACAAACGTTACGAAACTTTTACTTTTGTAAAAATTTGATGATATACAGTGTGTTCGAAAGGTAAGTGAACATTTTTTAAATTTCTTACATTCTAATCATTGAATGACATACAGTGTGTATATTATTTATTGTAAATTTTAGATTTCGGCCCAACGTTTTTGGATGAAGTAATTTCTTTTGTTTATAAGGGAATTTTCCATTTCTTTGTTTTTGGTTGAAGGGATTTTCTTTGTTTATGAAAGGAATTTTCCATTTCTTTGTTTCTGGTTGCAGAGATTTTCTTTGTTTATGAAGAGAATTTTCCATTTCTTTGTTTTTGGTTGAAGGGATTTTCTTTGTTTATGAAGGGAATTTTCCATTTCTTTGTTTTTGCATGAAGGGATTTTCTTTGTTTATGAAGAGAATTTTCCATTTCTCTGTTTTTAGGTGAAGGGATTTTCTTTGTTTATGGAGGGACTTTTTCATATCTTTTTTTTGGTTGAAGATATTTTCTTTGTTTATGAAGGGAATTTTCCATTTCTTTGTTTTTGGTTGAAAGGATTTTCTTTTTTTATGAAGGGAATTTTCCATTTCTCTGTTTTTGGTTGAATTTATTTTCTTTGTTTGTGAAGGGACATTTCCATTTCCCTGTTTTTGGTTGAAGGGATTTTCTTTGTTTATGAAGGGACTTTTTCATTTCTCTGTTTTTCGGTGAAGTTATTTTCTTCGTTTGTGAGGGACATTTACATTTCCCTGTTTTTGGTTGCAGGGATTTTCTTTGTTTATGAAGGGAATTTTCCATTTCTTTGTTTTTGGTTGAAGGGATTTTCTTTGTTTATGAAGGGATTTTCTTTGTTTATGAAGGGAATTTTCCATTTCTTTGTTTTTGATTGAAGGGATTTTCTTTGTTTATGAAGGGATTTTCCGTTTCTTTGTTTTTGGTTGAAGGGATTTTCTTTGTTTATGAAGGGAAATGTCCATTTCTATGTTTTTGGTTGAAAGGATTTTTTTTGTTTATGGAGGGACTTTTTCATTTCTTTGTTTTTGGTTGAAGATATTTTCTTTGTTTATGAAGGGAATTTTCCATTTCTTTGTTTTTGGTTGAAGGGATTTTCTTTGTTTTTGAAGGGAATTTTCCATTTATTTGTTTTTGGTTGAAGGGATTTTCTTTGTTTATGAAGGGAATTTGCCATTTCTTTGTTTTTGGTTGAAGGGATTTTCTTTGTTAATGAAGGGAATTTTCCATTTCTTTGTTTTTGCGTTCTATTTTCCCGGTGAGGTTATTCTTCTATTTTCGTTGTTCATTGAGGGGCGCTCCTTCTTTTTCCTTGATTTTCGTTGAACAGTGGTGCACCTCTAGCTGGGGTCTCTGCCGAACCTGCATTGATCAGACTTGTGTCCAAAGCAAGCAAATGCGCTAAAGGGGGAGGTAGTCGAATTTGTTCCGAAAACTCGGAAACTGAAGTTTGTTAGGTTCGTGATCATCAGTATTATTATCCGGGGGTTTGTTTATTATTTGTAGCTGGTACTATATTTTCGGATTTTGGGCAGTTTTCAGCGAATTTTCTTTTTTTGGTCGGTAGTTTCTGTATCTAAGTTCATGACAATTTCTCTGTTTCTCTCTGAATTACGTGGTATATTTGGTTTTTGTTTCTTTGGAATGGTTCTGGAGGGAATTTTCCATTTCTTTGTTTTTGGTTGAAGGGATTTTCTTTGTTAATGAAGGGAATTTTCCATTTCTTTGTTTTTAGGTGAAGGGATTTTCTTTGTTTACGAAGGGAATTTTCCATTTCTTTGTTTTTGCTGGAATTTATTTTCTTTGTTTATGGAGGTACATTTCCATTTCCTTGTTTTTGGTTGAAGGGATTTTCTTTGATTATGAATGGAATTTTCCATTTCTTTGTTTTTGGTTGGAGGGATTTTCTTTGTTTATGAAGGGAATTTTCCATTTCTTTGTTTTTGGTTGAAGGGATTTTCTTTGTTTTTGAAGGGAATTTTCCATTTCTTTGTTTTTGGTTGAAGGGATTTTCTTTGTTAATGAAGGGAATTTTCCATTTCTTTGTTTTTAGGTGAAGGGATTTTCTTTGTTTACGAAGGGAATTTTCCATTTCTTTGTTTTTGCTGGAATTTATTTTCTTTGTTTATGGAGGTACATTTCCATTTCCTTGTTTTTGGTTGAAGGGATTTTCTTTGATTATGAAGGGAATTTGCCATTTCTTTGTTTTTGGTTGAAGGAATTTTCTTTGTTAATGAAGGGAATTTTCCATTTCTTTGTTTTTGCGTTCTACTTTCCCGGTGAGGTTATTCTTCTATTTTCTTTGTTCATTGAGGGGCGCTCCTTCTTTTTCCTTGATTTTCGTTGAACAGTGGTGCACCTCTAGCTGGGGTCTCTGCCGAACCTGCATTGATCAGACTTGTGTCCAAAGCAAGCAAGTGCGCTAAAGGGGGAGGTAGTCGAATTTGTTCCGAAAACTCGGAAACTGAAGTTTGTTAGGTTCGTAATCATCAGTATTATCATCCGGGGGTTTCTTTATTATTTGTAGCTGGTTCTATATTTTCGGATTTTGGGCAGTTTTCAGTGAATTTTCTTTTTTGGTAGGTTGTTTCTGTATCTAAGTTCATGACAATTTCTCTGTTTCTCTCTGAATTACGTGGTTTATTTGGTTTTTGTTTCTTTGGAATGGTTCTTGAGGGAATTTTCCATTTCTTTGTTTTTGGTTGAAGGGATTTTCTTTGTTTATGGAGGGACTTTTTCATTTCTTTGTTTTTCGTTGAGGTTTTTGATTGAAGGTATTTTCTCTGTCTATAGAGAAACTTTTCCATTTCCCTGTGTTTCGTTGAAGTTATTTTCTTTAGTCGTGTTCTTCTATTTACCTCTTTTTTCTTGAAGGTGCGTTTTATATTCTTGATGGGGCTATTCTTATATGTTTTTTGTTCATTGAGGGGCGCTCCTTCCTTTTCCCCGATTTCCGTTGAACACTAGTGCACCTCTATTTTCATAAATTTCCTCGTTTTTGTTTAGAGCTTTTTTCCCTTTTTCTGAAGGGACTTTTCTTCTATTTTCCAGTTTCTGGTTGGCGTTATTTTCTCTGTTCTTCTATTTCCGTTTTCGACTAAAGTTATTTTTTTAGTTCATGGAATCACGATTTTTTCTTCGTGTTGTAAACAATTCGTTTTTGATAGATTTCATTATTAAGAATTTTATTTATTTGGGGTTTTATGGGATTATATGGCTACAGGCGAACCATCCCCTTAAAAAAATGGTAACGCGCCGTGGTAATACCTCAGTGGTGGTGTGGAAATTTACCAATTAATGTTTTATTATAATTTAGTTGAGGTTAATTACACTGCTCTGATTACTGCCGAATTATCACAAAACATTTTTATTCTTTGTAACCATTATTTAATAACATTTATGTGCTTCTTTAAATAATTAATAGACACTTTACCAAAAAAACGTTCTTTTTGTCATTAAAAATCAACTTTTTCTTAAAAAATACCACTTATTTTAAGATAGATACTAGAATATCCATATTAAGAAATTCAAACAAAATTTGATGAAATTGGAGAGAGTATTTTATTTATTTAGTATTTATTTATTCAATTACAAGAAGAAATTAATGATGGGAATACATTATTATGTAAAGGTTGATGACTAAGAGATGAATGTTTAGAAAAAAAAATCATTATTTGTGTATTCGTCGCCGCGAACGGTCTAAAAATCAAATAATTCTGTTCGATTTTTATTAATTAGTTTAAAAATTAAAACGCTTTCAATTTTTTTCGTTTTCATACAGGATCTGGTGCGGTTTTAGATACTTTTAATCGCGCGTGTGAAGTGCCCTTTTGAATTGGGATTTTTATTTCGAGAATTTAAAGGTACAGTTGCATATTTTTTACTTTTAAAAGTTTTTAAATCCATTAAATATTTGTTTGTAAACATATGAGTCATTATTACGTAAGGGTTGATGACTAAGAGATGAATGTATCGAAAAAAAATCATTATTTGTGTATTCGTCGCCGCGAACGGTCTAAAAATCAAATAATTCAGTTCGATTTTTATATTTAGTTTAAAAATTTAAACGCTTTCGATTATTTCGTTTTCGTTGAGAATCTCGTGAGGTTTTAGTTCCGTTTAATCGCGCGCGTGTGAAGTGCCCTTTAAGATTGGGAATATTTACGTCTGAAATTAGAAGGTTAGTTGAAAGTTTTTATTATTAAACGATTTTAAATTTATTAAATGGAATTACATCGAAAATTGATAAAAATTAGTCTTCCGCATTAGGTCCTGATGATGATTTATTAATCGAAACTAGTTTTCATCTTTTACACCAACTAATGAAGTTTAAAAGTACTAACATTCAATTAATTTCAACTCTAAATTATAGATATTTTTACGATTTTTTATGAATTATTTGTTTGTAAACATATTAGTCATTATTACGTAAAGATGTCGTGACTAAGATATTAATTTATCGAAATAAATTCATTATTCGAGTGTCAGTCACCGCGATCGGTCCTAAAATCGAATAAGTCTTTTGATTTTTATCAATTAGTTAAAAAAATTTAAGCGCTTTCGATTATTTCGTTTTCGTTGAGAATCTCGTGCGGTTTTAGTTCCGTTTAATAGCGCGTGTGTGAAGTGCCCTTTAGGATTGGGAAAATTTACGTCTGAAATCAGAAGGTTAGTTGAAAGTTTTTATTATTAAACGATTTTATTTTTATTTTAAAAATTAAACAAATATTTTTAATTTAGAAACGTAAAAGTGATTTTTCCTTTTAAATTTTTCGTCACTATTACAAATTTTATAATTATAAATACTATTTCAATTTATTATTAAACATTAGTTGGGAATTCTAAATAAAATTATTTTTATTACATTTAATTATTTTACGATACGCCGCCCTGTATAGAAAATTTACCCTTTTGTTTATGTTTACAATAATGTGTTAGTCACGATTTCGTGACTAAAGGCTCGTGACTAATAAATATATAAATGTACATCAAAATAAATCAATTAATTGAAGTCGGATTTTCGGAGTGAATGGTCGGAATTAAATTCGGTGGTTTAATAGTTTACGATAATTAAACCATTTCAGTTTTTTTCGTTTTTTTCATGGATTTCATATATGGATTTTTACTTAAGAAATCACAAGGTAAAATTTTTAAACGCTTTTCAATTAATTAAATGAAATGAAAAAAATTTAAAAATAAACTTTTAATTACCTTTCGCAATTGTCATTATTGTTCTATAGTTTATTATAATAGTTTAAATAAAATAATTGATTGTTAACGTTAACGAATATAACTATTAATTTAAAAAAAAAATTTTTGTTTAGTATTTAGATATACTATTTTTAAATTATTGTATAATTTTTTTTAAATTACGATTTATTTAAATTTTAAGCAAATTGAGAATAAATAGCGAATAAATAATATTTTCTCTTTTGTTTCAGAATTTTGGGTGGTCATCATCAGGGTAAGAATTTCATCAGGAAAGGTAGGAAAACTGGGGTATTTGCATGGTGTTTTTTTAATTTATTTTTTATTAAATTCAACTATTCCAAAAATATTTTTGACTATATTAGATCTAATATAGAGGGTGATACATAACTATTTTATTCTTTATGTCTTTTTGATAAAATGATTCTGGATAATTTTATTTTTAAATGTTTTGCGTATATCCGGTTTATAAAAAATGAGTATTATACCGTGTGTTCAACAACAGGGTGTCTTCGATTATTATTAAATTTTTACATTTGTAAAAATTTATGATATACAGTGTATTCGAACAGTAAATGAACATTTTTTCAAATTTTTTATCCTGTGCGTATATATAAAAAAACTTTTTGTGCGTATGTTTTATTCACAGTTGTACAAAGTGAATGATATACAGTGCGTTCAACAGCAGAGTTTCTCCGAAAGACAAACAAACGTTACGAAACTTTTACTTTTGTAAAAATTTGATGATATACAGTGTGTTCGAAAGGTAAGTGAACATTTTTTAAATTTCTTACATTCTAATCATTGAATGACATACAGTGTGTATATTATTTATTGTAAATTTTAGATTTCGGCCCAACGTTTTTGGATGAAGTAATTTCTTTTGTTTATAAGGGAATTTTCCATTTCTTTGTTTTTGGTTGAAGGGATTTTCTTTGTTTATGAAAGGAATTTTCCATTTCTTTGTTTCTGGTTGCAGAGATTTTCTTTGTTTATGAAGAGAATTTTCTATTTCTTTGTTTTTGGTTGAAGGGATTTTCTTTGTTTATGAAGGGAATTTTCCATTTCTTTGTTTTTGGTTGAAGGGATTTTCTTTGTTTATGAAAGGAATATTCCATTTCTTTGTTTCTGGTTGCAGAGATTTTCTTTGTTTATGAAGGGAATTTTCCATTTCTTTGTTTTTGGTTGAAGGGATTTTCTTTGTTTACGAAGGGAATTTTCCATTTCTTTGTTTTTGCTGGAATTTATTTTCTTTGTTTATGGAGGGACATTTCCATTTCCTTGTTTTTGGTTGAAGGGATTTTCTTTGTTTATGAAGGGAAATTTCCCTTTCTATGTTTTTGGTTGAAAGGATTTTCTTTGTTTATGAAGGGAATTTTCCATTTCTGTGTTTTTGGTTGAATTTATTTTCTTTGTTTATGGAGGGACATTTCCATTTCCTTGTTTTTCGTTGAAGGGATTTTCTTTGTTTATGAAGGGAATTTTCCATTTCTATGTTTTTGGTTGAAAGGATTTTCTTTGTTTATGAAGGGAATTTTCCATTTCTCTGTTTTTGGTTGGATTTATTTTCTTTGTTTATGGAGTGACATTTCCATTTCCTTGTTTTTCGTTGAAGTTATTTTCTTCGTTTGTGAAGGGACATTTACATTTCCCTGTTTTTGGTTGAAGGGATTTTCTTTGTTTATGAAGGGAATTTTCCATTTCTTTGTTTTTGGTTGGAGGGATTTTCTTTGTTTATGAAGGGAATTTGCCATTTCTTTGTTTTTGGTTGAAGGGATTTTCTTTGTTAATGAAGGGAATTTTCCATTTCTTTGTTTTTGCGTTCTATTTTCCCGGTGAGGTTATTCTTCTATTTTGGTTGTTCATTGAGGGGCGCTCCTTCTTTTTCCTTGATTTTCGTTGAACAGTGGTGCACCTCTAGCTGGGGTCTCTTCCGAACCTGCATTTATCAGACTTGTGTCCAAAGCAAGCAAATGCGCTAAAGGGGGAGGTAGTCGAATTTGTTCCGAAAACTCGGAAACTGAAGTTTGTTAGGTTCGTAATAATCAGTATTATTATCCGGGGGTTTGTTTATTATTTGTAGCTGGTACTATATTTTCGGATTTTGGGCGGTTTTCAGTGAATTTTCTTTTTTTGGTCGGTAGTTTCTGTATCTAAGTTCAGGACAATTTCTCTGTTTCACTCTGAATTACGTGGAATATTTGGTTTTTGTTTCTTTGGAATGGTCCTGGAGGGAATTTTCCGTTTCTATGTTTTTGCTTGAAGGGATTTTCTTTGTTTATGAAGGGAATTTTCCATTTCTTTGTTTTTAGGTGAAGGGATTTTCTTTGTTTACGAAGGGAATTTTCCATTTCTTTGTTTTTGCTGGAATTTATTTTCTTTGTTTATGGAGGTACATTTCCATTTCCTTGTTTTTGGTTGAAGGGATTTTCTTTGATTATGAAGGGAATTTGCAATTTCTTTGTTTTTGGTTGAAGGAATTTTCTTTGTTAATGAAGGGAATTTTCCATTTCTTTGTTTTTGCGTTCTATTTTCCCGGTGAGGTTATTCTTCTATTTTCGTTGTTCATTGAGGGGCGCTCCTTCTTTTTCCTTGATTTTCGGTGAACAGTGGTGCACCTCTAGCTGGGGTCTCTGCCGAACCTGCATTGATCAGACTTGTGTCCAAAGCAAGCAAATGCGCTAAAGGGGGAGGTAGTCGAATTTGTTCCGAAAACTCGGAAACTGAAGTTTGTTAGGTTCGTGATCATCAGTATTATTATCCGGGGGTTTGTTTATTATTTGTAGCTGGTACTATATTTTCGGATTTTGGGCAGTTTTCAGCGAATTTTCTTTTTTTGGTCGGTAGTTTCTGTATCTAAGTTCATGACAATTTCTCTGTTTCTCTCTGAATTACGTGGTATATTTGGTTTTTGTTTCTTTGGAATGGTTCTGGAGGGAATTTTCCATTTCTTTGTTTTTGTTTGAAGGGATTTTCTTTGTTTGTGGAGGGTCATTTCCATTTCCCTGTTTTTGGTTGAAGGGATTTTCTTTGTTTATGAAGGGAATTTTCCATTTCTTTGTTTTTGATTGAAGGGATTTTCTTTGTTTATGAAAGGATTTTCCATTTCTTTGTTTTTGGTTGAAGGGATTTTCTTTGTTTATGAAGGGAAATTTCCGTTTCTATGTTTTTGGTTGAAAGGATTTTCTTTGTTTATGAAGGGAATTTTCCATTTCTCTGTTTTTGGTTGAATTTATTTTCTTTGTTTATGGAGGGACATTTCCATTTCCTTGTTTTTCGTTGAGGGGATTTTCTTTGTTTATGAAGGCAATTTTCCATTTCTTCGTTTTTAGGTGAAACGATTTTCTTTGTTTATGGAGGCACTTTTTCATTTCTTTGTTTTTGCGTTCTATTTTCCCGGTGAGGTTATTCTTCTATTTTCGTTGTTCATTGAGGGGCGCTCCTTCTTTTTCCTTGATTTTCGTTGAACAGTGGTGCACCTCTAGCTGGGGTCTCTGCCGAACCTGCATTGATCAGACTTGTGTCCAAAGCAAGCAAATGCGCTAAAGGGGGAGGTAGTCGAATTTGTTCCGAAAACTCGGAAACTGAAGTTTGTTAGGTTCGTAATCATCAGTATTATTATCCGGGGGTTTCTTTATTATTTGTAGCTGGTTCTATGTTTTCGGATTTTGGGCAGTTTTCAGTGAATTTTCTTTTTTGGTAGGTTGGTTCTGTATCTAAGTTCATGACAATTTCTCTGTTTCTCTCTGAATTACGTGGTTTATTTGGTTTTTGTTTCTTTGGAATGGTTCTTGAGGGAATTTTCCATTTCTTTGTTTTTGGTTGAATGGATTTTCTTTGTTTATGGAGGGAATTTTCCATTTCTTTGTTTTTGTTTGAAGGGATTTTCTTTGTTTATGGAGGGACTTTTTCATTTCTTTGTTTTTCGTTGAGGTTTTTGATTGAAGGTATTTTCTCTGTCTATAGAGAAACTTTTCCATTTCCCTGTGTTTCGTTGAAGTTATTTTCTTTAGTCTTGTTCTTCTATTTACCTCTTTTTTCTTGAAGGTGCGTTTTATATTCTTGATGGGGCTATTCTTATATGTTTTTTGTTCATTGAGGGGCGCTCCTTCCTTTTCCCCGATTTCCGTTGAACACTAGTGCACCTCTATTTTCATAAATTTCCTCGTTTTTGTTTAGAGCTTTTTTCCCTTTTTCTGAAGGGACTTTTCTTCTATTTTCCTGTTTCTGGTTGGCGTTATTTTCTCTGTTCTTCTATTTCCGTTTTCGACTAAAGTTATTTTTTTAGTTCATGGAATCACGATTTTTTCTTCGTGTTGTAAACAATTCGTTTTTGATAGATTTCATTATTAAGAATTTTATTTATTTGGGGTTTTATGGGGTTATATGGCTACAGGCGAACCATCCCCTTAAAAAAATGGTAACGCGCCGTGGTAATACCTCAGTGGTGGTGTGGAAATTTACCAATTAATGTTTTATTATAATTTAGTTGAGGTTAATTACACTGCTCTGATTACTGCCGAATTATCACAAAACATTTTTATTCTTTGTAACCATTATTTAATAACATTTATGTGCTTCTTTAAATAATTAATAGACACTTTACCAAAAAAACGTTCTTTTTGTCATTAAAAATCAACTTTTTCTTAAAAAATACCACTTATTTTAAGATAGATACTAGAATATCCATACTAAGAAATTCAAACAAAATTTGATGAAATTGGAGATAGTATTTTATTTATTTAGTATTTATTTATTCAATTACAAGAAGAAATTAATGATGGGAATACATTATTATGTAAAGGTTGATGACTAAGAGATGAATGTTTAGAAAAAAAAATCATTATTTGTGTATTCGTCGCCGCGAACGGTCTAAAAATCAAATAATTCTGTTCGATTTTTATTAATTAGTTTAAAAATTAAAACGCTTTCAATTTTTTTCGTTTTCATACAGGATCTGGTGCGGTTTTAGATACTTTTAATCGCGCGTGTGAAGTGCCCTTTTGAATTGGGATTTTTATTTCGAGAATTTAAAGGTATAGTTGCATATTTTTTACTTTTAAAAGTTTTTAAATCCATTAAATATTTGTTTGTAAACATATGAGTCATTATTACGTAAGGGTTGATGACTAAGAGATGAATGTATCGAAAAAAAATCATTATTTGTGTATTCGTCGCCGCGAACGGTCTAAAAATCAAATAATTCAGTTCGATTTTTATATTTTGTTTAAAAATTTAAACGCTTTCGATTATTTCGTTTTCGTTGAGAATCTCGTGAGGTTTTAGTTCCGTTTAATCGCGCGCGTGTGAAGTGCCCTTTAAGATTGGGAATATTTACGTCTGAAATTAGAAGGTTAGTTGAAAGTTTTTATTATTAAACGATTTTAAATTTATTAAATGGAATTACATCGAAAATTGATAAAAATTAGTCTTCCGCATTAGGTCCTGATGATGATTTATTAATCGAAACTAGTTTTCATCTTTTACACCAACTAATGAAGTTTAAAAGTACTAACATTCAATAAATTTCAACTCTAAATTATAGATATTTATACGATTTTTTATGAATTATTTGTTTGTAAACATATTAGTCATTATTACGTAAAGATGTCGTGACTAAGATATTAATTTATCGAAATAAATTCATTATTCGAGTGTCAGTCACCGCGATCGGTCCTAAAATCGAATAAGTCTTTTGATTTTTATCAATTAGTTAAAAAAATTTAAGCGCTTTCGATTATTTCGTTTTCGTTGAGAATCTCGTGCGGTTTTAGTTCCGTTTAATAGCGCGTGTGTGAAGTGCCCTTTAGGATTGGGAAAATTTACGTCTGAAATCAGAAGGTTAGTTGAAAGTTTTTATTATTAAACGATTTTATTTTTATTTTAAAAATTAAACAAATATTTTTAATTTAGAAACGTAAAAGTGATTTTTCCTTTTAAATTTTTCGTCACTATTACAAATTTTATAATTATAAATACTATTTCAATTTATTATTAAACATTAGTTGGGAATTCTAAATAAAATTATTTTTATTACATTTAATTATTTTACGATACGCCGCCCTGTATAGAAAATTTACCCTTTTGTTTATGTTTACAATAATGTGTTAGTCACGATTTCGTGACTAAAGGCTCGTGACTAATAAATATATAAATGTACATCAAAATAAATCAATTAATTGAAGTCGGATTTTCGGAGTGAACGGTCGAAATTAAATTCGGTGGTTTAATAGTTTACGATAATTAAACCATTTTAGTTTTTTTCGTTTTTTTCATGGATTTCATATATGGATTTTTACTTAAGAAATCACAAGGTAAAATTTTTAAACGCTTTTCAATTAATTAAATGAAATGAAAAAAATTTAAAAATAAACTTTTAATTACCTTTCGCAATTGTCATTATTGTTCTATAGTTTATTATAATTGTTTAAATAAAATAATTGATTGTTAACGCTAACGAATATAACTATTAATTTAAAAAAAAATTTTTTGTTTAGTATTTAGATATACTATTTTTAAATTATTGTATAATTTTTTTTTAAATTACGATTTATTTAAATTTTAAGCAAATTGAGAATAAATAGCGAATAAATAATATTTTCTCTTTTGTTTCAGAATTTTGGGTGGTCATCATCAGGGTAAGAATTTCATCAGGAAAGGTAGGAAAACTGGGGCATGGTGTTTTTTTAATTTATTTTTTATTAAATTCAACTATTCCAAAAATATTTTTGACTATATTAGATCTAATATAGAGGGTGATACATAACTATTTTATTCTTTATGTCTTTTTGATAAAATGATTCTGGATAATTTTATTTTTAAATGTTTTGCGTATATCCGGTTTATAAAAAATGAGTATTATACCGTGTGTTCAACAACAGGGTGTCTTCGATTATTATTAAATTTTTACATTTTTTTTTTTTTTTTTTTTTTTATTTATTGCTTTTTACAATCTACTCTGAACAAATAAGAGTAATAAGTAAATTTGTTGTTTGACTTGAACTTGGGACAGGAATAGTCCATTGACTATACTCTGCATTGTATCACATCAAATCTTCTGGCCATCTTCGTTGCAATCTTCTTTCTACCATTGGAAATTTTTACATTTGTAAAAATTTATGATATACAGTGTATTCGAACAGTAAATGAACATTTTTTCAAATTTTTTATCCTGTGCGTATATATAAAAAAACTTTTTGTGCGTATGTTTTATTCACAGTTGTACAAAGTGAATGATATACAGTGCGTTCAACAGCAGAGTTTCTTCGAAAGACAAACAAACGTTACGAAACTTTTACTTTTGTAAAAATTTGATGATATACAGTGTGTTCGAAAGGTAAGTGAACATTTTTTAAATTTCTTACATTCTAATCATTGAATGACATACAGTGTGTATATTATTTATTGTAAATTTTAGATTTCGGCCCAACGTTTTTGGATGAAGTAATTTCTTTTGATTATAAGGGAATTTTCCATTTCTTTGTTTTTGGTTGAAGGGATTTTCTTTGTTTATGAAAGGAATTTTCCATTTCTTTGTTTCTGGTTGCAGAGATTTTCTTTGTTTATGAAGAGAATTTTCCATTTCTTTGTTTTTGGTTGAAGGGATTTTCTTTGTTTATGAAGGGAATTTTCCATTTCTTTGTTTTTGGTTGAAGGGATTTTCTTTGTTTATGAAGGGAATTTTCCATTTCTTTGTTTTTGCATGAAGGGATTTTCTTTGTTTATGAAGAGAATTTTCCATTTCTCTGTTTTTAGGTGAAGGGATTTTCTTTGTTTATGGAGGGACTTTTTCATATCTATTTTTTGGTTGAAGATATTTTCTTTGTTTATGAAGGGAATTTTCCATTTCTTTGTTTTTGGTTGAAAGGATTTTCTTTTTTTATGAAGGGAATTTTCCATTTCTCTGTTTTTGGTTGAATTTATTTTCTTTGTTTGTGAAGGGACATTTCCATTTCCCTGTTTTTGGTTGAAGGGATTTTCTTTGTTTATGAAGGGACTTTTTCATTTCTCTGTTTTTCGTTGAAGTTATTTTCTTCGTTTGTGAGGGACATTTACATTTCCCTGTTTTTGGTTGCAGGGATTTTCTTTGTTTATGAAGGGAATTTTCCATTTCTTTGTTTTTGGTTGAAGGGATTTTCTTTGTTTATGAAGGGATTTTCTTTGTTTATGAAGGGAATTTTCCATTTCTTTGTTTTTGATTGAAGGGATTTTCTTTGTTTATGAAGGGATTTTCCGTTTCTTTGTTTTTGGTTGAAGGGATTTTCTTTGTTTATGAAGGGAAATGTCCATTTCTATGTTTTTGGTTGAAAGGATTTTCTTTGTTTATGGAGGGACTTTTTCATTTCTTTGTTTTTGGTTGAAGATATTTTCTTTGTTTATGAAGGGAATTTTCCATTTCTTTGTTTTTGGTTGAAGGGATTTTCTTTGTTTTTGAAGGGAATTTTCCATTTATTTGTTTTTGGTTGAAGGGATTTTCTTTGTTTATGAAGGGAATTTGCCATTTCTTTGTTTTTGGTTGAAGGGATTTTCTTTGTTAATGAAGGGAATTTTCCATTTCTTTGTTTTTGCGTTCTATTTTCCCGGTGAGGTTATTCTTCTATTTTCGTTGTTCATTGAGGGGCGCTCCTTCTTTTTCCTTGATTTTCGTTGAACAGTGGTGCACCTCTAGCTGGGGTCTCTGCCGAACCTGCATTGATCAGACTTGTGTCCAAAGCAAGCAAATGCGCTAAAGGGGGAGGTAGTCGAATTTGTTCCGAAAACTCGGAAACTGAAGTTTGTTAGGTTCGTGATCATCAGTATTATTATCCGGGGGTTTGTTTATTATTTGTAGCTGGTACTATATTTTCGGATTTTGGGCAGTTTTCAGCGAATTTTCTTTTTTTGGTCGGTAGTTTCTGTATCTAAGTTCATGACAATTTCTCTGTTTCTCTCTGAATTACGTGGTATATTTGGTTTTTGTTTCTTTGGAATGGTTCTGGAGGGAATTTTCCATTTCTTTGTTTTTGTTTGAAGGGATTTTCTTTGTTTGTGGAGGGTCATTTACATTTCCCTGTTTTTGGTTGAAGGGATTTTCTTTGTTTATTGAGGGACATTTCCATTTCCTTGTTTTTCGTTGAAGTTATTTTCTTCGTTTGTGAGGGACATTTACATTTCCCTGTTTTTGGTTGCAGGGATTTTCTTTGTTTATGAAGGGAATTTTCCATTTCTTTGTTTTTGGTTGAAGGGATTTTCTTTGTTTATGAAGGGAATTTTCCATTTCTTTGTTTTTGGTTGAAGGAATTTTCTTTGTTAATGAAGGGAATTTTCCATTTCTTTGTTTTTGCGTTCTATTTTCCCTGTGAGGTTATTCTTCTATTTTCTTTGTTCATTGAGGGGCGCTCCTTCTTTTTCCTTGATTTTCGTTGAACAGTGGTGCACCTCTAGCTGGGGTCTCTGCCGAACCTGCATTGATCAGACTTGTGTCCAAAGCAAGCAAATGCGCTAAAGGGGGAGGTAGTCGAATTTGTTCCGAAAACTCGGAAACTGAAGTTTGTTAGGTTCGTGATCATCAGTATTATTATCCGGGGGTTTGTTTATTATTTGTAGCTGGTACTATATTTTCGGATTTTGGGCAGTTTTCAGCGAATTTTCTTTTTTTGGTCGGTAGTTTCTGTATCTAAGTTCATGACAATTTCTCTGTTTCTCTCTGAATTACGTGGTATATTTGGTTTTTGTTTCTTTGGAATGGTTCTGGAGGGAATTTTCCATTTCTTTGTTTTTGTTTGAAGGGATTTTCTTTGTTTGTGGAGGGTCATTTCCATTTCCCTGTTTTTGGTTGAAGGGATTTTCTTTGTTTATGAAGGGAATTTTCCATTTCTATGTTTTTGGTTGAAAGGATTTTCTTTGTTTATGAAGGGAATTTTCCATTTCTCTGTTTTTGGTTGAATTTATTTTCTTTGTTTATGGAGGGACATTTCCATTTCCTTGTTTTTCGTTGAAGGGATTTTCTTTGTTTATGAAGGCAATTTTCCATTTCTTCGTTTTTAGGTGAAACGATTTTCTTTGTTTATGGAGGCACTTTTTCATTTCTTTGTTTTTGCGTTCTATTTTCCCGGTGAGGTTATTCTTCTATTTTCGTTGTTCATTGAGGGGCGCTCCTTCTTTTTCCTTGATTTTCGTTGAACAGTGGTGCACCTCTAGCTGGGGTCTCTGCCGAACCTGCATTGATAAGACTTGTGTCCAAAGCAAGCAAATGCGCTAAAGGGGGAGGTAGTCGAATTTGTTCCGAAAACTCGGAAACTGAAGTTTGTTAGGTTCGTAATCATCAGTATTATCATCCGGGGGTTTCTTTATTATTTGTAGCTGGTTCTATATTTTCGGATTTTGGGCAGTTTTCAGTGAATTTTCTTTTTTGGTAGGTTGTTTCTGTATCTAAGTTCATGACAATTTCTCTGTTTCTCTCTGAATTACGTGGTATATTTGGTTTTTGTTTCTTTGGAATGGTTCTGGAGGGAATTTTCCATTTCTTTGTTTTTGTTTGAAGGGATTTTCTTTGTTTGTGGAGGGTCATTTACATTTCCCTGTTTTTGGTTGAAGGGATTTTCTTTGTTTATTGAGGGACATTTCCATTTCCTTGTTTTTCGTTGAAGTTATTTTCTTCGTTTGTGAGGGACATTTACATTTCCCTGTTTTTGGTTGCAGGGATTTTCTTTGTTTATGAAGGGAATTTTCCATTTCTTTGTTTTTGGTTGAAGGGATTTTCTTTGTTTATGAAGGGAATTTTCCATTTCTTTGTTTTTGGTTGAAGGAATTTTCTTTGTTAATGAAGGGAATTTTCCATTTCTTTGTTTTTGCGTTCTATTTTCCCGGTGAGGTTATTCTTCTATTTTCTTTGTTCATTGAGGGGCGCTCCTTCTTTTTCCTTGATTTTCGTTGAACAGTGGTGCACCTCTAGCTGGGGTCTCTGCAGAACCTGCATTGATCAGACTTGTGTCCAAAGCAAGCAAATGCGCTAAAGGGGGAGGTAGTCGAATTTGTTCCGAAAACTCGGAAACTGAAGTTTGTTAGGTTCGTGATCATCAGTATTATTATCCGGGGGTTTGTTTATTATTTGTAGCTGGTACTATATTTTCGGATTTTGGGCAGTTTTCAGCGAATTTTCTTTTTTTGGTCGGTAGTTTCTGTATCTAAGTTCATGACAATTTCTCTGTTTCTCTCTGAATTACGTGGTATATTTGGTTTTTGTTTCTTTGGAATGGTTCTGGAGGGAATTTTCCATTTCTTTGTTTTTGTTTGAAGGGATTTTCTTTGTTTGTGGAGGGTCATTTCCATTTCCCTGTTTTTGGTTGAAGGGATTTTCTTTGTTTATGAAGGGAATTTTCCATTTCTATGTTTTTGGTTGAAAGAATTTTCTTTGTTTATGAAGGGAATTTTCCATTTCTCTGTTTTTGGTTGAATTTATTTTCTTTGTTTATGGAGGGACATTTCCATTTCCTTGTTTTTCGTTGAAGGGATTTTCTTTGTTTATGAAGGCAATTTTCCATTTCTTCGTTTTTAGGTGAAACGATTTTCTTTGTTTATGGAGGCACTTTTTCATTTCTTTGTTTTTGCGTTCTATTTTCCCGGTGAGGTTATTCTTCTATTTTCGTTGTTCATTGAGGGGCGCTCCTTCTTTTTCCTTGATTTTCGTTGAACAGTGGTGCACCTCTAGCTGGGGTCTCTGCCGAACCTGCATTGATCAGACTTGTGTCCAAAGCAAGCAAATGCGCTAAAGGGGGAGGTAGTCGAATTTGTTCCGAAAACTCGGAAACTGAAGTTTGTTAGGTTCGTAATCATCAGTATTATCATCCGGGGGTTTCTTTATTATTTGTAGCTGGTTCTATATTTTCGGATTTTGGGCAGTTTTCAGTGAATTTTCTTTTTTGGTAGGTTGTTTCTGTATCTAAGTTCATGACAATTTCTCTGTTTCTCTCTGAATTACGTGGTTTATTTGGTTTTTGTTTCTTTGGAATGGTTCTTGAGGGAATTTTCCATTTCTTTGTTTTTGGTTGAAGGGATTTTCTTTGTTTATGGAGGGACTTTTTCATTTCTTTGTTTTTCGTTGAGGTTTTTGATTGAAGGTATTTTCTCTGTCTATAGAGAAACTTTTCCATTTCCCTGTGTTTCGTTGAAGTTATTTTCTTTAGTCGTGTTCTTCTATTTACCTCTTTTTTCTTGAAGGTGCGTTTTATATTCTTGATGGGGCTATTCTTATATGTTTTTTGTTCATTGAGGGGCGCTCCTTCCTTTTCCCCGATTTCCGTTGAACACTAGTGCACCTCTATTTTCATAAATTTCCTCGTTTTTGTTTAGAGCTTTTTTCCCTTTTTCTGAAGGGACTTTTCTTCTATTTTCCTGTTTCTGGTTGGCGTTATTTTCTCTGTTCTTCTATTTCCGTTTTCGAAGAATTTTATTTATTTGGGGTTTTATGGGGTTATATGGCTACAGGCGAACCATCCCCTTAAAAAATGGTAACGCGCCGTGGTAATACCTCAGTGGTGGTGTGGAAATTTACCAATTAATGTTTTATTATAATTTAGTTGAGGTTAATTACACTGCTCTGATTACTGCCGAATTATCACAAAACATTTTTATTCTTTGTAACCATTATTTAATAACATTTATGTGCTTCTTTAAATAATTAATAGACACTTTACCAAAAAAACGTTCTTTTTGTCATTAAAAATCAACTTTTTCTTAAAAAATACCACTTATTTTAAGATAGATACTAGAATATCCATACTAAGAAATTCAAACAAAATTTGATGAAATTGGAGAGAGTATTTTATTTATTTAGTATTTATTTATTCAATTACAAGAAGAAATTAATGATGGGAATACATTATTATGTAAAGGTTGATGACTAAGAGATGAATGTTTAGAAAAAAAAATCATTATTTGTGTATTCGTCGCCGCGAACGGTCTAAAAATCAAATAATTCTGTTCGATTTTTATTAATTAGTTTAAAAATTAAAACGCTTTCAATTTTTTTCGTTTTCATACAGGATCTGGTGCGGTTTTAGATACTTTTAATCGCGCGTGTGAAGTGCCCTTTTGAATTGGGATTTTTATTTCGAGAATTTAAAGGTACAGTTGCATATTTTTTACTTTTAAAAGTTTTTAAATCCATTAAATATTTGTTTGTAAACATATGAGTCATTATTACGTAAGGGTTGATGACTAAGAGATGAATGTATCGAAAAAAAATCATTATTTGTGTATTCGTCGCCGCGAACGGTCTAAAAATCAAATAATTCAGTTCGATTTTTATATTTAGTTTAAAAATTTAAACGCTTTCGATTATTTCGTTTTCGTTGAGAATCTCGTGAGGTTTTAGTTCCGTTTAATCGCGCGCGTGTGAAGTGCCCTTTAAGCTTGGGAATATTTACGTCTGAAATTAGAAGGTTAGTTGAAAGTTTTTATTATTAAACGATTTTAAATTTATTAAATGGAATTACATCGAAAATTGATAAAAATTAGTCTTCCGCATTAGGTCCTGATGATGATTTATTAATCGAAACTAGTTTTCATCTTTTACACCAACTAATGAAGTTTAAAAGTACTAACATTCAATAAATTTCAACTCTAAATTATAGATATTTTTACGATTTTTTATGAATTATTTGTTTGTAAACATATTAGTCATTATTACGTAAAGATGTCGTGACTAAGATATTAATTTATCGAAATAAATTCATTATTCGAGTGTCAGTCACCGCGATCGGTCCTAAAATCGAATAAGTCTTTTGATTTTTATCAATTAGTTAAAAAAATTTAAGCGCTTTCGATTATTTCGTTTTCGTTGAGAATCTCGTGCGGTTTTAGTTCCGTTTAATAGCGCGTGTGTGAAGTGCCCTTTAGGATTGGGAAAATTTACGTCTGAAATCAGAAGGTTAGTTGAAAGTTTTTATTATTAAACGATTTTATTTTTATTTTAAAAATTAAACAAATATTTTTAATTTAGAAACGTAAAAGTGATTTTTCCTTTTAAATTTTTCGTCACTATTACAAATTTTATAATTATAAATACTATTTCAATTTATTATTAAACATTAGTTGGGAATTCTAAATAAAATTATTTTTATTACATTTAATTATTTTACGATACGCCGCCCTGTATAGAAAATTTACCCTTTTGTTTATGTTTACAATAATGTGTTAGTCACGATTTCGTGACTAAAGGCTCGTGACTAATAAATATATAAATGTACATCAAAATAAATCAATTAATTGAAGTCGGATTTTCGGAGTGAATGGTCGGAATTAAATTCGGTGGTTTAATAGTTTACGATAATTAAACCATTTCAGTTTTTTTCGTTTTTTTCATGGATTTCATATATGGATTTTTACTTAAGAAATCACAAGGTAAAATTTTTAAACGCTTTTCAATTAATTAAATGAAATGAAAAAAATTTAAAAATAAACTTTTAATTACCTTTCGCAATTGTCATTATTGTTCTATAGTTTATTATAATTGTTTAAATAAAATAATTGATTGTTAACGCTAACGAATATAACTATTAATTTAAAAAAAAAATTTTTGTTTAGTATTTAGATATACTATTTTTAAATTATTGTATAATTTTTTTTTAAATTACGATTTATTTAAATTTTAAGCAAATTGAGAATAAATAGCGAATAAATAATATTTTCTCTTTTGTTTCAGAATTTTGGGTGGTCATCATCAGGGTAAGAATTTCATCAGGAAAGGTAGGAAAACTGGGGTATTTGCATGGTGTTTTTTTAATTTATTTTTTATTAAATTCAACTATTCCAAAAATATTTTTGACTATATTAGATCTAATATAGAGGGTGATACATAACTATTTTATTCTTTATGTCTTTTTGATAAAATGATTCTGGATAATTTTATTTTTAAATGTTTTGCGTATATCCGGTTTATAAAAAATGAGTATTATACCGTGTGTTCAACAACAGGGTGTCTTCGATTATTATTAAATTTTTACATTTGTAAAAATTTATGATATACAGTGTATTCGAACAGTAAATGAACATTTTTTCAAATTTTTTATCCTGTGCGTATATATAAAAAAACTTTTTGTGCGTATGTTTTATTCACAGTTGTACAAAGTGAATGATATACAGTGCGTTCAACAGCAGAGTTTCTCCGAAAGACAAACAAACGTTACGAAACTTTTACTTTTGTAAAAATTTGATGATATACAGTGTGTTCGAAAGGTAAGTGAACATTTTTTAAATTTCTTACATTCTAATCATTGAATGACATACAGTGTGTATATTATTTATTGTAAATTTTAGATTTCGGCCCAACGTTTTTGGATGAAATAATTTCTTTTGTTTATAAGGGAATTTTCCATTTCTTTGTTTTTGGTTGAAGGGATTTTCTTTGTTTATGAAAGGAATTTTCCATTTCTTTGTTTCTGGTTGCAGAGATTTTCTTTGTTTATGAAGAGAATTTTCTATTTCTTTGTTTTTGGTTGAAGGGATTTTCTTTGTTTATGAAGGGAATTTTCCATTTCTTTGTTTTTGGTTGAAGGGATTTTCTTTGTTTATGAAAGGAATATTCCATTTCTTTGTTTCTGGTTGCAGAGATTTTCTTTGTTTATGAAGGGAATTTTCCATTTCTTTGTTTTTGGTTGAAGGGATTTTCTTTGTTTACGAAGGGAATTTTCCATTTCTTTGTTTTTGCTGGAATTTATTTTCTTTGTTTATGGAGGGACATTTCCATTTCCTTGTTTTTGGTTGAAGGGATTTTCTTTGTTTATGAAGGGAAATTTCCCTTTCTATGTTTTTGGTTGAAAGGATTTTCTTTGTTTATGAAGGGAATTTTCCATTTCTCTGTTTTTGGTTGAATTTATTTTCTTTGTTTATGGAGGGACATTTCCATTTCCTTGTTTTTCGTTGAAGGGATTTTCTTTGTTTATGAAGGGAATTTTCCATTTCTATGTTTTTGGTTGAAAGGATTTTCTTTGTTTATGAAGGGAATTTTCCATTTCTCTGTTTTTGGTTGAATTTATTTTCTTTGTTTATGGAGTGACATTTCCATTTCCTTGTTTTTCGTTGAAGTTATTTTCTTCGTTTGTGAAGGGACATTTACATTTCCCTGTTTTTGGTTGAAGGGATTTTCTTTGTTTATGAAGGGAATATTCCATTTCTTTGTTTTTGGTTGGAGGGATTTTCTTTGTTTATGAAGGGAATTTGCCATTTCTATGTTTTTGGTTGAAGGGATTTTCTTTGTTAATGAAGGGAATTTTCCATTTCTTTGTTTTTGCGTTCTATTTTCCCGGTGAGGTTATTCTTCTATTTTGGTTGTTCATTGAGGGGCGCTCCTTCTTTTTCCTTGATTTTCGTTGAACAGTGGTGCACCTCTAGCTGGGGTCTCTGCCGAACCTGCATTGATCAGACTTGTGTCCAAAGCAAGCAAATGCGCTAAAGGGGGAGGTAGTCGAATTTGTTCCGAAAACTCGGAAACTGAAGTTTGTTAGGTTCGTGATCATCAGTATTACTATCCGGGGGTTTGTTTATTATTTGTAGCTGGTACTATATTTTCGGATTTTGGGCAGTTTTCAGCGAATTTTCTTTTTTTGGTCGGTAGTTTCTGTATCTAAGTTCATGACAATTTCTCTGTTTCTCTCTGAATTACGTGGTATATTTGGTTTTTGTTTCTTTGGAATGGTTCTGGAGGGAATTTTCCATTTCTTTGTTTTTGTTTGAAGGGATTTTCTTTGTTTGTGGAGGGTCATTTCCATTTCCCTGTTTTTGGTTGAAGGGATTTTCTTTGTTTATGAAGGGAATTTTCCATTTCTTTGTTTTTGATTGAAGGGATTTTCTTTGTTTATGAAGGGATTTTCTTTGTTTATGAAGGGAAATTTCCATTTCTATGTTTTTGGTTGAAAGGATTTTCTTTGTTTATGAAGGGAATTTTCCATTTCTCTGTTTTTGGTTGAATTTATTTTCTTTGTTTATGGAGGGACATTTCCATTTCCTTGTTTTTCGTTGAAGGGATTTTCTTTGTTTATGAAGGCAATTTTCCATTTCTTCGTTTTTAGGTGAAACGATTTTCTTTGTTTATGGAGGCACTTTTTCATTTCTTTGTTTTTGCGTTCTATTTTCCCGGTGAGGTTATTCTTCTATTTTCGTTGTTCATTGAGGGGCGCTCCTTCTTTTTCCTTGATTTTCGTTGAACAGTGGTGCACCTCTAGCTGGGGTCTCTGCCGAACCTGCATTGATCAGACTTGTGTCCAAAGCAAGCAAATGCGCTAAAGGGGGAGGTAGTCGAATTTGTTCCGAAAACTCGGAAACTGAAGTTTGTTAGGTTCGTAATCATCAGTATTATTATCCGGGGGTTTCTTTATTATTTGTAGCTGGTTCTATGTTTTCGGATTTTGGGCAGTTTTCAGTGAATTTTCTTTTTTGGTAGGTTGTTTCTGTATCTAAGTTCATGACAATTTCTCTGTTTCTCTCTGAATTACGTGGTTTATTTGGTTTTTGTTTCTTTGGAGTGGTTCTTGAGGGAATTTTCCATTTCTTTGTTTTTGGTTGAAGGGATTTTCTTTGTTTGTGGAGGGTCATTTACATTTCCCTGTTTTTGGTTGAAGGGATTTTCTTTGTTTATTGAGGGACATTTCCATTTCCTTGTTTTTCGTTGAAGTTATTTTCTTCGTTTGTGAGGGACATTTACATTTCCCTGTTTTTGGTTGCAGGGATTTTCTTTGTTTATGAAGGGAAATTTCCATTTCTTTGTTTTGGGTGAAGGGATTTTCTTTGTTTATGAAGGGAATTTTCCATTTCTTTGTTTTTGGTTGAAGGGATTTTCTTTGTTTATGAAGGGAATTTTCCATTTCTTTGTTTTTGCTTGAAGGGATTTTCTTTGTTTAATGAGGGACTTTTTCATTTCTCTGTTTTTGGTTGTATTTATTTTCTTTGTTTATGGAGGGACATTTCCATTTCCTTGTTTTTGGTTGATGGGATTTTCTTTGTTTATAAAGGGAATTTTATATTTCTCTGTTTTTGGTTGAATTTATTTTCTTTATTATGGAGGGACAATTCCATTTCCTTGTTTTTCGTTGAATTTATTTTCTTTGTTGGTGGAGGGACATTTACATTTCCCTGTTTTTGGTTGAAGGGATTTTCTTTGTATATGAAGGGAAATTTCCATTTCTTTGTTTTGGGTGAAGGGATTTTCTTTGTTTATGAAGGGAATTTTCCATTTCTTTGTTTCTGGTTGAAGAGATTTTCTTTGTTTATGAAGGGAATTTTCCATTTCTTTGTTTTTGGTTGAAGGGATTTTCTTTGTTTATAAAGGGAATTTTATATTTCTCTGTTTTTGGTTGAATTTATTTTCTTTATTATGGAGGGACAATTCCATTTCCTTGTTTTTCGTTGAAGTTATTTTCTTTGTTCGTGGAGGGACATTTACATTTCCCTGTTTTTGGTTGAAGTGATTTTCTTTGTTTATGAAGGGAATTTTCCATTTCTTTGTTTTTTTTAAGGGATTTTCTTTGTTTATGAAGGGAATTTTCCATTTCTTTGTTTTTGGTTAAAGGGATTTTCTTTGTTTATGGAGGGACATTTCCGTTTCCTTGTTTTTCGTTGAAGTAATTTTCTTTTTTTGTGGAGGTACATTTACATTTCCCTGTTTTTGGTTGATGGGATTTTCTTTGTTTATGAAGGAAAATTTCCATTTCTTTGTTTTGGGTGAAGGGATTTTCTTTGTTTATGAAGGGAATTTTCCATTTCTTTGTTTCTGGTTGAAGAGATTTTCTTTGTTTATGAAGGGAATTTTCCATTTCTTTGTTTTTGGTTGAAGGGATTTTCTTTGTTTATAAAGGGAATTTTATATTTCTGTGTTTCTGGTTGAATTTATTTTCTTTATTATGGAGGGACAATTCCATTTCCTTGTTTTTTGTTGAAGTTATTTTCTTTGATTGTGGAGGGACATTTACATTTCCCTGTTTTTGGTTGAAGGGAATTTTCCATTTCTTTGTTTTTGCTTGAAGGGATTTTCTTTGTTAATGAAGGGAATTTTCCATTTCTTTGTTTTTTTTAAGGGATTTTCTTTGTTTATGAAGGGAATTTTCCGTTTCTTTGTTTTTAGGTGAAGGGATTTTCATTGTTTATGGAGGGACATTTCCATTTCCTTGTTTTTCGTTGAAGTTATTTTCTTTGTTTGTGTAGGGACATTTACATTTCCCTGTTTTTGGTTGAAGGGATTTTCTTTGTTTATGAAGGGAATTTTCCATTTCTTTTTTTTAGGTGAAGGGATTTTCTTTGTTTATGAAGGGAATTTTCCATTTCTTTGTTTTTAGGTGAAGGGATTTTCTTTGTTTATGGAGGGACATTTCCATTTCCTTGTTTTTCGTTGAAGTTATTTTCTTTGTTCGTGGAGGAACATTTACATTTCCCTGTTTTTGGTTGAAGGGATTTTCTTTGTTTATGAAGGGAATTTTCCATTTCTTTGTTTTTGCTTGAAGGGATTTTCTTTGTTTATGGAGGTAATTTTCCATTTCTTTGTTTTTGCGTTCTATTTTCCCGATGAGGTTATTCTTCTATTTTCGTTGTTCATTGAGGGGCGCTCCTTCTTTTTCCTTGATTTTCGTTGAACAGTGGTGCACTTCTAGCTGGGGTCTCTGCCGAACCTGCATTGATCAGACTTGTGTCCAAAGCAAGCAAATGCGCTAAAGGGGGAGGTAGTCGAATTTGTTCCGAAAACTCGGAAACTGAAGTTTGTTAGGTTCGTGATCATCAGTATTATTATCCGGGGGTTTCTTTATTATTTGTAGCTGATTCAATATTTTCGGATTTTGGGCAGTTTTCAGTGAATTTTCTTTTTTGGTCGGTAGTTTCTGTATCTAAGTTCATGACAATTTCTCTGTTTCTCTCTGAATTACGTGGTTTATTTGGTTTTTCTTTCTTTGGAATGGTAATAGAGGGAATTTTCCATTTCTTTGTTTTTGTTTGAAGGGATTTTCTTTATTTGTGGAGGGTCATTTCCATTTCCCTGTTTTTGGTTGAAGGGATTTTCTTTGTTTATGAAGGGAAATTTCCATTTCTTTGTTTTTAGGTGAAGGGATTTTCTTTGTTTATGGAGGGACATTTCCATTTCCTTGTTTTTCGTTGAGTTATTTTATTTGTTTGTGGAGGGACATTTACATTTCCCTGTTTTCGGTTGAAGGGATTTTCTTTGTTTATGAAGGGAATTTTCCATTTCTTTGTTTTTAGGTGAAGGGATTTTCTTTGTTTATGGAGGGACATTTCCATTTCCTTGTTTTTCGTTGAAGTTATTTTCTTTGTTCGTGGAGGAACATTTACATTTCCCTGTTTTTGGTTGAAGGGATTTTCTTTGTTTATGAAGGGAATTTTCCATTTCTTTGTTTTTGCTTGAAAGGATTTTCTTTGTTAATGAAGGTAATTTCCCATTTCTTTGTTTTTGCGTTCTATTTTCCCGATGAGGTTATTCTTCTATTTTCGTTGTTCATTGAGGGGCGCTCCTTCTTTTTCCTTGATTTTCGTTGAACAGTGGTGCACTTCTAGCTGGGGTCTCTGCCGAACCTGCATTGATCAGACTTGTGTCCAAAGCAAGCAAATGCGCTAAAGGGGGAGGTAGTCGAATTTGTTCCGAAAACTCGGAAACTGAAGTTTGTTAGGTTCGTGATCATCAGTATTATTATCCGGGGGTTTGTTTATTATTTGTAGCTGGTACTATATTTTCGGATTTTGGGCAGTTTTCAGTGAATTTTCTTTTTTTGGTCGGTAGTTTCTGTATCTAAGATCATGACAATTTCTCTGTTTCTCTCTGAATTACGTGGTTTATTTGGTTTTTGTTTCTTTGGAATGGTCCTAGAGGGAATTTTCCATTTCTTTGTTTTTGTTTGAAGGGATTTTCTTTGTTTGTGGAAGGTCATTTCCATTTCCCTGTTTTTGGTTGAAGGGATTTTCTTTGTTTATGAAGGGAATTTTCCATTTCTTTGTTTTTGCGTTCTATTTTCCGGTGAAGTTATTGTTCTATTTTCGTTGTTCATTGAGGGGCGCTCCTTCTTTTTCCTTGTTTTTCGTTGAACAGTGGTGCACCTCTAGCTGGGGTCTCTGCCGAACCTGCATTGATCAGACTTGTGTCCAAAGCAAGCAAATGCGCTAAAGGGGTAGGTAGTCGAATTTGTTCCGAAAACTCGGAAACTGAAGTTTGTTAGGTTCGTGATCATCAGTATTATTATCCGGGGGTTTCTTTATTATTTGTAGCTGATTCAATATTTTCGGATTTTGGGCAGTTTTCAGTGAATTTTCTTTTTTGGTAGGTTGTTTCTGTATCTAAGTTCATGACAATTTCTCTGTTTCTCTCTGAATTACGTGGTTTATTTGGTTTTTGTTTCTTTGGAATGGTTCTTGAGGGAATTTTCCATTTCTTTGTTTTTGGTTGAAGGGATTTTGTTTGTTTATGGAGGGACTTTTTCATTTCTTTGTTTTTCGTCGAGGTTTTTGATTGAAGGTATTTTCTCTGTCTATAGAGAAACTTTTCCATTTCCCTGTGTTTCGTTGAAGTTATTTTCTTTAGTCGTGTTCTTCTATTTACCTCTTTTTTCTTGAAGGTGCGTTTTATATTCTTGATGGGGCTATTCTTATATGTTTTTTGTTCATTGAGGGGCGCTCCTTCCTTTTCCCCGATTTCCGTTGAACACTTTGTGCACCTCTATTTTCATAAATTTCCTCGTTTTTGTTTAGAGCTTTTTTCCCTTTTACTGAAGGGACTTTTCTTCTACTTTCCTGTTTTTGGTTGGAGTTATTTTCTCTCTTCTTCTATTTCCGTTTTCGACTAAAGTTATTTTTTCAGTTCCTGGTATCACGTTTTTTTCTTCGTGTTGTAAACAATTCGTTTTTGATAGATTTCATTATTAAGAATTTTATTTATTTGGGGTTTTATGGGGTTATATGGCTACAGGCGAACCATCCCCTTAAAAAAATGGTAACGCGCCGTGGTAATACCTCAGTGGTGGTGTGGAAATTTACCAATTAATGTTTTATTATAATTTAGTTGAGGTTAATTACACTGCTCTGATTACTGCCGAATTATCACAAAACATTCTTACTCTTTGTAACCAATATTTAATAACATTTATGTGCTTCTTTAAATAATTAATAGACAGTTTAACAAAAAAACGTTCTTTTTGTCATTAAAAATCATGTGTATTCGTCGCCGCGAACGGTCTAAAAATCAAATAATTCTTTCCGATTTTTATTAATTAGTTTAAAAATTAAAACTCTTTTAATATTTTTCGTTTTCGTACAGAATCTGGTTCGGTTTTAGATCATTTTAATCGCGCGAATTATATTTTCTCGATGGAAAATAACTTTTTTAAAAATCAAAAATTTTACTTTATTATACAATTAAAACTTTTACACAGATTATATATTCTAACAACTACGAATGATTTTTACTGACTAACTGATATGAATGTTTTTTACAGACTGACTGGTAAGACTGATTTTTACTGACTATCTCTGCAGTGCAATTTGTCATTTATATATATTTTATCTATTGTCTGAATAAGCGCTTTACAATAAAAAGAGTCTATTGTTGGTGGATGATATAATTCCTCCCCTCGAAGATTCGGCTTCCGATGTCACAGAGGAAGATGAATGTCTTGTAGCTCCAGGGTAGCGTTTTGGGTTTGACGTCGTCCACGGACGTGTTTTGAATACCTTCGGAATAACAAAATTATAAGGGAGAATATCAGAATGAGATAAACAACAATCGTTCATGTGCTGGGTACCAAAGGGATGATATCTGCTTGAAGTTGTGGTTGATTATGGATGATGTTTTCCCTCATGGATTGGAGATCTTCACTAATGGATGGAAACAATACAGGTTGTTTTTCGTTAGCTATTAATTCTTCATTCAGGATGGTTTCTTCTAAGGTAGTGAGTTTACAATGTACGGGAATCGTGGCCAATTGCGTTCCAATCAGTTGTATGGTTTCTTCTTGGGAACTGCAGCTGAGAGTTATTGTATTGACTTTTGGCAAAATTAAAATCCATTGATTGGTTCCTTCAAACCTTTGGATTGTCGGATAGATTATTGTGATGAGTCTCTGGTGACAGGCGACTGGGACTTCTTGACGGAGGAGTTGAATTTCGCAAGAAACGTTATGTCTAGCTTCTTGAAGACTGACGGGTTCGCAGATATAGCTTTTTTCGGATACTTCGGTGCAAGGTTTACTCATAAATGAGTAGTACAATTTATTATGAATAATAAATTTATTTTCAGGCATAATTACCTTAAACTGACCCTGTTTCGGGATGGGTACAGGATAGAGGTGATATAGGTTGAATTCGTGGGGTAATGTGACTGGTATATGCAAGATAAAAGTTATTTTGTTATTTAGAATAAAGCAAGATACTTTTATAATATTTTTAAATAATAATACATTATCTAGAGTTAATTCAATAGGAATTTGAGGTTTACTTGAGTTTTTGAATATATCCTTAAAAGTTTGTATAATTCTTTGATCGTAATTATACTGGGATGCAAAATTTTTAATTGTGCTGCTGTTAATGAATTTTCTATATCTTGTAAAAGGGAATTTATTATTTCAAACATATTGATTAATTCAATTAAGGTGTCCTTAATAAATGTACTTTGTTGAAAATTAACTTGGTTCTGTACTATGGTTTCTATTGAAGTTATTTTATTCTCTAATATTTGCTGATTGTCATTCAAAATATTTATAGTTTTATTGAATTTATCGATTAAGGATATTGCTAATGAATTTTGGGTTACAATTGATTTTTGTAGTTCGTTCTGATTTGTTTGAAGTTGTCTAATTAAGGTTTCATATCGTTCTCCATCACTGGCATCTAAATTACCTGTAATGGTTTTAAATATTGATCCTAAACCATTAATTAAACCTCTTTTTAATCGTTGGGGATGCGGTAATATTTCGGATAATTTAGTCTCTATATTATTTTCTAAAAATTTCAGAAGTTTTAAATAATGTGACGTATTTGTAAACCATATTGGGTGTTGTTGAATAATTTTATCTAAATTGGTAATTTTTATCTTTAACTTGTTGATTTCATTAATTATTGGATTTAAGTCATGATAATAAATTAGTGAGTGATAATAGTCAGTTACTTTTGTCGTTCCTAGTTTTAATGGTATTAGTCCTGGATTGTCTTCGATATTTCTGATTGTTATAGATTCCTGAGCTCTGAGGATGCTCGGTAACCTAAAAATAATTTGTTTAATTATTGAAGGAGTATAGTCGTTTAAGAGGACGTTTAATATTACTCATATGAATTTTTCCATGTTTAGAGGTGGTTATAGTTTTACGTTTTTTATTAACTGTCCTAATATTTATTGGTTCCTGGAATTTATTCGCACTTTTTTGACGTTTAGTATTTTTTATGTAAGCCTTGGGGTAAGGTTCAAATATTTTAGGGTCTTCCCGACCTACATTAGATTTTTCTATATAGTCTTTCTTCTTGTCGCGTAAATCTTCGTTTATTTTTGAGTATAATAATTTGGTTCGGTCTTTATGTTGATTTACGTAGTCATTTAACATTATTTTATCGATTTCTAAATTGAAAGGGTCATTGTTAGTAATATGTCCGTTGATTATATCTGATGGTTTTAACTTTGTCATTGAATGTATTGTATTATTATAAGCTAAGATAGCATAAGTCATTTTTACTTTCATTGGCGTACTTGAAAATCCTTGCATGTTTAATAATCTTAAATGTTCAATTATTGTGGAATGAAATCTTTCTATAATTCCGTTTGATTGAGGTTGATCAGGAGAGCAGAAATGAATTTTGATTTTATGGAGTGATAAGAGTTCTGTTATAACGGAATTTTTAAATTCTGTTCCATTATCTGTAATTATTTGTTTTGGGATACTGTGATGTGAAAAGGATTTTTATTAGATTGTCGGCTACTTCAGTGCCAGAAGTGGCATTTATGTAGTATGCTTGAGCGTACTTAGAAAAACTGTCAATTATTGTAAGGAATTTTGTCTTTTCGAATGTAAACGTATCCATATGTATTATTTCAAAGGGTTTTGTTGCTGTGGGTGTAATGTTCATTTGAATTTTAACTGGGTGTCGGTCGTATTTACACTGTTGGCATAATTCGCACTCATTTATAAAGGTTTGAATAGCTTTTTTCATATTAGGCCAATAGAATTTATCTTTGATTCGATTTAGAGTTTTGTCTATTCCGCGGTGATTCGATTTGCCTTCATGATAATTTTTGATTGTATCATGTATGTCTTCGTTATCTAGAACGTCTATTAATTTTTTATTACATCTTATCAATTTAATTAAGGATGACTTGAAATGTGTTTGTAAACATACCGAAAAGATTTCATATAAATTTGGATCTTCAAAATATAAGTAATATTTAACTTCAGGTGCTATGTATTCTTTTATAAAATTGACAATATCATTTTCAGTATTATTTTTTGAAATTTGTATATAAAATCTTTGTTTGTTACCAAACAGAACTTTTAATTTTGGTTTTGCAGGTGAGTGAAGTACTGAATCTATTATTATCTGATTTTTACCATAATTTACGGCATAGTCGGTTATGGGAATACCTACTATGGGGTTTTCATCAAAATTTGAATGTACGGTGTTGTCTTTGTCTGAGTTAACTGGTCTATCATCATCATTGTCGTTAATGTCATTGTCTTCGAGTTCTGGTATAGGAACTTCGTCTAAATTTACAATCATTGAAATTTCGTCTAGGTCTGGCTGTAATGTGTTATTTTTTTCAAATTGTTCAGGTTCTTTGGAAGTAGTTGGGGGTGGTGTTTTAAGACGTTTGTTAGGGCTATTAAAAATTGGTCTTTTTTCGTAGTTTTCCGTTTCTGTTAAGATTTCATCTACTGTGGTCCAAAAAGAATCTTTTTCATTAGTTTCTTTAATATGAATTTCTATTCGTGATAATGCATCAGCATTTAGATTAGTTTTACCGGTTTTATAGAGTATTTGATAATCATATTCTTCTAACTTAATTCGCCATCTTAAAAGTTTAGAATTGGGGTCTTTTAGAGAAAATAACCATTGTAAGGGTTTATGGTCCGTAATTATAAAAAATTTGCGCCCGTATAAATAAGGACGGAAGTACTTTACTGCCCAAACAATTGCTAACAATTCTTTTTCTATTGTCGAATAATTTTGTTCGGAGCTGTTCAATGTTCTTGATGCGTAAGCCACAGGTAAGTCTTGTCCTATGGTGCCTTGTGAAAGTACGGCTCCTATAGCTACATTAGATGCATCTGTAGTAAGGTTAAAAGTTTTCCTAAAATTGGGGTATTGAAGTATTGGTTCATTTATAAGTAAATTTTTACAAGTTTCGAAGCATGTTAGATATTCGTCGTTGAGTTCAATTTTAGCTCCTTTTTTGAGGCACTTTGTTAACGGTTTAGTTACTTTAGCAAAATCTTTTATGAAACGTCTATAATATCCTAATAATCCTAAAAATCCTTTAATTTGTTTAGGTGTTTTTGGAATAGGAAATTTTTGAATGGCTATAATCTTATCAGGGTTAGGCTTAACACCGTCTGGGGTTACAATGTGGCCTAAATATGCTACTTCTTTTCGAAGAAATTCTGATTTGGTTAACTGTACTTTAAAATTTGCTTCTCTTAATCTTTGAAATACCTTACGTAATTTTTCTATATGTTCCTGAAGGGAAGTCGAATATACGATAATGTCATCAAGGTATACTAGACAAGTTTCATCTTGTAGACCTCTTAGAATATTATCGGCAACTCGTTGGAATGTAGCTGGTGCTCCTTTTAACCCGAAAGGCATGCGTAAAAACTCGTAATGTCCATTTTCGGTACTAAAAGCGGTTTTTTCAATATCTTTTTCATTCATTTCAATTTGATGATATCCGCTTGCTAAATCTACAGTTGAAAAATATTGACATTTTCCGATTTTATCTAATAAATCTGTAATATTTGGTAACGGGTATCTATCATCAATGGTTTTGTCATTTAGTTTCCTATAATCTATTACTACTCTATAGTGTCTTTCACCTAAATTATTAAGTTTCTTTGGGATTACCCAAATATTCGATCGCCAAGGGCTATTACTAGGTCTAATTATTTTTGAATCTAGCATTTTTTTGATTTGATTTGTTACTTCTTGTTTATACACAAAAGGGTATCTATAGGTTTTGCTATACACGGGTATTTCATCAGTCGTTCGAATGTTATGTCTTATCTTATTAGTAAAAGTAAGTGGTTCACCTTCTTTATAGAAAATGTCTTGATATTCTAAACATAATCTAATTATTTGTTCTTTTTCTTCTTTATTCATATGATTAGTTCTAATATTGTTTATATCTAGTGGATTATTAACAACCGATTTATTATGAATTTCAAAATGTTGAATGTTGTTTTCTTCAAATTTTTCAACTGTAATTGGTTAAGAAAAATCTAAAGTTACGCTACTGGTAGAATTATTTATAATTGTGGTGAGTGCATAACCATCTTTTGCTGTAGTTAAACATTCCGGAATTTCGCAGGTTTGCATTTTTGAATAAGGTATTATAATATCTCCTTGAGGAATGGAAGTTTTTATCTTAATTACTTGTTGCATTCTAGGCGGTATTGTTACAATGTTATTAAAAGAATTGCTAACTTTATAATAACTAATCGGAATATTAGCACGTGGGGTCACTAGGTAATTGTTCTGGAAGTTTATGTTGGCATTTAATAATCTGAGATTGTCTAATCCGATTAAGCCATTAAATATATTATGGAATTTAAATAAATAAAACTTTAATTTGAGGGTGTCTTTTAATTTGAATATTTTTGAGGGGGTGAGACTGACGCTGCAATCGTGAGAGGATTTTTGGAAAACTGTCGAAACTATAAAAGGGTCATTTTGTATTAAGTTGGGATAGAATTGACGAGCTACTTCAGGATCCAAAAAAGATTTTGTTGATCCGGTATCTATTAAAATTTTTAAATTATGCTCCGGAAAAACTATATATGGTAATTCACTAGAATTGGAACAATTAAAAGAAATAGTTAAGGGTTCTATGGGAATATTTTCTTTTAGTTTGGTTTCCGAGGCTCTTAACAAAAATTTTCATTATTTGAATTAGTTTGTTCGAAATCTTCGTTTTCTGACGTAGTATGGTTATTGTATAGTTCTTCAACTTTAAAATTTGGTGGGCTATTAGACTTAAAATAATTCGAAGATGTGGGCCTATTAGGTTGGAATGTGTTTCTTGTTGAAATTGACATTGGTGTGGGATTTGGCAAATTTACTCTTTGATTTGGTCTAAATACATTATTATCTCTATTTTGTCGATTTTGTCCGAAAACTTGTTCGTTAGTGGGATAGTTTCTTTGTATGGGTCGTGATTGTGTATTAATTGGTTGAAAGGGGAAATTAGTATTAGGTCTGTTATTATTTTGTCTCAAAAAATAATTATTGGGAGTTCTAGAATTAAACTCGTAATTATTTGGATTTCTATTTCTATTGAATTCAAAATTATTTTGGTTTCTATTACGGTTAACTTCAAAATTATTTTGGTTTCGATTACGGTTAGCTTCAAAATTTCTGTTTGAATCTTGAGAATAATTACGTCGATTTACATTATTTTCTCTTGGAGTAAATCTATTATTATTATTTGGAAAATTAAAATTATTTTTTGGAGAATTTTGTAAATAATGAACGTTATTTTCTTGCAATACAAATTGTAGGGCTTCACTGAGAGTATTAGGTTTCATACAACGAATTGTAGTTCCTAACGGTTCTTTTAGGCCTGATAAAAATGTTTTTAATGCTAAATTTTGATATAACTCTCTTTTTAAAATTTTTCCTGCTTCAGTATTTTCATGAATATTTATATAACTACAAATTAAATTTAATATGTGTAGACATCTATCGTAAAAATTTTGAGGAGTTTCGTGGTGATTCTGTTTTAACATTACTAGATCCCTGTTTAGACATACTTCATCTCTTTGATCAGAGAAATTTCTAGTTAAAGTGGACTTTAAATCTTCCCAATTATTACAATTTTGAATATTTATTACTGTTCTAGCAGTATCCTTTAACTTTGATATTATGCTATTTAATAAGTAAGTATTTTGAAAACTTGCGGGGTTAGCTCTATCATAAAATTGATTTAATATTGATTCGCTAACAGACAAAAATCTACTTAAATCATTTGAATTACCATCAAATTCTGGTACACAATTAAGAAATTCTGCTTTAAATTGGGCCATATCTATTAATAAATTATTACTGGATAAAGGTAATTCGGTCAAATTAGAGTCAGTTGAAGGAGAATCTAAATTTAAGTTTTGTAAAAGGTTTTCTAATCTTTCAGTGTCTGACATAAATTGTACTCACATTAAAAGAGTAATTATTATCATTTGGAACTATAAAGATGTTGACTGGATCGGCGATGCTGTCTTCACCAGGTCTTTATCCTTGCAGAAGAAGGCGATGCTTGTCCTTGTTCTCTATATAGGAATTGGTCCAGGTCCTCGATGGATGCTGGGAACTCCAAACTTAACTAGTCGAAGATTCAATATCCGGTTAATCGTTGACACGACAATCGATTCGTTCGATACGTTTCGATCCCGAGATATCCTACTGACTGCGCCAATTATATTTTCTCGATGGAAAATAACTTTTTTAAAAATCAAAAATTTTACTTTATTATACAATTAAAACTTTTACACAGATTATATATTCTAACAACTACGAATGATTTTTACTGACTAACTGATATGAATGTTTTTTACAGACTGACTGGTAAGACTGATTTTTACTGACTATCTCTGCAGTGCAATTTGTCATTTATATATATTTTATCTATTGTCTGAATAAGCGCTTTACAATAAAAAGAGTCTATTGTTGGTGGATGATATAATTCGCGTGTGAAGTGCCCTTTTGAATTGGGATTTTTATTTCGATAATTAAAAGGTACAGTTGCATATTTTTTACTTTTAAAAGTTTTTTAATTCATTAAATATTTGTTTGTAAACATATGAGTCATTATTATGTAAGGGTTGATGACTAAGAGATGAATGTATCGAAAAAAAAATCATTATTTGATTATATCATAATACTGTACAATTTTTTTCGTTTTCGTAGAGGATTTCATGCGGTTTAAGATCCGGTTAATCGCGAGTATGTGAAGTGACCTTTTGGATATGCAATTTTACTTATGGAAGAAGAAGATAAGGTTAGTGTTTTTTTATTTTTAAATTCATTAAATTAAATTAAATTGAAAATTTGGAAAACAGTTTGTATCTTTATTGTTAAAACTCTTAAATTTTTATTAGGGTAGTTTAAATAAAATAAGTGGTTGTTAGCAATAACGAATACAACTCTTAATTTTTTAAATTAATTTATTTGGGGAACAAATGGGGTGGTGAAGCCAATATATGATGCTCTCAACTGTTAGCATCAATTAGCCTCTCCCACTCAATTCCGACTCTCACCTCCTCGAGGTGTTCCTCGGTAACCTGAGCAGCCCTGTAGAAGATCGAGGTAACCAATCTCGGTCGGAAACAGGGTCAGGGCCGACGAGAGCGGAAGAAATGGTCCTCCAAAGAAATGGAGAGTTAGGGCGTCGGGTCAACTACTCGTCACTCGTCACAATTGGAATATGAAATATACAAAGAATGGCAACAAAACAAAACTGAAAAATACTTTCGGAAATTGAAAGGCAGGATACACATATAGTAGTGTAAGTGAAACAAAGAAAAGGGTCAAGCAGAAGAAAAAATCGGAATACGTACATACATATGGAGTGGTGTTACCAAACATGAAAGACCGGCAAAAGAAATATCAATAATAATTAAAAATAAATAAAGGAAATATATACAAGATTACCAGCAAATAAACGGAAGAGTACTGAAATGAATGATAATGCAACCGAACAAGAGAAAGAACAACTTGTCAATACACTAAACGATGTATTAGACAGTTCAAATGAAAAGGAAGATATTTTCATGTATAAGGTATGATTTCTTTTTAATCAGATCAACTATTTTTTTCTATATCAAATCCAATGTAGTATCACCTTCTATATATTTATTATTAATGCCTTTTTGATATACGTATAAAAAGTTTATGAGTTTACACGATTTGTGAAAAGTGAGTGATATATAGTGTGTTCTACAGGAGAGTGTGTACGAAAGGTAAGTAAGCATTTTTTTAAATTTTTACATTCTGTGTGTATATTTTATACACAGTTTCTAAAAATTGATGATATACAGCGTGCTCGCACGATAAGTGAATATTTTTTTAAATTTGTACAGCAGTCTATTCTATATCAGTTTCTATAATTTATACTCATTTTGCAGACTTGGGTCCAAAGCAAAAAGATACAATAAGGAGAAGGCAGTCGGATTTGTTTCGGAAACTCAAGTTTGATCATCATTAGTATTATTTTCTCTGGGTTCGTTTATTGTTTATAGCTCTATTATATTTCCAACTTTCTTTTGTTTTTCGTTGAGATATATTTTCGGCCTGTGGTTCCGGTGTCTCTGTTTAGGTCAATTACTCTGTTTTTCTCGGTATTATGTGGTCCACTTTGTTATTGTTTATTTGTAATTAAGGTTCTTACATTTTCCTATTTATTGTTGATGTTATTTTCTCTATTTCTGAAGGATTTTTCTTATATTTCCCTGTTTTTGATTGAAGCTATTTTCTCTGTGACTGAAGGGACTTTCCGTTTCCCTGTTTTTGGTTGAAGGTATTTTCTCTATTTATATAGGGACTTTTTCATTTCCCTGTTTTGGGTTGAAGTTATTTTCGTTGTTTATGGAGGGACATTCCATTTCCCTGTTTTTTGTTGAAGGTATTTTCTTTGTTTATTGAGGGACTTTTTCATTTCTTTGTTTTTGATTGAAGGTATTTTCTTCTGTTACTTTTGGTTGAAATTATTTTGTTTATTTCTTGAGGACTTTTCTTCTATTTTCCTATCTTTGGTAGTTATTTTTTTTGGTCCTGATCTTCTATTTATCTCATTTTCCTTGGAGATGTGATTTATGTTCTTGGTGGAGCTATTCTTCTATTTTCGTTGTTCATTGAGGGGCGCTCCTTCTTTTTCCCCGATTTCCGTTGAACACTAGTGCACCTCTAGCTGGGGTCTCTGCCGAACCTGCATTGATCAGACTTGTGTCCAAAGCAAGCGGATGCGTTAAAGGGGGAGGCAGTCGGGTTTGTTCCGGAAACTCGGAAACTGAAGTTTGATAGGTTCGTGATCATCAGTATTATTATCTGGGGGTCTTTTTATTATCTGTAGCTCGTATTATATTTTCGGATTTTGAGCAGTTTTCAGTTAATTTTCTTTTTTGGTCTGTAGTTTCTGAATCTAAGTTCCTGATAATTTCTCTGTTTCTCTCCGTATAATGTGGATTATTTGGTTTTTGTTTCTTTGGAATTGTTGTTAAGGGATTTTTCTATTTCTTCGTTTTTGGTTGAAGAGAATTTCTTTGTTTATGGAGGGACTTTTTCATTTCCCTGTTTTGGGTTGAAGTTATTTTCTTTGTTTATGGAGGGACTTTTTCATTTCTTTGTTTTTGGTTGAGGAGATTTTCTTTGTTTATGAAAGGACTTTTCCATTTCTTTGTTTTTGATTGAAGAGATTTTCTTTGTTTATGGTGGAAAATTTCTATTTCTCTGTTTTTCGTTGAGGTTATTTTCTTTGTTTATGGAGGAACATTTCCATTTCTTTGTTTTTGATTGAAGGTATTTTCTCTGTCTATAGAGAAACTTTTCCATTTCCCTGTGTTTCGTTGAAGTTATTTTCTCTAGTCCTGTTCTTCTATTTACCTCTTTTTTCTTGAAGGTACGTTTTATATTCTTGGTGGGGCTATTCTTCTATGTTTTTTGGCTACTTGTTTTTCCCCGATTTCCGTTGAACACTAGTGCTCCTCTATTTTTATAAATTTCCTCGTTTTTGTTTAGAGCTTTTTTCCCTTTTTCTGAAGGGACTTTTCTTCTATTTCCCTGTTTTTGGTTGGAGTTATTTTCTCTGTTCTTCTACTTCCGTTTTCGATTAAAGTTATTTTCTTAGTTCCTGGAATCACGTTTTTTTCTTCGTGTTGTAAACAATTCGTTTTTGATAGATTTCATTATTAAGAATTTTATTTATTTGGGGTTTTATGGGGTTATATGGCTACAGGCGAACCATCCCTTTAAAAAAATGGTAACGCGCCGTGGTAATACCTCAGTGGTGGTGTGGAAATTTACCAATTAATGTTTTATTATAATTTAGTTGAGGTTAATTACACTGCTCTGTTTACTGCCGAATTATCACAAAACATTCTTATTCTTTGTAACCATTATTTAATAACATTTATGTTCTTCTCTAAATAATTAATAGACATTTTAACAAAAAAACGTTCTTTTTGTCATTAAAAATCAACTTTTTCTTAAAAAATACCACTTATTTTAAGATAGATACTAGAACATCCATACTAAGAAATTCAAACAAAATTTGATGAAATTGGAGATAGTATTTTATTTATTTAGTATTTATTTATTCAATTACAAGAAGAAATTGATGATGGGAATACTTTTTTAATACCAAATCAATAACTTTATTGTTGGGTTTATGTTCAGTTAAGAAAACCAATACTATTTCATCTGTCAATATTTCGGCACCTTTATCGTCCATCATCAGGGCTTCTACAAGGAATACAAACTATGAACAAAATTGTCAACACATTATAATTTGAAGCAAAGACAACAACAAATAAAATTTAAAAATCTAAAATCAATATTAAATTTTTTTAAAAATGTAGAAAGCTGATTAAAAATCATCGAAAAATGTACTAAATCTATCTTTAAAAATTAATAAAAAAATTAACATATATATATATATATATATATCAGTAAGCGTTCCCTTTTTAGTGAAAAATTATTAAATCTTGAATAAATTTAAAATTAACGTTTTATTTGTGTGTGGTTATTATGAAAGAAAGTATTCTTAGGCAATGTTACTCACTTTAACACATTTACTCATAGACGTATACTTGGAATATTCATTTAAACTATATTTGTTTTATTAATTTTCTTAATTAAGAGGTTTGTTCAATAAAAGGTGACTTGTCAAATTTCGCGGGCTAAGTACATTCAATTTTCGATTTTCTTTTTTTTTTGGTTTTGTTGGTGCACATGTTCCCAACATATGTTGACATTATCAGCCATTTTGCATTATTAGTTTGTTTTTGGCAAATATAAAAGTTAGACTCATTATGGTGTGCTTCAAAATTTTTTGCTATAGAAAAAAATGGATCAAATAAATAAATAATAAATAAATGTTGTGTGAAAAATAAAATTAAGTACCACTTGAGATATTCAAGTGAATTATACAGAAATTTAGTCTGATGAATTTAATGTGGGTTGGGAAACTTTCGGGCTCTCAATTCAAAAATTATATTTATTAAATTTTTATTACAATTCAAAAAATAATTTTATTTTATTTATTATTTGGAACCCTTTTATCATAATAGTTGATTTAATAATAAAACAATGCATCTATTTTGTCAAAAATTTTAACTCCGCCAAAAATTTCTGTTACAATATATATATATATATATATCTTTCATTAATACATTAATAACAGTAATAAAGGGTGGGTATTTTATATTGAATTGCTCTGTACAAGATGATTTGTTTTAAAAATCTTAACAATAACCAGTAAAAATGATAAAATTGTTATTTTATAAACAAAAACGACCAGGATCCTTAATAAAGATCTTTGAGGTTCAGTAGAGATAATTAACTTAACATTTCAACGTTATGTATGGATGACAGATATTCTTTCGCCATGTGCTCTTACTCTTGCGTTCAACCCTTTTTAAGATTTCAATTTAAAAGCCAATTTCCGATTTTTGGTTCGGTTTTTATAACAAGCTTCTTCATAATATAAACTCGACGCCACTTATCGACGTTATTAGTTGAGACATTAAAGTTTTTACAAGAAACAATTTAATTATTTTTTCTTGAGGGTTTGGAATATAATGTTTCCTTACAGAGACTATAAGATAACGAATAATTACCTCTGTCGCTAAATTGTTTATATACGTCTCTGACAGCTCTGTTAGTGACAGGTAAATTTTAATTAGCTCATCCTTTGAAATGAGCCTCAGACAATTCCGTCTTTTCTCTTATTATATTAAATTCAAATTAATAAAACAATGGATTGCTTTTGTTGCGCCTAATATTAAGCCCCACTCCATTATACTCTTGTTCCGCACTGACGGTGCGTAATTTCGGTAACACACTTTATTTATTTTTAAATAAAATTTTTACTGAGAAATAGAAAGAGTCTTGGATTATATTCCTGAAAAATTTCCTACTGAACCATTTTTTGTCGTTATTTATTATTTAGGTTTCTGAAACTTTATCTAATGATATTTCAAGCATGACTCTTGATTTTGTAGTCTTATTATGTAGATTTTGAATCATTTTAACATTACTTCGAAGGCTTTTTTGCAACAAATTGTAATTGTACTCTACTCTAAATATTTAAGAGTGTATTTGTTCTTCCCAGTAGAAAAACAAGGATTATTTATAAAACCTAAAATATTTGACAGACATAAATCAATTTCCATTATGAATATTTAATTATTAATTTTTCGTTGCAGTTTGCTTAGAGAACTCTTATAAAAACTAAATTAACCTGCCTTGATTTTGTGAAGTATAAAATTTAAAATGAAATTTCTATACCTTAGTCTTTGTTTATTGTACACAACTTATGCATTAAAGACATCTACGAAATATCTTTAGAGCTTAAAATCAATTTGATGTAAGGCACGGTTCCTTTCATCTTTATAATTATTTGAGCGCTGTGAGAAATACTATTATGGCCTTCTCGACAACGGCTCTGCAACAAATTTTAAGTTTTTTATAAAAGGTACCGCTCTTTTACCAAACAGTAAAAATATGTCCAATTTAAGTGTCTATATAGTTTCTTATTTACCAGTACAGTTCCATAGAAGGGATGACCTCATAACAAAAGACCATAGTTACAAGCTCAACAAAGTAAAATAAGATTCTTTGCAAACTCATACTTCAGAGATTTCATCCATCTTCCAGTTTTATTTTTGTCTACTTTCTTTGGCTTTCCTAGAAACCATAAGCCGATACTTAATTATTTAAGCTTTGTACTCTCCATAAGATTCCTAATCTTCAACCCTTCTCCCTTCGTAGACTTATCCTTTGAGTAATCTCCGTAGACTTCCTCAAAACTATTTTAGATGTAGATGTGTCTTACTTGAAACTTTTTTCTTTCTTATTTGACAATCACGTCCATTTATCTTTATTTCAGATATTAATATTTCAAATATTTATTTAACTATTACATCAAGTACCTCTGTCTAATGTAAAATCTTTGTAAACATCATCTTTTGTTTGTTGTATTTCTTGACCTTGTAGGTTTATATTTTTAGTATTATGTTTACATTTGATGTTAATAATTTATAACGTTCATTTCAGAACTGAAGATGGTCCATCTAGAACAAAACAAGCTTTCTCAGTTCGTTAAAAAATATTGTTTCGTATCAATTTAGAGTTTATTTTCTGATTTACGAATTAAATTTTATGATAACTTATATAATCTAGTATTCGCTAGTTTGTATAATGAAAGAGAATTTAAATATTTCAAAATTATTATGTAATGTCATTGTTTGGATGGGTGACCACTATCAAAGCGCAAACTGCTGGTGTAAGACCCTGCCTTTTATTACTCACAGGATTTATTAGTATATACTAATTTGTTTAGCACTAATCGATTTTTTTCTTACAATTATTTATCCCCATTCGTTACTGACGACATTATTAGTACGACAGTAAAATACTTAAAACTACAAAAAAAATTTACTGCATCGGTTATAAAGAAAGTATCTTAAAGGTTTTTGAACTTACACATGCGTATATATTCTTTGGTTATAGTTTCTTCTCTCCAGATTTATGTTCGTTCTCTGACTTCTGTTTTTTAATTTCCTCCAGTATAGTACTACCACTAATCACAAAGAACAATCGGTTAGATTCCTACTTCTATGGTACTTACAAGCTTTTCGTTACCCTCAGCCCTTAATTTTTTTTTTTGTTATTTCAAGCGTTTTTTTTTATCATTAACTAGTAACCATATCTCTCATAATGTTTTTCCGTCTCTTCAATTTAATCAATTAATTTACTTTTAGATGTTCTTTGCTGCCTTTTTCTTATTTTTCCTATGAGTAATACTTTTTTATTCTTCTGTTTGTATTTAATATTAATTTATTTAGTTCTTGCTTCTCTTTTTCCTCCGTACGACTTAGTTTTCCCCTCTGTTCTTCTTAAATATTTTATTTCCATCGCTATTGCCTCGGCTTTTCCTATAATATCCAACATTTCATTTTATATCGGGATCTATGTCATCGTTATATTTCCTAGATATTCATATATGGTTACTCTTTCTAAGGTTCTTCCTTTACACTTAGTTTCTTTATCAATTTGTTTATCTTTTTGTATTCGTTTAAAAATATCACTTTAGTTTTATCTGTATTTATTTATCTTTTCATGTTTTGAATTTTTATTTAACAAACTAAAATGACACAGTAACGTGAATAAAAGCTACTCTAATTCATTTACTTTATTTTGGTATGTTACTCCTACCTTCTCTGTGAATTTCTCTATATTTATGTACTTTTCTTAGCTTCTGACGCATTTCATAAAATTCCTGGGGTTGGATTAATTTATTTGCCTGGTCCTATAGCTACCTACCATTATCTCAATTAATGGCCCTTCCTATACAATCAAAATTTCCTTCGTGGACTGTAGAATTAGACGAGCAGATTTTCTTAACTTAAACTATTATGTTGTTTTATTACTGTTTTCATTATAAACTCTTCTGACCTATATCCTCTTATTTGTATTCTAACTTTAACCATCTCATATATCTTATATTAATTACCGTTTTAGGAACTTCAAGTCTTCCAAGGATTTTTATATTTTTTGTTCTTTCTAAAAAGCGTCTGAAGATGTACATATTGTCATTTATATGTGTTTGTGATCTACAAGTAACTTGTTCTTCTAATTGTTTTCTACATGTTTTTTTTTAATTAGTCTTTATTATTCTTATATGAGTTGTAAAGCTAGCTAATCATATCAATCTATAATTTTTACAAAATTAATCATCCCTCTTCTTGTTCATTACTAATATTAGATTGTTTTAACAATCTTTAAAAATTGTTTGGTTAGCCAGGTCTCTCTGCATATGTCCCACAACCATTCTACTCCTTTTTTTCTTACTCATTTATTCATCTCTGGAGCTATATCATCCTCTCCCCTTACTTTTCTTATTTTGATTCCAAATTTCTTGTTATTATTTTAATTCCTCTCTATTTATATTTAGTTCTACTTCAATTGACTCAAAATTTTCTATTACCTTCTCCATGTGTTCCTAAATGCCTACATATTTGCCATTATTATTTTTATATTTTTGCTAATCACAAACAAGTAGGTATAATTACTTAATTGATCATAACTTTATAATTAAATAAAATCATTTTTGAATCGCCTCTTGTATCAGTTTAAAATAGTGAGCTTTAAAATAATGCAATAAAGAATTATTATTAACTACGAAAACGTGAAAAACAAAATTATCGTCAAAAATATAAATGTACAACTCCTAGCAAAATAAATAAAACAGCAAAATTAATAATGAGTCTGTTCACCTATAACTCTTTGAACTTAAGCCCATTGGGTTAGCATTGATTCTATCAACTAAGTTCTGAAGATTATTTCATTCTTCTTGGAATGTAGAAAACAATGCTTCACTGATATCTACTGATCTTCGAGATAGCAATCTTTGATACTTGATGTTTCAAAGGAGTTCAATTCAAAATGGGATACAAATGATTTCAATGATTTTGTTAATCTATTATCTATCCGTTATTCTTCCATTTAAAAACAACAAAACGATGCATTACATTCAAGTTGTTCCACCCCAAACTAATATCTCATTTCTCTCAAAGTTAAATCTGAATATAGCTCTCCTGAAATCCATATACATCAATGATATAGAATCTACTTTCATCAATAAACAGTAAGTGACTCCATTCTTCCATATTTCACTTATTATTCTGCATTCTATGGCATTTATTATTAATCCTTAAGCCTATTCCGTACTATTTGTGACGAAATTCTCCTACCATTAGCGTTAAAATGATTATTCCTTAGTAGTGAAACCTTTGTATTCTCTATTCCCGGAACAAATTGATTAAATTATGATCTTCTTGATGGGTAGTTCTTTTCTTTGCTAGTTGACTATTTTGCTGCATCTGAACCATGTTTCTTTGCGAACGTCTTTCTTGTCAAAATGTGACAGCCCTTACAACTTGAATCTTGAGAAGATCTCATCTTTAACGCATCGTTCTTCATAATTTCATTCCGGTTTTGATACTTGATAAGACTTTAACTGAACTTCAAAGTATGACTATTACTATCATTTTCAACATTTAATATAAATATCAAGATGCGAGCCAAAAATGTATTTATTCTTCGAGATAATGAATATAAGAATCGACAATAATCTCTTAAAAATTATATTACAAACATTTTAAAAAGTAATACATATTTCTTAGTAACTAATTTAAGATTATACGATCAATTGTAACAACAAAATATACCTCTACTATTTCACCATTAAATAAAATTAAGTGTTTTTAGTTACTCTTTGTGTTTAGTTTACGCTACCCCAGCGAAGAATTTCCCTACAAAATCGTTGCTCCTCGGAGATTTCGCAAGACCCCATTGAGCCCTTCCCACCCACTTAGGAACCTTAAGGGCGCCAAAGGAAAGCGAAGATTTATCAGTTATTTGATTTTAGCGAAAATAATTACAACAATGTTGAGGGAGTTAATACTGCGCCGAGTGGGATAGAGATAAGAAAGGAAAAGGGAGCTAAGGAGAACTTGATGATATGGTGATGATGGCTCTAATAAACCTTCCAGCCAGGCCGTTATATTAATTTATTAAGAACTCTCCGGTCTATTATAAAAAATTGTATAAAAATATCTGTAGTTATTATTTATAAAAGTTAAAAAAGGCACATTTTGGACAGAAAAACAGGAGCAGTTATTAAATGTTTCCTCCTATATTTACAGGTTAACTGCCATCTCCTAAACTTTTAGTAATATTTACAGAACATTCGGTATAACTAGTTAGGAAATTTCGTTTTTCACAATATCTTCTATGGCTCATGCATTTTTTGGGCTACCCATATAGAAGACGTCAATGCAGTATTATAGTCCGCATCAAAAACAAACACGGGCGGTTCATGTGTGTTGAAGCTCCACTTGTTTTTTTTTGTTAGAAAAATAGTCATGATGCAATGGCTCCATATTTGTAATTGTGTTCCATAAGTAAGGCGAATAACTTTTTCCTGACTCCACAATACAATCAGTTGAGCCTTTACTTGATAGCAGAGTCACAACCTTCGTTATCTACGATTTCTTAACTAGGACCTGCTCTACAATCTTTCTCAAACTCCCTCTAGTGCTGAATTAGTTCCCCCAGATTTTTTCCTGGATTAAAAGACCTAAAGGGAATACATTTGGACACAATTGCAGATATCAAGGCTCATGTTTCATCGGCACTGAAGTAAATCTCGGAACAGGCTTTCCAGGCTTGGATCATCACCTTCAAAATTCTATGGAAGTAGGAAGGTGCTGTTTTAAAATTATATGAACATATTCAATAAATTAGCCTCCATAGGTTTAACTGCATTGCATATAAAACCACCTCGAATATGAAGAAAGATAAATCCAGTTTGATTCGAACGAAACAGTTTTGTTGCTGCAATAATAGCAAAATATATGAAAAAACTTCTTTTTTTAAATAATTTAAGTTCTTACATTTCTCCAAACAGAATCAATACGTTCAAATGAATTCGTACCTTTATAATGAAAGCTTGACAACGATATCGTTCGGCCGAAGATGGCCCCCTGGAATTCCCCAATCTCCCTGGGCTAAATGTCCTGCATCTCATTACATAACTCACCACTCTGCCTCCAAAATGCGATACAACCCCCTTTTTCCCCAAGGAAATTCGATATCCGGACGTCGAACGAATTATTCACGTATAAATTGAAAATGTATAGGGAAAAACCGTGCTCAATGTCATTCACAAATTAATTTTTTGCCACAAATAAAAGAAATTTTAAATTTGATTACTTACCAACTAGATGAGTATTAAATTTTTAAATGATACTGATAAATAAACTGTTAACTGTCGACAATTTGAGGTTCACTAATAACTACTATCTTAAACCAGACCACTTCAGAGAGATGAAAAGTTAGGCTGAACTCTTTTCGAAGAGCAACAAAACGGATGGAACTAATATACTGTGTTCCTCCATACACAATTAAAATATATAGTTTTTCAATATTCTATATTATATTTAATCACTACTTTTTATATGTATAAGATATCTTCTACGTTATATTTGTACCTATAAAACTAATATTTTGAACGAACTTCCTTATTTATTGAACAATAGAGATAAACAACAATTTTGACTACTATCTATTTAAGCTTACTCACTCTCAGCCAGTCCCCTACTGTTCTGACAGTACGTTTTATATCCTACTTGTGTTAGTTCTATCGTAATACTGCTTTGTTTGTCGCCATGTTGATAGTCGATTGTAAAGTGTGAATTATAATTCGATTTTTAAATGCAAGAAATGTTGGTCCTACTGAAATCCACCAGAAACTTGTGGAAGTTTATGATGTAAGTGTAATGAATGATGGCAATATGGATAAGTGGTACAGGTCTTTTAAATGAAGGACGGACAAATGTTCATGATGAAGAACAATCTGAACAGGCTACTGTCATGAACGAAAAGTTGTTTAGGACATTTGCCAAAACATGCGTTTCACTATTGACCTGCTTCATCAAAAATGTCAACATCAGAACTGTTTATAATAAACTTCAATATACAAAAAATATGCAAAATTCAAACATATGTCTTGTTTTTCGATTAATTCATACCTATCTTTAAAACACACATGCAGTTAATGCAGTTAAACCGTACAAGACTACTTTTTATTGGCCAAAATCACTGCGGTCGTTAGAAGGGCTCAAAACATCACGTATACCTTAATATAAGACATTGTCTTTTAAATCGTTAACGAAGACTTAAGAATCATTACTACCTTAAGCAAGTTAATAACGCCAAAAATTTAATAAAGAGTAATGAAGTAACAGCTGAAACTTCAGATAAAAAAACAAATAAAAATTCATTTAATATAATGATTACAAAATTCCAACGAGTTCGTTTTTAAAAATGGTACAGAAATGGCTAATTTTTGTAAATAATATTTTTCTTAAATTGGCGCAGATATGGCAGCTAAAAAATATCAGGCTACATTTAGTATATCACACTATAATATATTTTATGGCTCTTAGTCTCACAGACAAAGATGAATATCGCACATCAATTCACTTAAATTTTATTTATTAGGTAAAATACCACCGGAATTTAAAGTCTTAGTTATAACACCAACTTTAAAAAAACTTCAAAAAAGACATCTCAAATTATAGGCCAATAAGCTTAAGAACAACATTTTCAAAATAATTTTCAAAGGTATCTTAGAAGTGCCTTCATTATATGTATATTTAAATCCAATGAAATCAAACCACATAAATTTTATTAAAAGATAACTAGTTTCGACCCCTTAAGGTCATCTTCAGGTCAAATAAAACTACAGAAAAAACAACAATGTTAAAAATTAAAAGGAGACTCCCAATCTCTCACAAAATGAACCAGAATTATAAAACTTAACTAAATTACATAATGCATGTGTAACAAAATCCATAAATAACAGTTATTAAACATATTTAGATGTATGTAAGGTTTGAAAATTATTGTAACAATAAACGAAAAAAAAATGAAAAAACAGGTAATAATGTCAAACTAAAGGTATTGCGAAAAAATTTAAGAACTCAAGTTTAGTAATAACAGGTATAAAAATTGGAAACAGGAACATGGAAACACAAGAGTAGGGATTCAAAAAGATCCCAACAAAAGAATAATAAAATGAAGAGTAACAAAAGTTACGTGTTGGTGCGTACACACTTTGTGATGAAAGAAAAAGCCAAATTTGTATTATAAGTGTGTAAAGATTAAATCTTTACACACTTATAATACAAATTTGGCTTTTTCTTTCAAAAGAATAATAACCCAGTTTTGGGTTGGGAAAAATTGTAAGGATAGTAGTACTAGAATAGGTAGAGACTAGTGTAAGAATAACTCTTCTCCAATATGGAAGAAGAAACTAAACGAAAAGGGAAGGAGAGCCTAACAGCAGCAACCCAACCCTCTTAGATATCTGGCATCCAGTAACACCAGAAGAGATATCATTGAAGCGGACGAATGGAACAATAAAACTTGTAAGAAACAAAACCCACGTAAACACGGGGTAACAAACTAGTACCCTAAAAAAATAGTGCGAAATAAAAGCCCCCTAAAAATAGGGAATGGACAGAAAATATAAGTTGGAAATATGTAAACCAGCCAAACTGGCAAACATAAAGAAAGACCAAATAAGATCTCAAAAATTACTTAATACTTCAGGTTAAGTCACACTAGGTATTAAGTATTAAGTATATTTAGTAAAATATAATATTTTGGATTCAAAAATGGGGTGAGTACAAATGAAACTATGTATAAGCTGATAAATAAAATATAAAAAAGGGATTATTATTTACTTTGTCACGTTAATTATATATATATAAATAAATATACATTTTTAGATTACATATAAATTTTAGGTGCATATATATATTGTAAAATTAAGGTATTTACGTTGCTAATTGTATTAATTGTAATTGTACTAATAATTGTAATAAATAACAAATATATAAAATAAATATGCTAAAACAGTTTTAACGAAATAATTAATCACTAAACACTTTTTGTTTAAAAGCACTAATCATCAATGTCAATTACTAAGTTTTTGTGGAAGTATTAAAATAGCGACAAACGAATTAGTAACATTTATATGTGGGAGCAATGATCTATTGATTGATCGAAAAAACTCTTCTTTATTGTAACAAATATTCATAAGAACAAGTAAGTGACTATGGTACATACACTTTGAGTGAATTTCGTTTTTCTCGCAGTTGGCACAAAAAACTTTGACAAACTTCACTACTTAACAACATTACATTGAGTTTCTGAAGGAATATCAAAATGTTTAAATGCAATAAAATTCCAAAACCGACAACTAGTTTCGACCTCAGTGGGTCATCATATGGTCAAGTAAAAACAGGAATAAAAACAATACTAAATAAGAACCTTAAGAAAACTCTAGTACACTCTGATACAAAATAAAAATTAAATGAAAACACTTTGGTTGCATTAAAATTTGATTAAACGTGGCAATTAAAAAATTAAAAGTCAAAAACTTGTAGAAAAAATTAATGTTAAACTTAAAATAATAAAATAACACCCTGAAAGTGCAAGTTCCAGGTAGAGAATACAAATCTACGGGTTTGCAAAAGAACTTTAGCCATCAGACTAACATACTGATGAAATTCAGACTGTGATAAGGAAAAATAATGAAATATTGAAAAGGGTAAAGATAAATAAATCCAGAGAAGGATAAAATCTCAACCTGGGGTAGGAAACAAAAGACAGAATATACAAGTCATACAACCGATAATGAGGGTAGAGATTCGTGTAGGAATAACCCCTGTCAGATATGGAGGTAGAGAAAAGGAAACAAAAAAGCTTAAAAGCAGCCAACCAACCCCCAAGACGTCTGGCATCCGGTAAAAATTGAAAAGACGTAATTGAAGGTGAAAATAGGGAAGAAAAGAAAAAACAACAAGACCCCCGTATACACGGGGTAATAAATGTACACCCTAGAAACGGGTGAAAAAATTATGCCCACTAAAAGTGGGAAAAAAACATTAAGCATAAAATTAATAACTCGAGGAAATGACCAACCTGGCAAACACAGAAAATTAAATATTAATCCTTAGCGGATGCGGAGATAAAAATGAACACAGCAAGAGGTATGCGATTTATTTAATGCAAAATATCCAGACAGACCCATCAGCCAGTCAACAGTAAGTAAAATCGTAGTAAAATTTAGAGAAACATGACATGTTAAACATATTCCAAACTCTGGGCGTGACAATGTGAAACTTGATATTTTATTAATTGTACATGACAATCCTCACAGTAGTTCAAAACAAATTGGTGAACCCATTGGAGTTTCTCAACGATCGGTATTACGTATTTTAAAAAAATTAAAATACAATCCCTACAAAATTCATCATCAAGAATTAAACGAAGACGATCCCGATCGCAGACTGCCGTCATCTGAAATTATTCAAGATTTATGTAACCGTAATCCATGTTTCAAATCAAATTATTTTTTCCGGTGAAGCCACATTTTTCCCACGTAGTACAGTGAATCGTCAAAATTGCAATTATTGGAGTCAAGAGAACCCACATTGGATGACTGAGGCACACACCCAAAATCCTCAGAAAGTGAATGTATGGACAGGAATCATCAATAACAGAATCATTGGCCCTTTTTTCTTCGAAGAAAATCAAACAAGAGAAGGTTATTTAACTTTTTTGAGAATCGAACTTGTGCCTGTTCTTGCAAACATGTTTCCAAATCTAAATTTACCTAATGAAAATATCCCTTTTCAACAAGATGAAGCCCCGTCGCATTACGCACATAGAGTACGTCAATTTTTAAATAATTGCTTTCCCGGGAGGTGGATCGGAAGACGATGTTTTATAGAATGGCCAGCAAGGTCGCCTGATCTAGCACCTCTAGACTTTTTCCTGTGGGATTATATAAAATCAAAAGTATATGTCAATAGACCACAAAATTTACAGGACTTGAAACAAGTCATCCGCAATGTATTTGATGAATGTGTCCGTAGATTTGCATGTTGTCAAGAAACCTATGAATGGCATTTCGAACATTTAATTTAAAATCAGTTTTATGCGAAAGTTGTTTATTTTAAAGACCATTATTAATTAAAACATTAATTGTAAGAAAAATACAGCAGGCATTGATGGCATACCACCCCGTATAATAAAAGTGTATCATCCATGAATGGTTAATGGAGTATTTAGTACCTACATATATTTTGTTTTATTTTTAAATATAATACATTACCTACATTATGGAAAACCTCATTGTATACATACAGTATGGTCCAAATGAAAGGAATACATTTATTATTTCGTAAATCGGCGACTTTAAGGGAAAATCCTGATATCGTCGATTTTTAAATGGGCGCTTCGTCAGCTCACCTTTTTATTTTTGACGTCATCTCTGTGAGCGTGATGACGTAATCAATAAAATTTTTAATTAGACAAGGGGGTCTTGCGATACATCAATTGAAAGGTCTTTTAAATATCAAAAAAATTATTTATTAAATGTTTAATGTAAAAAATAAATATTATAAGTACAACCAAATTTAAAGCAAGTGCTCAAATTGTTTACCGTCAGGTAAAATACAATGCGAAAGACGAGCAGGGTACTCTTCTGGAACTTTCGCTATAACTTCCGGAGTTATTTTTGCAATCTGTTCTTTGAGTTTATTAATCGTTTGTGGTCTATTTATGTACACTTTACTTTTCAAGTATCCCCATAAAAAGAAATCGAGAGGATTTAAATCAGGTGACCTCGGTGGCCACTCAATTTTTCCTCTTCTACAGCATAGTGCGGTGGCGCACCATCTTGCTGCAGCCACAAATCATTTCTGTTTGGGAACAACCAGTTTAATCCTGGGACTAAGAAGTTCTGCAGAAATTGTAAATATCGAGGACCTGTTAAGGTTTCTTCGAAAAAGCATGGTCCTATAATCCTATTATATATTATATATATTATAATATTATATATTATTGCCGTAATCTGGTATGGGGATTATCTTCAAAGGTTAGCAAAACATCTAGTTTCTTGTTTTCAGATATTTGTTTTCTACTACCTTTAGGGAGGTCTTTTACATGACCCGTTTCTATAAATGTTTTCTCAATTTTGCTTACTGTGAACTACGTAATTGGTTCTCGGTTGGAATATTTATTATTGAATAACGTACATAATTCTGCGTACGTATTTTATCTCGACAACCAATTAATATTACAATTTCAATTCTTTCCGTTACAGTCAGCTTCATAAAAGAGTCAAAAAGTGTTTGATTTCGTCTACTACAATATCAATAACCACTTGACAATAACAATTATGTTGAATTTCGATAAAGGAATTTTGATAAGGTAACTAATTTTTTTTAAAAAGAAGGTAAAAAGTAGTTTAGACATATTTTCGTTGTCAGTGACCGCCTTTACCAATATTATTTTTGAGTCTCAATAAATACATCATAACAATACTTAATAAATTAATAAATCTGTTCGAATGTCATTAATACTACTTTTGACAATAATACTTAGACATAATTAATATGGGTGAATAGATATTTAAAAGACCTTTCAATTGATTGTATTGCACGACCCACGTTTCTATTTAAAAATTTCATTGATGACGTCATCACTCTCACAGAGATGACGTCAAATATAAAAAAGAGATCTGATGAAGCGCCCATTTAAAAATAAAAATCAACGGGTTTCAGTGTTTTCCTCTAAAATCGCCGATTTACGAAATAATGAATTTATTCCTTTCATTTGGACCATACTGTATGTGTCCGTTGATGGATGGAATGGAACTATTGACCTATTTTAATAACACTCTAGTTAAAATAGTGGAATATGTAATGTACAAAATATTATACAATTTTATTGAAAGGGGAATTTACCAGTAGCAACATTATTTTATGTTTTATGTCACAAAAATCTATTGTAACATCTTTTTTTACATTTTAACGATATAAATATCTCTATGGTAGGTTTTTAGTACCAAGTAAACCAAGTAAATATCTTTAAAACGAAACGGGCGAGATTTATGAAATTTTTCAAGTAAGTGTAATGAGGCAAAATGTAGCTGATGTACATTTTTTTGTTAATAATATACTTCCGGTTTAACCAAAAAATAAAATACCATTTAGATAATAATAGATAATAATATAGATAATAATATAGATAATAATAGTTATAATAATATAATAATAATAAGAGTTATAGTGAAGTACACGTAAAGTTAAATGGCGTCAAAAAAAGGGTTACCAAAAAAAAAATTCCAATTTTTAAGATTCCTTTTAGTGATTTACAATGTAGGTACTATCAAAATATTCGCTCAGATTGTATGGTTCTAACTTTATTATGAGTGCTATTACTTTCCTACAAATCTGCTTACTATTACTTATTAGAAGTATTTGATAACAGCCCAACGTTTTTAGCGAAAATTTCCACTATACAGCAAAAATAGATCAATCCAATACTTTAGTGACAGTTTCTTAAAGAATTATGATTAAATTGGTAGTAATAAACCTATTATATTTAAATTGCTTCGTTTCGTTAAGCTTGTGAAACTTCAATAATAATTTTTCAAATTACTTGCTCAAAAATTAATTACTATATTTTATGATAGAACTTTTAGTTACCGGTTATTTTTTTGTGTTTCCACATTTTCAGATGTAATCACTGAATTTTTAATAACCTTCAGAATTTTCCATATTCCCAAGTTTGTTAATAAAATATATATCTCTTCATTTATATCAGCTACATAAGTAACATATCGTCAATTTTTTACTGTTTCTTTCCTCTATTCCTGTTTCTCCCCTAGGGAATCCGATATTGAGCTGAAACGAATGGAAAAGTAATGAAATAAACTGATTCTCCATATCAAATCAGTGAAACTTAATATCGAACGCAGCTACAGTGGAATAAATGACATTTTCGACGAAATATTTTACCTTTTATCACTTGTTGGAATTTAATACACTTTATTCAATTTACCAATATATTTATAAAAAAAGAGTTATGACCATATTTTTATTTTTATCTCAATTTTAATTTAATGAGAAAATGGATTAAGTAAATAATTATTTGGTAAAGTAGTTTCAATAATTCAGTGAAAAAAATGGCATTTTATCAAATCAAGAATATCGTGACATGTTAATTAATCTAATCCTCGATGTTTTGTATCAGTGACCTAAACGCGTAGTAAATTACCTAAAAAAATTGTGGTTGAAATCGTTCAGTTCGTGTAATAATTGTAGAGAATACATTTTTCAAAGTTCTACTATCTATCAAGAATAACAGAAACCGCGAAGGTCGGATGCGCAGTAATCGAAACAAAATAATATGATTTGCACATATAATTTTTTTATTTTTGTGTTTGTATATTATAAATATATTATGTACTATGGGCGCCAAATTCAAATAAAAATTTTAATTTTCTTCTGTTTTTGTAATCTGTATTACACTTAATTGATTTGATAAAAAAAAATTAAATAAAAGGAATATATAAATATAAAAAACATTAATTTAGTAAATAAAAAAATTAATAAAGAAGCTTCAAAGAGAAAATTAAACACAATAAAAAATATTTATCCAAGAGAAAAGAAATTTTAAAAAACCTAAAAATGTTTCTCACATATACGTAAGTTATCATTGAAACTGGCCATGATTAGCAATTAGCTGTAAAATTTTTGGAGTTTTTGCCTAACACCTTAAAAATTAAATAAAAAAAAGTGAGACTTAGCTATGGTTGAAAATGATCTAGCTTCCCCTTAACGCTTTTCACCTATCTTATAAACACCCTGTATACGTGCATTCCAATTTTAAATTTCTGCACGGTTTTCTACCATTAATTCAACCCTTTCTACTATTTTTTCTTGAATCCATTCAGAAATTATTGATTTAATTCACTATTTTCTAAAGCTGCGTAAAATTCTCAAATTGAAAAATAAATTTATTAAGGGTATTATTAATATTCATATTGGCTAATAGATTTATCATATTTCTGTATAAATTATTATTATTTGGAAACTATGCTACATTTGTAGGTAACAAAACAAATGACACAAATTTCAATGTATCTAGTCCATAGACTACTAGAAGTGTATATATTCCATGTAGGGTGGAAATAAGTACTTTTAACTCCTTTGGAAGCTAAAATTTCTTTCTTGTAAACTGCTCTTGTTATTTACAGATATTGCAAATGCATAGTTTCAAAATATGCTTGTACTTGTACAGGATATTCGAAACATTCAAAATATATTAAATGATTATGTCCTAAGTACGGCCCTGTAGTCACACTTTCTAGTGATCTGTAATTCTACAATAACAAATTCAATTTTTGGGATGCTTCTCTAGATAAGAAAATTTTATTTCAACCGAAAAATTATCAAAAATCTCTTCGATACCATTTCATAACCCCCAAAACGCACATAAATTATACTATGAAGGTAAAATTTTAGTTTTGTGCGAAAAAAAATAAGAAGTAGATGAGTAAATTCAGTCTTTTCTGCTCTTTCAAATTATAAAAAGCAATTTGAAAACATTCGATATAACGGCTGTTGTTTTTTGGAAAGACGAATTTTTAAATTTTGTGTTAAGACGGTCCTGAGCTTTCTTTTTAGAAACACTTTGGTAGATTTTCCAGATAATAGTTATTACGCGTACCAAATATCAAAATAATATATAGAGTGATTATGAAGTTATGCGCTCCGAAAGAAATAGACCAAATTGATAAAACATCCTGTATCATAGTTATAAAAGATGGAAGACCCATTAAATATAGGTTATATCGAATCATCAAATTGACGCCTATTTACAATTAAAGTTAGGCCCTTTTCCAATGAAACACCCTGTATAAAGATATAACCGATAAAACAGGAGAATTCAAGTACAATTTATATAGAATGAACAAAAAAATGTATACATAAGTACTAGTTTTTGCATTACTTTTAATGATTTTAAAACTTTTTATATATTTTTTTATGCAAGTGTCTTCGAATATGAAAAATTTGGTTTTAATTAAAAAATGTTGGTAATCGGATCGGACCTCGCATACGAAAATTGGTTCAAAAAGCATTTTAATGCATGTCGTCGTTGGAAAATAAAAAATGTTCGTTTTTCTTTCGTGGAAAAATAGACATTTTTCATTGAACCGCTCGAGACGAGATGAGATTTGTCGTTATTCGTTAAAAGAGAATGGAATGGGGAACAGGGAACACAATGTCGTTAGATTGTTATCTCGGAATACTACGTATGATTAGCGAGAGCACATAGAAAGGGCTTAGAGAATATCCGACGTTATTCAGCTGAACAGAATGTCTACATTCCGCAATGGCGTAGTTCGAACTCATTTTTCTCCAAAGCTGAAGTGTATATTTTAATTTGGACTAAAGCCTTATTATTATTTACTGCAATGCTAACGTAAGCATTAACTTGAAAAATATAATAGACCCTTATGAAACCAAATTGACATCATTACCTCACAGTTACTTCAGTTAATTACATCAAACGTTATTATTTATTGTTATATAGACTCTAATAGTCGATTTTCCGTTTATCGAGTCTCTTTTTATCTTATTTTCATTGAATTTAATTAGAGATTTTGTAAAATAAATCGGCCATAATTGATCCAGCAGGGGCATAACGTTTCCTATTAATACCTCCAGATTAGTCCTGTAAATTTATCGCAGGATTTACAGTATCCATTTCGATTACATAGAGTTTTAATTTACTGAAATAATTTTTCTTCTAACAACAGAACGGATTTTCTACTCTTAAATTAAATCTGCGCAGATCCTTAAGCTACAGAACGTCCCTTTAAATACTATACTTTACACGCAAAAATGAAATTGAGTATGGACCAAAATATGTGAAACAGTATTAATAAACATGCGTCAGTAAATTGACGATTTCGGAGATACAGAGGGTTATTTATTTATGAAGCGTTTTGCGTTTACAAAATATTTTTATTATTTACAAACAAATGATAGAAACTATAAACAAAATCAAAATAAATAATGTTAGATAAGATGTTCAAATTACCCTCCTCCTATTTCCAGGCACGATATCTCTGCCGGAAGGATATTCGAACTCTCTCTAAGACTCCTACATTAGCTCGGAATTGGTGAGATTCTTGATTAATTCGTTGTTGCAGCTCTTCTAGGCTGTTTACAGGAATAGCGTGCACTAAACTTTTTAAATATCACCAAAAAATGAAATCAAGTGGGTTTAAAATCAGGCGATCTTGCAGGCCATGATATAGGCCCGCCCCTACCTATCCATCAACTTGGAAACGATTTTGTGTATAAGTTTCTATCGTTCTTCTGTACACAATAAAAATAATGTGTAAACGCAAAATACTTTAAAAATAAATAATTCTTTGTGTCTCCGAAACTGTCAATTTGAGGAACCATGTTTAATATGATTTTTTGACTTATTTTGATCCATACTATACCCTGTTCAAATATTCGATCTTTTTGTAACACCCTGTATAATGCGAAACTTTGAATAAATCATTTTGTGGGCAAATAGTCGTGGTTAAAAAAGTTCAATGAAAATAATTAAAAGGAACTGAAAACCCTAAAAAACAACCCTCTGGCTAATTAAATACCATCATAAAAAATTTAAGGATATTAATTAATGATTTAGTAGGCCCTAACCACGACCTTCAATGAATGCCATTGGACTGTAAAGTATTGTTCTTTTTCCCTTCTTGTTTAACATTTTTTTTTAAATGGAATTCCTTCATTGAATGTCAGGATTAGTAATGACGTTATATCCTACCTCTCGTAACTTTATTTGACAAAAGAACTTAACTATATAAAGCTGTTGTTAACCCTCTAATGGATCTCTCCATACGAAATACATAAGTAAAACCAATATATTTCTAACTAATTGCTTTCGCTAGTTAAGTAGAACATTTCTAGTACAATATACGTATAGTGTAGTTATGGCGAGGCAATAACGCTCCACCAAATATAGACATATTCCAGTAATAAACATCAAGTGTGTAATGTCTAGCGCAGTGCTCTATATTTAAATGAAACATAAACACTGAACTGGCAATTGCAACTCGCTCGTATCATGAATAATTACCTCCTTCTCGGAGTTTATGGAGTTCTCAGGAATTTCCCAGTACCCTCTGCTACTTCTAGAGATGTTTCGATTATCACGAAGTTATAAATCCTAGATAAATTGTTAAACCGAGCTATCAAAGATAAGAAATATATTTTTTTTAAAAGGGTTATTAATTTATATATTTTTCCATATCTCCTAGACTTGTGTTTTAGTGAAACATTTTAATTAATTAAGTACAAACATAGAATCACACTAAAAAGCTAATCAGCACGGTCCTGGGATAAAATCGAACAATTTTCATACCTACTTCTTGTAGGTCTTCCAAAATCTTAACAGCTCAAAAACTTTTCATTTCTTCGTAGCCGATAAGAAAAATGACGTCTTTGACAGTATAAACGAAGTCATTTTATTATAAACGTCCGAGCTATCGATGAAGATAGATTGGGTTTCAAAAGAAAAGACATTTAATTATGTGAAGCAATTTATTTTCCGGGAGGACATTTTTGCAACCAATGGCGTAGCCCATTCAGACTTTATGGAATAATTTTGAAATTCCTTCAAACGCTACATTATATCAGAAAGAAAGTTAAACGCCTAACATCTACTACAGATGTACTTAAAAAAATAGCTGTAAGAATTAACAAAAATAAATCATACTATATGAACCTTAAAAAAAATGCGCCATGTATAATGCGTGCCATAGACATGTCAAATTTTAAGTTTCAATTACGCTTCTTTTAAAGTTCTGAGTGTGGCGTATCTTTATTCATTTCATTTTCTTTAATGGAAATATTTTTTTATTAAATCAAAGCAGAAACCATTCCTGAATATGTAAAGTCTCAGAAATAACTCATCGTTACAAGCCAAAGTAGTTTCAACTAATGGCAAATTATTGATGAACGACACAGCACTTCTACAGTGGTGTGTGATCTGCCAAAAGCATTTGACTGTGTAGATCATAACTTATTACTTATTAAGATGAAACATTGCGACATCAGGGGCACTGCTCTGCAACTTTTCAGGTCTTACCTCGCCAATACAATGCAATACGTAAACATTAACGGTTGGGAATCTAGACAACTGCGTACATATTTTGGAGTACCGCAAGGATCAGTATTAGGGCCAGTGCTGTTCTTATTATATATAAATGATTTACCTTCATCAATTACATGTTGGGAATTGCCTATTTGTAGGCGATGTGACTTTTCTATGAAACATAAACGAGTTTTGCACTACAAAGTGTCAGAAACAAAAAACTGATTCAACATTCACAAACGAAGATAAGATTTTATTTCTTTAGTTCTTTTATTATTTTTTATATTTTATTGTATTTGTTTTGCCTTTATACCATATTTATTACTTTACCTGTTGCATGTTGATTTTACATTTAATATTTGTTTAAGTATGACTTCCAACATATTTGTATATGTATATTTAGTCAATAAACTCTTATCTATCTATAAGAATAAATAAGAAAGCAAAGGTAATAGCTCCAAAATAATATAGTCTTGTTTCGCGGAAACGGTAACCCTAACTAGAAACGAGGGATATTACGAACATTAAAATTACTTTTTTTTGCGTTTGGTATTAATTTGTAATGATTGATTTAATATTTTCTCTGCGCCACTGAGACAAGAAGGCCGTTTTTGCAACAACTTCATACACTCAGGAACGTCTGAAAAGCCTTAATAAATTGAAAAACATCCTGAAAGGTTTTCATCTTAGTTTCACCGTCACCCAGATTAAAAAGGGGTCCGTGCAAAACCAGTGATGACGTCGAAAAAGATTTGAGACAAGATTGAGAGTTTAACTTTAAAAAAATCATTGATTTTATGAAAATCTATACAGAATGTAGTTAATGGATCGTTGTGTAGGAAATATTTTCTTTCCTTTTTAACTTGAAATATCTTCACGTTCTTTTTTGGGGAGATCTTTATTTGATGTTTAACAGGAGTTTTTGTAAAGTAGTATAATATATGCATATAAGAGATAACAGAAAATCAGATAATAACTCTATAGTTAGTTAAAACAATAGACAACAAATAATTTTCTATAAATAAAAAAAGTATTACTATTAAAATTTGAACAGAACATAGCAAAATGAGTAAACCAGAACGAACTTCAAGTTCATGAAATTTTATAATATATAAATTGAAAAGATAAAATTTGTAAAGTATGTCAAAATGACAACAAGAGCATGATATAAAGATTTTTCAAAATTAGTAAATTTAAACAATAATTCCTACATGGTGACTTGTAGGGGGATGCATGCTTAAATACTGTAATTATAATATTTCAAAATACAATACATCAACATATTACGTATACAAAAGTATTGATTAATCGACTTTTATTTATTGAAATTGTTCTAAAACCTCAAATTTTGCAACCTGTGTTACAATTTAAGAATATCTCTATCAAAAATATCAAAATATGCTTTCAAAGAAATAACTAAGTTTCAAATAAAAAGACTTTAAACTAAGATTTATTATAACCGACTTTAAAAACAAATATCATAATTTAACAAGAAATAGTTTTATCTTTGAAAACAAGAATCAATAAGATTCATATGTATTAAAATCTTGATTTACTGTAAATTTTCAATGTTCTTAAATAAAAATGTCAATTTTATGGATTTAGTTAACTGTGAATTAGAAACCAAATAAATACCGTGTTAAAAAATTTGATAATTATCACTGATTGAATTTAAAGTCATTGGTGTCTAGTAAAATAAAGATAATTGTAATAGATAAAAACTAACCTTAAAAAAATTTTTGATTAACAGTAAACAAACGTTATCATACAAATATTACCTTTGTTATTTCAAAATTATTGTGTTCTTATTAATGTATAATTAAATTCTTAGATAAAAAAGAAAGACTGACATCGTATATGGAGTAAATTTGTATATACAAACAATTGGTATTAATGATCTGAAAATGTTAAAAATAAAGGTATCAATTCAATATTTGAAGTAAAAAACGCTTACCGATTATTTATGGACTTTCTTATATAGAAAAGAGATTTATCAAGAATGTTTTTGGGAGAATAAAACACAAATATTTCTTGTTTTGGTGTGGAATTTCACAAGAAGATTATTGTAAATTGTAGGAAAAACAACAACAATCACTTGATTTAGAAAAAAAACAATGACATTTCTGCTGTCGGGATCCGTAAGACTTCTACTTAGTTCGAATTTAGACAGTTTAATTCAATAATTTCGCTTTTAACACAAAAAGCAGTGTTATTTAATTACATATATAAAAAATTATTATAAAACTACATAAATGTGTATGTCAAAATTTGTAAAGAATTATTTTAATTTTAAGTAGAAAAAAATTACTATTTATCTGCATCAATAATTTATAAAAATGTATTATTTGTTTAATTAATAATAATTGTTAATAATCAATTATCTTTACTACATTTTAAATGTTATATATTATAATTTAGCGCTCAACAACAATAATATATTTTTAAAATAAAACTGTAATTTTATAGAATAATCAAATATATCATTTCCAAATATAAAAAAATATATAACAGTAGATATACTGCCACGCTTGATTTTCGTAAATCAGTTTGCACCTTATTCGTTGGCAAACGAAATAGTTTTGTCTTTCAAATTGGTGATATTTTTTGAAGCCTACTATCCAAAATAATTAAAAATTGCAAATGTGGGCTCTTAGGTACTCTTTCTTACATAATTTAAGAATGGCATCATTAAATCAGGAAAAAAAATATGTTAAAATTATTAACACTCGGTTAGCAACGTCGAAATTATGGGGGCTACAGTTACCCCAACTACAACATTTTTTTTTGTCAGAATTTAGAAGTTCCGGGCTGAAAACCGGAAACCATATTATAAATTGAAAGAATAAAATTATTGCTCAAATTTTGAAAAACCACTTTTTTTTAACTAACTCGAAAATTAAAACATTAATGAGATACTGGAGTTAGCACCTTTTAAGAGTTATCGGTCGATTATCCAGATCCCCTATTATCATTTTTTTATCCAAATAATAATTACTCAAATCTGCGTCCAATTATTAAAACGATATGAATGCTAATAATCGGATTATTAATAATTATCCCATTATTATCAATAATAATATCGATTACAAGATTATAGTTTAGTATAGATTATGAACATGTTGGACTCGTTGTTGGATTAATTTGACCGTATTTTTATGAATTCAGTTACATTTGGAAAATAAAATTTGTTCATGAGAAGTGATTAAACGTATATAATTCCTACCTGTTAAATTTTATACACATTACAGAAATGCATGTTTTCGTAATTTTTAATTAAATTATGTTCATAAGAACAATGAATCATATTTTATATTACGTCATGGTTATTGGCATTACTAAAATGAATCTAAACAAAACATGAACTTTGTGCGAGCAGCTCATTTCCAATTCGTTGAAACACCACAAAATGATGGTTAAAAATAAATCCTTCCTGGTGAGAAAGTTTCTTGCTTTCAATTAGAGAAGTAAAAATGTTTTACTCCCATAAAAAATCATGCGCCCCAGGCAAATGCAAATCACAGTCGAGGCAAATTCGGGTTTAATTATGGATTATTATGCATTAGGAATAAAGTTGTTTTACTTATAAACAAAAATAAAATTCATAACAAGGATTAGATCATTGAATCCAAATTTATACATTCTTTCCTTGAAAGTAAAAAATCTTTATATAGTTTAGGTTTGCTGTATGAGAAAAACCATAGTCTCCTTAAAGTAGCAATAGTAGTAGTCGTAGTTTCAAATAACACATTTCGTCACAGGAACAGATATTATAGAAACCGTGAGCTTATAAAAGTAAGTAGTTCAAACCTGTTACCTATTTTTTAATTTAAAAAAATTAATAACTTTATGGTGGTGAATGATAGTAGCAGTTACCTATTTGCTACTTAAATTGACAACAACGAAGGTCCGCCACCTTGAAGACATTTTTAAATTTAATGGAACTACCCGGCTACTATTCAAATAGCTTTTAGAAAGACTACTACTTCAAAACGTTGAAGCTTTGAGACAGTTTATGAAGGTAAATTGTGATTTCAAGATGTGGTATTTTATAGTTGCAGATAGCTGTTCTAGCAAACTAAATGGAACAAGCAAGGGGACCTAAAAGTAAAAAAATTTTAACATATATAGAACCCGGGTACCCCCTCAGTAGAAGACTGTGTTTTCTTGAAAGTTATATATATACTGAATTATACTTTAAATCGCTACCCTATGGTATCATTTTACTATTTAATAACATCGAATTCAACAAAAATGGCTTCCAAATTAATTCGTCTTATAGATATTCATCTAAGCGAAACTTAATTTACATGTTAATTATACATAACAATAAGCCATCTAATAATTCTAATTTAACCTACACCTTCATGTCAATTGTCAATACATAAAACCGATTTTTCAAATATTGATACTTTGGTTAGGTATCGGACAAAAATATTGGTTGCTGGGGAATCCGTAATTTTTCATAAGTCATTGTTAAGTTGCATTACTATATTTTATTTCGTAATAGTTTCTAATTTTTTACATATAAGTAATAAAACAAACTGAATAACACTGACAATATAATATCGATTCCTAGAGTAGTTCAATATGGAATTTAGAACAGGATAGAGAAAAATTGTATTTTGTTCTTCAAAACGTATAAATATGGTACATTTTTAGCTAGCGGTTAGTTCAAATTTACATTTTTGTAAATGTACTTATAAAGTGGCAAATGGGAATCTTGGTGGCTAGGAAAAGTCGTACTGCACTTTATTAGGATCTTTGAAGTAGCAAGGTAGAAACTGCTACCATACAGTTACATTAGGATGTTTCCAATTGTTATTTTATTATTGTTATGATATTTTAAATATTTTTTTATTAAATATATGTATATATTGAGTGCGCTTTAATTTTTTCAAACTAATTTTTAAAAATGTTCCTACAACGTGGTCGTAAGGTTCCATAAAGTTGTAGGGACTGTAGCCGGAAAGTAGCAAATGCGACGTGGCTACGTGACATTTGTTCCCTACTTTGGTACCAGGAACGGATTTAATCCGTTGCTATGACGTAGAGGCAACTAAGGCAGACCACTATCGAGTGACATATTTAGTCGCTACCACGTAGCAGGTAGGTACTAAATGTGTTGCTGGGGGTAGTAATAGTTAAAAGAAAGGAAATTCAAAAATCAAAAATTACTAAGAAACAAAAGATGCTCCAGTTGTCATATTTTCATGAACAGAATCGCATCGATAGTACCAGATTGTACAGCCACTTTATATCGGATTCAATCTAGAATAACATTTCTGAACCAATCAATTACTCTAACAGTCGTTCTTGCACATGGCTATAAATGTATTATGTAACTAGATTATTCTGGATGTAAGACAAGCCAATAAAAATCTAATAAGTTTATATTATGTATATAAAAATATAATTAAAATGGAGTATCATGATATACCTACATGTAAAGCTACAAAAATAAACACTACTATAAGACTATTGTAGGGAATACGAAATTATCTTTCAGTACAAACTTAATTAACAATTTAAGTAACAAGCCAAAGGCAATATGTGGATTAGTAAATCAAGAATCTAGCGGAAAATCTGCTTCTTAAGATTTCATGAACTTTGTGGAATTTACCAGCTCGATTGAGGTGATGTTATTTTTGGAGATTGTATTAAAAAATTAATAGAATATAAATTATACATTGGTTTGGCAGCTAAGTGTCAAATATCTGTATGAAGTTTTGTTTACTATAAAGCATTTAAACAAAAAGTAAAATACTGGAGTGTATAATATTCAATTTAATAAAACTGTCAAATTTTATTTCCGAATCTACCAGGTGTCCACACGAAAACTTAATATTGAAGTATTTCTGGTGTTTTTGAAGATAAAAATTTGAAGTTTTTGGTGGTTAAGTGGTTTAGATGGTATCCTGTATCTTTTTGGTTAATTTTAAAAAAAACGCAATTTTCATGATATGCCTACGTGAAAATACTATTTAGTAACATCACGAAATTTATGAGATATTTAAAGTTAAAACTTTCAGATTTCAGAAATTAAATCCGAAAAATCATAAGGTACCTATATAAATAATTTGTTTTAAATTGTAAATTGTGACTTTTGTGTTTCATTAATATTAATACTTGTAAAACTGTCCTCTTATATCCTGAACAACCACCCAAAATTTCATGTTTTTATTTTCAGAAACACCAGAAATAATTGAATATTAAGTTTCTGTGTGGATACGGTGAATATCTGATATCTGATTGATAAAACTATTGATTTCCGTTGGTAAATTTAATTCTTGTTGAAAAACAATAATCTTTCCATTTACATAAAAACGGTCCTAACTATATAACAAATTATTGTACAATTTCCATCTTAAGTGTTTATTCCTTAGACCATATACATAGTGGACCATTATTTTAAAAATGTTGTAATCTTTCAATTGTTACGTTTTAATGTAGTTGAAAATAGTTTGTATTAAAAAATTTATTGAGACAATTAGGCGTTGCCAGACTTCTGTTTTATTTAATTAAGATCTTCTAGACTACATAAAATCATGTGTTATTTATGGTTAAACTCGTATTGAAGGAAATATTCCAAAAAATGACTGAATATACAGGGTGATGTATTTAAAAAACCAAAGTGATTAATAATACCAGAGAAACGGCAAATCTAGCAACATTGCAAATGTAAAATCTGGAATTTCCGTATCCCAAAATAGGCTTATCTCAAATTTTGTAGAATTTGGACTAGCAATTTACGATTAGTATACCCTATACGTAACCACCCTAAAAGTCAGTGGACAAAAAACCACTCAAGATTCGCTCAAAACCTACTGAACAGTTAATCCTACACTCCGTTCAAAAAGAGATTTCCAAACTTAGGTGGGCTCTTAAGTTGTTTATGGCCCACAAATTAAAATATAAACACAAATTTTAAGTTTACAAGTTTAACGGCTTTTCAAATAAAATATCTATATAATTGAGTTAGTTTAAGTTTAAGTGAAATAGTGAAAATTTGTGCGAACTATTCTGAAAACAGATAATTCTTAAGCAAGTATCGGCTTAAAGTGCGGTCCATTTTTATGTAAAAAGCAATTATATTATGCATAAAATTCTACAGAAATAATTTAAGAAATTGTTATTATACTGGGTATTTACATTAAATAGCACGATTTAAAATGTATCTAAAAATTTTATTTGTATACGCGAAATAATAAAACAAATGTATTCAAAAATTGAGTTACACGGAAATATATTTTCTAAAAAATTAAAATAATTCTGTATAATTATTTCTTTCTTATTTCTTTATTTAACATTAGATACGATTTCCGTAAATATAGCCATTACGCCCTGGAGTAAATTTTGTAATAGAATATTTGGTAAACAGAGCAATTGGAGAATATTTTTCTGACTAAAATAAAATATCTAATCAAAAGCATGAACTGAAATCAAATAAAATAAAACATGACCCCTGAAAGTAAGCAGATACTACGGTTCCTTTTGCGCATGTTATTGTATTTCTCAATTTCCATTTAATAAATATCTCATATTCTTTATCGTACAATGCTCTTGATTTAACCGGAAAAAATTTTTCTGTAGCTTAAACTGCGTTATTTCTAATATTTTCTATAACAACGTTTATAAAATATCTACACTCTAACAACTTTATTCAATAAACGTTACAGTATTAGCACCTGCCAGAAAAAATAAGAAAGTTATTTAAAGTAAATAGATCAAAATTCTTTTACGTGAAAAACAAAATTACTGGATTATATTGTCCTCGGCCGACATATATCCCTCGGGCAAGAGGCTTTCGCCCTAAATTATCGTCGACTCAGAGCAATATAATCCTTCTAAGGCCTTTGATGAATTAATAACTGTCCTTTAGATAAAATTATGTTTTATTCTATTTTAGTCTTTTTGTTATGTAGAGCAGACTCTGAAACTTGAATAATACTAAACCGTAATAATCTTTTTATAACTATAAATTGTCTTCTTCGTGTTCCTCTACTTTCTACTGTCCACACACGACACGCATTACCGTCATTGTAGTATAAATTCGGCCAATTTCACGATAGGACAAACCAACTCGATAGGCAACAATTCTACCCCTGTCAAAATCGCTAACATGGTGATAATTTTGATGTCTTCGAACTCGAGGCATTTTGTTATGCTAAACAGAAATAAACGGAGGCACAATAACTAAAAATATTTATACTAGTCAGCTTTTATAAATCGGTTTCTTCACAAAAAAGTTAAAAGAACACTTTGTGATGCAAAAAATGTCAAAGATAAAAGATTGATATTGTTATCATAGCATGTTTTAAATATAGTCGTTATGTTACCAAAAAATCAAATTCACGAAATAATTCCTTCTAGGTGTAACACTTCTAATGTCACTGAGTATATCTAAATATCACATGATGAACCAAGTAGAAAAATGCCACAAATAAAACACAGAATTACACTTCCAGTAAATCATTGAACGTGCGTCATTCAGAAAATGCAATCCATTTATATAGAATCTCTTTCTATCTACTTTAAAAAGTGTATACCAAATATTTAAAATGAATGAATTAAGTATGTTGATTTGATGATCATTTATACCCGCAGTACAACAAAAAGAGACAGTATTACAAGCAGTACCAGTCTTGTTTACGCATACTTTTAAATTCGTTCGACATTCTTGAGAATGTAGTATTTGAGATGTTATCATTGCTGTTTATTTTTATGTTCGCTTTTTTGCTAGTTTTGTAGTACTTTTTTCCCCGTTTTGCAATCGTATTTATTTTGAAACTAGTTTTTTTGCAATTAATAAATCAATGGCATAATAAAATTTAATGATTTGTTTCATACAAACTTTTCAAGGTATTATTTAAGTTTTACATTAAAATACTGTGACATCTTAGAATTTTTTTATATTATACGAATATTATTTTGTTATCCAAAAAATGTGTGCGTTTAAATTATTGTTTTAACTTTTGTTACAAATTATTTGAAACTAGTGAACTTAAGGTACCTATAATTCATTTAGTTTTTTTAATATTGCCTTATATAAGTAAATTATTGTTGTAATGCATAAATATAATTAAGTAATTATCAAATTTCTCAAAAACATTTGGTACAATATATTAAAATGGTCTAAAAGAAGAAATCAAATAATTTAATTAAGGATTAAACAAAATTGATAGGTACAAACACATAAATCTAATAAAATTGTTAAAACAATATAAGAACATTTTCAATGATTTTATGTAACACTTAAAATAACCAAAATTCTGTAGTAAATTTAATAGAAATTGCTAATTAAACTTTGGTCACTACTTAGAAATATGTAAGAATTCAAAATGTTCAATTATAACAAAATTAAAGTAATTCATTCTAAAAAAAAATTACGCCTTATTATATCTAAATAATAAATTTAATTTTAATGTAGAAATAAAAATTATAATGCCAAGATGCAAGTAAAAACATCATATATTTATTAATTATAAATAGTTCTTTGGATACAATCAAAAATGAGTAAAATTTTATATTATTGTAATTTGTTTGTGACCTGAGAGAAGAAACATCATTATTATAACAGATTTAAATTTATTACTCAACCTCAAATTTAAATTTTCTTAAAAAAGAATAGTAATCAAACTAAACATAACTGATATTACCTGATAGTGAACAATGCAAAATATTCAGTTAGTATTGTTTATTGTTATAAAGACAACTATATAAATATAACCATAAAGTGTTAAAAAAGGAAAATTATAAGAAAAATATAATAGTGTTATCAATAGATGTAAATGAACCTTACCTGTTATGGATCGACTCAAACAAGAGTACTATATTGGAGTTTTTGAAAATTTGGACTATCAAAGTATTAATAAAGTCTATTTGGGTCAACGGCCATGGAGTGACAGACATTTTGAATTGACTCATAGGAAGTGAGAAGAATTAGATTTTTGCTTACAGTACAAAAAACTACAAAGTGGTAATTGTTAATGATTTTATTTTTATTTTTATTATTTCCTTTACTTTTTCTTTGTCTGAAAATAAATTTAGATAATTATATTGTTTAAACCACACTTTTATTTGAACTCACCCTGAGATTAAGTAGTCAATTGCACCTCACATTAAATATATATCGGGCATTACCAAATTGGGGTGTATCACAAAAAATAACTTCTCTATAACAATATATAAACATTTATTAACAACAGTTACAGCTTTAAAGATGGTATAAATAAAGTGTCTTTTTTATCGCTTGCAAAAAGGTATAAAAAAGAAACAAATATTGTCTTTGAACACTATCATTTGCATTCTTCGCGAAGTGTAAGGATCTTTAACAATTCGAGCAAGAGAATCCGAATAGTCTTATTTAATTCTCTTTAGTATTCCGTGTGCGTTTAACAATTATACTAAAGTTTTCCGACGAAAATAAGCGCTTTCCGACGTGTATAATGTTCACCTGTGTATATTTTAACAACTTTATCAGAACGAAGTTTTTCTAAAAACTGCCAAAAGGTTATGTGGTTGTTTCTCTTGAGATATTAAAGAAAAATTGCAATTATAACAATTAGGATTTGTAAATACATCTTTAAAAAATAAATGTTTGATCTTAAAGGACAGGTCATTAAATATATTTTTTTATTTTTAAAATTAAACTCGAACGTCTTTACCTAATATCGGACGTAAAATCTTTCTCTTGTAGGATTCCCTGGAAAAGCATCTTTTATAGTCAAACGAAATGTACCTTAGCTTTTGCTGTAAATAACGAATAAGAAAAGGGAGCGCACGATAGAAAATACAACAAGCAAAGGACAAATCTCTTATGAAAAGGACTTTTGTCGAAGGACTCTTGATTCCTTCGAGGATCTTTTAATTTGGCTTCCCTATTATTCCTTTCCAACTCTTGATATTTACTAGGAAGTCAGTAAGAAGCACAGTTGCGGTTCTTTCCAAACGGCAATTTTAATTAAAGCTCTATAAAAATATCTTGATTTCAAAAATAAAAATGTTTTTATGCGTTGAACAGTATACGAGTTTTGCTTTGACTTTAACCTCGATTTTGCCATAATTTATTGTACAGTTTGTCCTTAAATAACATAAATTTTATCGGCCCACACTTGATTCATGGTAAAATAAATTTAAATTAAGAGAACCGCGACCTTGAATAGGTCTAACCCCCCTAGTTTCTTAATTTAAAGGAACCATGATCTTGATAGGTTAATCTTGGGAAAATAACTTAGAACTTAGAAACAATTATTTAATAAAGTAGATCTTAAATCATTCGTTTAAAATAACACAGATTTAACTTATTAGAATATTTCCTTGACCTAATAGATAAGGTCTCTTCCAAGAGATTTCTAAAAATTTTAACCGTATAGAACACAACTTCCAAATAAAAACCGATTATCAAAAAAAATCATTTATTACTTTTTTTTAAACTGTTAAGTAAATTATGTTTCTTAATTCCTCAAACATAACTGGAGCCTATGCCAGTTTTTGTACGGTCATAAGCAGGTATATATTTTATTTATTTAATAATTGTACTCAGGCAATTTCGTGTATTTATTCATAGACTGATATTATTTTTTATTTTCTAAACAAAAAATAAATAAAATATACCTTATTTCAAAAAATAATAATTTTAATAACGTATAAAACACATGAATTCAGATATATGGATGGTGGCCCGGTCAAATTTCAATTTTTTATATTCAAACTGGAAGGTAACTGAGAGTTGTAATGGTGTCAAAACTTTAAATAAAACTGTAAGTGCGTTCCGTATATTACCAATACTTTTAACAAATGATAAATATAATGAGATTATATGAACTTAGGAAATTTTGACATGAGATCAATGTATATGTAAATGTCCCAATTTGTAATTTAAAATATAGTAACATTTGTATAACTGTCTGAAATGAGATTCTTGCTCAAGGGCCAATACAAAAACATTGATCTGCTTAAAATTCATTTGAAATTTAGTAATAGTAGTTATTGCTATATGAAAAGTTTTTATTTTGAAGTTTATTATAACAAAAGCATGTCATTTATGAACTGCTAAGGTTTCCGTAAAAATTATTCCAATATCCAATTCTTGTGTGCTGTATATTTTTTAAATATTGTTATATTATTCGTAAACTACTTATTGTTGCTGTGCGAAATATTCGCCGTATATAAAAATAAAATATAAAACACTCTTTGACTGCAATTCGTGACAGATCGTTACCGCATGAAAGCTAATCTTTATTCCTGATGCTTTTCTCTTTTATCCTTTATCCTTGGTCCTTATAACCTCATCAGTATTGCAACAAGGAATCCAGTTCCGGACGATTCGACCTTTTTGTCACCTCTGGAGCTTTCATCATTGTGTTCAGATTTCTATGAACAAACTATATAAGTATATATTGTAATAATCTCGTACTTGTGTTGAGATTAAATAAAAATGTATGTGTTTAATTAAGCGCTAAATTCAAACTAAATATCTATTATTACCTAAATTAAATAATCCCAGCTGGCATTACATAATATAAAATCGAATAAATAGATAAAAAAATTTTAAAAATAGAAAAATGTGAAAGGAAATAGTAGTAGTGGGCTACTAAGTTATTACAAGAAGATACGAATATAAGAAATGATAATAATAATTTGAAAATTATAGAACAACTTAAAGAAGGTTTTCGCATACAAGAAAAAAATAATAAATATGGAAACAAATGTGATAAATTTGAAAATAAAGAAGATAGAAAATGAAGTTGAGCATTGAAACAAGAATTAGAAAATAAAAGTACTGGAAAAAAAATATTAACAACAAATTTATAATGATACTAACAAAGAGCAACACTACGAATAATATCTTTAAGTCGTTGCACTGGAGAAAATTCTCAAAGAAAAAAAGATCAATATATTTTCCCTATATTAGTTGAACGTATATCTTCCTAAAGAAATTTTTAAATTTGGTATATGTCATAATTTGTTTTAATTCCTGTTTACTTACAAATCTTGTTTTGTTATGGAGCTGTTCTAATAATTATAAAAAATATGTTTCAAAGAAAACTAGTATTAAAAAATATTATTGAAACAAAAAGTTGAAAAGAAATTTAAAAAATGGGAAAGAAAGTAATTAATTAAGAAATAAAATGGAAAATAATAAAATATTATACACAAATTAGAAAAGATAATGTCATATAAATGATCTGTTATACGAATTAATAAAAATGTAATTTTTAAATAATATTACAAACATTATTCAGAAAATAAAATTTTGTGCTATTATTATGAAATTTTTCTGATAATTTCAAATTTACTTAAATATAAAAATTATTTGTGTCATTTATAAGATCTAATATATGTTATTGTATTACTACGAGGATAGGAATCGTCAAAGAATATATTTTAAAAGATTTTAAAAATTTGCAAAATTATTACTATTTTACAATATATAGAGGAGAACCGATTTTCAATTCTACAAATAAATTTGTAATAAACTATAACTGTAGAAATTCAAATAATAAAATTAGTAGATTAAATAAAAAATAATATTCTTGGAATTATTTCCGATTTCTGTTTTCTTTCTTTTTACTTTGACAAAAAAATTATTCAAGACGAGAGTCCACGTCCTATGAAATGGTCACATAATGGCAGAACAATGACTTATTATTTTAACAAATTTAAAGTTAAATAACACAATATTTATTTTTAATCTACAATTCCTGTTATAAAATTAAATTTTTTGGCAGAAAATTCAGAAATAAAATTCGCTAGTCCGATCGATTGTACCATTCGAATTTTCTAGAATTTCTTCAGTGAGGAAAACTACAAGTTTCCGGCGAAGTTAGCAACCTGTTAAAAACATGGATCGGGCCTTTATTTGAGTTTCAGCTTGGGACTTGTCGTATTTTTATGATTACGTTATTGCTACGAACTTGTTTCTTCTTTCTCTACGAGTAAAAATTTGATAAACTCGGTTCATATTTTCTGCCCGTGGGTGTTACACATTTTCCAGAAGTTTCTAAGATAAAATAGTTATCGAATGGGGAGCTTCGTATGTTGGATCTTATTTCCAACTTTTGACAAAAATTTAAAAACATCCGTTATTTGTTTCAAAACTCTTATTGTAACAAAAAATGGAATTCTAGATGGATAAATCTTACAAGAAACAAGAAATTGTGAAATATATTATTTATATTATTTTTCAAGAAATGTAAAAAGACAAAAGAATTTTACAAAAAAGTGATAACGAATATATGAATTCTACTTTACTGGTAACGTTTTAGACTATTCTTCAATTCATTAATAATTGGAATTCTATTTTTTAAAGATATGAGATTTCTCTATAAGAAATACAGCATGAAATATTTCTGCTTGCGAACTTTCAATGCGCATAAAGAAATTTACATTACCGACCCGTTACCATATGAAAAGATCCCAATTTTTCAACGTGTCCTACATTTTTTTGTTCACCTACAAGAAAATCGTTCCTGTCTGATAAAATCATGCTATTCGCTACATTACCCGGCTATTCGAGTCTTTATCAAATATAGAAAAGGATTCGAAATGCCAAAACGGGCACGTCTTCTGCTCGCTTTTCCTCTCCCGCTATAAATAGTCCGTGAGCAACCCGTCACTAAACACCTGTTATTCTAATTTATTTCCAGAAACAGCTTTCTAATAATATTAACCAATTTACTTGAAATGAATTTATCAAAAAATAAATATGTGTTTATGTATGTATCACCTTTGTAGTCTTTGCAGCCTCTTGATTTCCATCTTCTGTACTACTCGTTTTCAGTTATTTATATTTTTCCAGCTACTTTTTCTTTGATCGTCTTCGTTTTTTTTTTACTACTTCCTGCTAAAAACAAAACTTTTCTGGTACATCAGTGTTCTGACATTCGGATTATGGGTCCCAGCCATATGGCTCTTTATGATTTTTCTTGTTAATTTTAGTATTTCTAATAAGTTCATTATCTATTTATTTCTACGTCCTCTTAATTCCTCTTCTGCTATTTTAACACCTCCAAGTAGTTTTCTTAACGCTCTTTTTCTCCATTTGGAATTTTCTTCCATTTTGCTGCGTCATATTCAATATTTTACACGCATACAATATTTGTGAATTTCTGCTTTTCTAGAAATTTCTTTAGCATTTAAGATTCTTGCTAGTGATCCTATTGCTTTAGTTTCTTTTAAAATTCGTTACTATTGCTTCAGTTCGTATTAAAATTATTTTATCCATTTGTTGGCTTTTGTTTATAAGAATCACTTCTAAATACTTCACCTCTTCTACCTACTACCAAATTTGAATTATCTGCTTTATATCCTTAGGTTTTTAGTCACCGGCTCGTATTTCCATTTATTTACTTTAGACTTCGGTTATTAATAGACCGATTTTTTTTTGCCTCTTCTTCAAACCTCTATATGCTGTTCTTACCTACTTTTTGATCTTGGGAGGAGCACTTCACCAGCGTATGCTCTAGATGATAAAAAATTAATCCTGATCTTTGTATTTCATAATGATGATGATAAAGATCTCAGAATTATCATGAACCTTTATCGGAATCGGTCAGTTACTATGAAGATCAATATGGAGGATCAAACCAACGCAGTCCATATTCTTCGAGGCGTTAGGCAAGGGCTTGCATCCTTTCGCCACTCATATTCAATCTCTACTCAGAACCAATCTTCAGGGAATCTATTGAGAATTCCGACATAGGAATCCTTCTGAATGGGGAACGATTGAACTACATTTGATAAGCAGATGATAAAGTGATATTTACCGATAATACGAACAGCTTACAAGAACTAATGAATAGAATAAAAGACGAGAGCAGTGAATATGGATTAGAAATCAACATTAGTAAAACCAGGTTCATGGTAATTAGTAAGGAAATAGGTGGAAGGGACTCCCTAATGATCAATAGCACACCTATAGAGAAGGTATCATAATTCACCTATCTGGGAACTGTGATCAATGAGGATCAGGATTATTCATAGAAAATAAAGTTCAGAATAGAGAAAACAAGGGCCGCCTTGATTAAAATAGCTAAATTGCTCAAAACTCTCAACATAGATATCAAAATCAGACTCCTGCGATGCTATATTTTTTCGATACTTTTTTACGGAATGAAGTCATGGACATAAGACTCGAAATGTAGCTCTAAAGTAGAATATTGAGGATCTCATGGAAGGACAAAGTGACCAACAAAGCAGTGATGGAACGAATGAAAGAAAACTTGGAAATAATGAACACTATCAAGAGAACAAAACTTAAATATCTTAGAAGTATTTTGAGAAACGAAAGCAAATACAGCCTTTTGAAATCTGTTCTCCAAGGCAATGTCTATGGTAAGAGAAGACAACAAGAGGAACTTTCATCTGATCTTAGAAGTGGATATAGCTTGCTGCTGCCTAAATACTGGTGGAAGGTTTTATACCTCGCTTCTTTATCTATGACAGGTTAGATCCGAAAAAGGACAAGTACAAGCGTTAAGTATTAGAAAGATTAGCGCCTTTTCTAAGTTTATTATGAAAGATATAGCTGTGAATATGCAGTCAAACTACCAATTAGCATGAATATCTTTGAAAAATGAATGATGACTACTTATTAGTTAACTCCAAAAAAGTATTTCGAAGCATGGAGGATATTACTAAATACCAGATAAACTAAAACATTTTATTATTGCCTTGGTAGTATCTACCACAAATAACCAATTCACCTAAATACTCAATTAATAAATATAGTCATAAAAGCTGGACGTTTTTCGAGCGAATAGAAAGTAGCACCAATAATTGGGTGATAAAGCTAAGGAAACCTGTTAATAGACTCTTAAAAAGTCTCAACCTTCACTTAACCTCGAAATTCCAGAGTAAAAAACCATTATAAAGTCAATCTGGACCTATGGAGTTCAGTTATGTAAGCTAATTTCTAATAGAAATCTTATGGCAGTTCCAGACAGGCCTTTGGTCAATAGTGGATACATACTGGTAGATTATGAGTCCAACTACAGTGATAGAGTAAGAAAAGTCACTGGTGACCTTATGGACATAGTATTTACATTTTCATATTATGTTTAAAGTTCACTGGAAATATTCCTCAATATTATTTATTATATTCCTATGAAGTACTTATCCCTCCTCGTTAAAAAATTAAATTATACAGGCCTAGTCGACCCATGGCTTGATTTACTACTTCTTTTTATCTTTTCCTATCTGTAACTACTTTCCTCCAGTTCCTCATTTCCAATTTGTCACTATCTTTTTTACATGAGTATATCTTCTTTTTCAAACGTTTCTTGTATTATTCTGGAAATATGTCCCAACTACCTAATCCTTCGAGCTTTCAAGGAATTTAGTTCTTAATTCGTTATTCTCGACTACCCTCTTACCTCCAAAGATTTTCCTGAACAGCTCTCTTTCGCCTCTTACCTCACATACTTATGTCACTATTTAACGTATTATTATTGTATATAAATGAACCTTTAGACTTTGTTATTTTACTTTTCGTAACACCATTCAAACTATAGAAACATTTGTTTCCCTTCAGGAGTGTTTCTTCCGTTTTATTTTTTGTTACTATTGCGATATCGTCTTCAAATCCTACTTTCTTATTTCTATGTATATTATGCAATGTCTACAAACTGATGTCTTTAAGAATTTAATATTCGTTTGGTTTATTTTTGCTTATGTAATAATTGTTTTATAAGGTAAAACTGAAGAGGATTAAAGATAGTGGATCGATCTGTCTCAGATCTTATTTTACCGTGATCTTCTTAGATAAATTTATTTTTACCTTATTGTCTGTTTGCTGTAAGGTTATTTTCACAAGTCCTATTAACGAACAACAAATAAACTCTCCCAGCTTCTAGTTCCCTTAGAATTTAGACTTGATCAAAAACTCATCTGTCTGGTCTAAATTACCACAGGTACTCTCCCCTATTTTGTTTGATACATTTAGGTAATATTTTGTATGTTCCCCTAAATAGAGCTATTCCTCTGTAATTTTTACACTCAGTGTTTCTCCCTTTTTATAATGTGGTCTTAATAGTGCTCTTATCCAGGCTTGTGGCATTGTCTTTTCTAACCTTATTTGTTTAATTAGCTAATAGCGTTCTTTTTCTAGTTATACCCCCCCCCCCCTCCCATTTCAACGTTTTGGTGTCGTTACCTCATCTGCTCTTGAACTATTCTTCAATTTCAAACTCGTTTCTAATATCTTCTTTACCTGGTGCATCCTTCTGCTCTGCCTCCTTCTGTCGGAAATCCTCTTTCTCTTCCTGTTCTTTCATCATTTATTTTCATTCAATAATTCATCGAAGTATTCTCTCTGTATTTTCCATTCCTTCGTTATAAGTTCTTCGTTTTTATCTTTTACGACTGATGTATTTGTTAGTTCTGTTCCTCTCTCTTTCTTGACTCCTTGGTAGAGGTGTCAGATTTATTTAACATTATAATATTTTTCTATTGCATTTATTTGTTTTTCTTTCGCCCTTCTCTTTTTATTTCCTTAGTATTTTTTTACAATTTCTCGTAAATTCTGCTTCCATGATTCTTCCATTTTCAGGTTTAACATTTCTAATATTGCTTTATTCTTTTGTTCTCTTTTTGTCACACTCGGAATCAAACCATTTCTGCTTTTTTAGTCGTTTACTCGTCAACACTGGTCAACCTTATACCGTATTGTGCTATTTTCCAGGATCAATAGACTAGATGTCTTTAAAAGAGACTGCTTGTGTTGGTTTGTGTCTGGTGGCCCATCGACTATAGAAAGAGATCGTTTCTTCTTATTCGCAAAGAGAACTATTATATATCTCTGCTTCTCCTGCGGAGCTTTTCGCAGATTCTTGCCAATTGAAAAATTGAGAAACTATTTAAATTTTCAATAGACGGCTCCTGCTCCTATTCTACCTGGCGCTAAACTGCACCAAGTCACGTGACTGACATGCTAATGCGTCGAGACGACTTGAATTTTGAACGGTGCCATTTCGATGAGGGGTGCAAACTAGGGAAAATTTTATTTTTGCAAGATAAAGTAAATTCCTAAAGAGTCGTCTCTTTAAAATAAAACTGGAACATGTTTTTTATGTTAATTGAATTAAAAGTTAGTCAAAATAAAAACTGGTATTTAAACTAACTTAATTGGCTAATATACATATAATCTAATGAAAATGATGATCGGTAATTAGAATATAAACTAGATAACGTAATTAAAAAAAACTCCCTGTTCTAATTTTGCAAAGTGAAATTTAATAGCAAACAGAACAACTTTCGCTATCTGGTTTAGAATGAATAAAGTTCTATGAAGACCTACCAAAATGTCAGGCCTGTTGTATTATTCCAGCGATGATACAGCCATCTGTTAAGCTAATCTTGTGTTGTCTACTAAATTTTTTATTGACCCAAGATGGTAGAAACGACATCTGTTATGGTCTTATCAAAATAGTCCCTGATGGTAACTGTACAAACTTATCTGTTTTAACTTTATACAATAAGCCAAATATATTAAATCATTTCATTTTTACAAAAATAGACGACTTGAAAAAATTCCAAAACAAGTTTTTGTTGGAGCTTAGGTCACTGGTTCATTATGAAATAATCGTCTATCCAACGATACAATTAATCGAATATTTATATCTACAGGTCTACAGATCTCATATCGGTCCATTGGGTCACACGACCCCCCAACCACCCTACTACAAGATTTTAAATTAATTTTGTATTTATTATGTTTTATTTTGCAACATTTTGTAAGTTGCTGTAAAAGTTGCTCAGTTCTTAGTTTAATGTTATCGGTAATCTGTACAGATATCATCTCACTTATATGGGGTTTTAAATATCTTTTATTTTTGCTTTTTCCTACCAACAGTGTTGATGCTGTTTTAGCTTGTTACTCAATTTTTGTTTTGTTTGACCTATGTACTGTTTGCCAGAGATACAAGGTGTCGAGTACATGACATTAGACTGATCGAAAAATGGCATTTTCTCCTTGAATCTAGAGGACAAGGTAGACACAGTTTTTATATTGTAAAAGGCCAATGAAACTTCGTCACCCAGGAAAAGTTTTTTAGCTTGTGTGATAGATCAGGAACAAAACATAATTTTAAAAAATTTCTTTCTTTATTAGATACTATTGTAGTACGATGTGAAGTGGTTTAAAGATTAAAACGTTTTTTTCAGTTAATTCTTTATGGATTGGTTGATAAAGAAATAAGGGTAGTTATTTTGATGTAATGTTCAAATTTTCAGAATGGAAGGATTTATGAGTTTTTGTGCTGTCCCTAATTCCCAAAATTTCCCTTTAATATCGTGTGAAGCAGAGACGCTACCAGAGGAAAAAAAATGGTACATGATAACTTTTCTTGTGTACCTGAGGCAACTGAGGCATACTATATACTGCAAATAACATTGAATTTACCTCAGCTGAAATGAGGGGCAGAAACAAAGTTCATCCAAAACCATTTAACACAAAATTTAAATATACTTTATAATCATCAACTAGAGCAACCAAAAGCAATCATATACCCAGACTGTACATATATTAAAACACAATAAAGTCATAATTTCCAAATACAACAAAATTTATATTCTTCTCATAGAAGATAATATTTATTAAAGGCGGGATTATTAATTAGTAGCGTCTGACAAATTTATTATTAACATACGTACATGGACCCGAAGTTAGTTGCGTCCACAATAACAACACTTTCATTTTATTCAACAATAGCTTCAGGATGATGATATTTTTATCGTAGAGGATATCGAGATTTAGTACAATTTTTAGAAGATAATTAAAGAAGCAAACCATTAATGAAACGTTACAAAAACTCGCTGGATAGCTGAATCAGAAAATGGTCACATTAAATCAACTTTTAAAATATTATGCGTTGTTCATTTACAATAATGCTTATCTTAAATCATATTTAAGAATAACTTGAGCAATAATATACAAGTTTAATCCCTGATAACACCAAATATCTTTTTAATATTTTCTTTATATAAAAGAAATATTAAGTTTTATTAAATATTTCTTATCCAAACTAAATATTTATTAAATATTTACTTTACTATATTTATATCAAAAATTTTATAATCATTTTTTATGTCTTTGAATACTATGTGGTAAATAATATAGAGTAAATATATGTATCTTTATGCATACAAAATATTCAAGAGCTTATGTTATACAAATATTTAAACACTTTGAGAAGAATAAATAAAAAATTAAAACTATAATCGTATCAAAATATAATTAAACCCCTCAATTTTTTTGTTTTTGGAAATTTTCGTCAAAATCTCCACTTCAAAGAGTCGAGATTTTGCAGTAGAATACGAGATTTTTTATATTTGGTTTAAAAATAGAGAATTTTTTTTAATATTTCTGAATTAAGTCAATAATTCTTAACTTTCGGATTTAAAGTCGAGATCCACTAATATATTTACTTCAAAAAGTTAAGATATATGAAATAAAACACGATTTTTTAAGGTTTCTGATATAAAATCGAGATTTATTGAATCAACTTTTAAAGTACAGATTTTGACACGAGATCTACAGCCGAGATTTAGAAATAAAATTCGGAACTTTTAAAAATTTTTGTTTTAAATGTAAGATTCAATAAAATATCGACTTTAAAATACTCGATTACGAAATCAAGATAATGAAGAAACAAATCATATTTTAAAATTTTAAAGACGATATTTATTTTAATATAATAAAATAACGTAAAAATTGAGATCTACATTACAAGTGAAGAGTTTTAGTACTTTTGAGAGATTGGTCGAAATCTTGAATTCAAAATCGAAATTTCTACTTTAAAATCGTAATTTAATAAAAATGTCGAGATTTTGAAGAAAAATATGACGTTTTCCGATTTATAACCAGGAACTATTTAAAATCTCGCCTTCAATATCGAGATTCATTAAAATATTGACCTTTAAAAACGAGATCTTGAAGCAAAACACGAGAATATAATATTAAGATTTAGAAATAAAATTCGATATTTTCAAATTACCAGTTTAAGATTGAAATTTAATAAAATTAGTAATCAATTAATTTTTGTAATATTAATAGAAAATAAAATATAAACATAATACATAAATATATTTTCCTAATGTTTAACCAATATGTGTAGAAAATACTTAAAAAATATCTAAAAATCTGTTGCAACAAATGTTTAAAAAATATTTTTTCTTCAATCTTTAATTTTTAATATTAAATAAATTTTTAAAAAACTGCCGCAACAAATATTTAACAAACCTTTTTCAAAAATATTTAATATTTCTTAATATCAGGGATGAGCCTTGTTATATGCAAAATAAGGATGAAAACAAGGCAGACAGCTTTTGACAAATTTGAATAGAAAATATTAACTTTTTGCGGCATAGTACAACAAAATCTTCAGTAATGAAGGGGCGGATTAATATTAAAGAACACAATGACCATTTCCAATGCTCGATTTAGAATATTTATGAAGAAAATCATTAAGTACCCATCAAGTAAAATTTTCGCCAAGATACATACAAGAAAATATACGTCAACGTTTTGAATTTACTTAACAGACTCACCTGGAGGAACTTTATAAAAAATGTATTACCGGAATTAAAAATTGATCTTCAAAAATGTATATCTACTAAAAAATAACAAATCTGAAAAAACACTTAATCAGTGACAAACATAAGAAAAATTTTGTACAAATAACAAAAATACAAATACTGAAAAAAGTTCAAGTAAATACCTAACCCTTTTCTACAGTGCACATCTGAAATTTAATGATGTTTCTAATATACCTGGTGTAATGTTTTCGATAATGTTTCTAATAAGTCAGCATCTTGAGCACTTCTAGAACCCTCAACTTCTAGCGAAACATGTCTGTCGGTAAACGTAAAACACCATAAAAACGGACATAAGCCTATTGGCCTCTGAAAGGCTTATATTTCTAGAGAAAAAGGTATTTCAACTATTGAGCTCAACGTATCCTATTTTGATTAATAACAATTTTAAATGATCCTCTTGTTATTACTGCATAATGGGATAGAGCAACATCTTGTTAAAGTAAACACTGTCTCTAACTTTAACATATTTACATCTATTACAGATTCTTCCATAAGGAAAACCAACAGAAATTTTCTCAGACAAAGCACACCTAACATTAATTTTTGAGCTATAAATAGTTCTAAAGGAAATAAAATATACTTTTTTCTAACAGACAATACTTATTTATTACTATATTACAGAAAAAAAGTAATAGACTTGTATAATACAGATTTGTATATAGGTATATATAAGTACATGTGCCGTATGTAGAGCCTTTAGCGTGCTCTTTTTACATAAGGAAAAAATAATAAATACCAAACATCAAAATAGCTAATCGCAAAATAATCACTATGATTCTATTAATATTCTCATTTTATATATTTCTTGTTTCTACTGTGCTTCATTTTACAATTGTGACAGGTTGCAAATTTCTGACTTCTTTAATAACCTTCCTGCAACCCGCCTTTACAATTAACAACTCTTTACACCGGAGGTAAAAGGCACTAGTTCACTTTTTTCCAAAAATCCCCTCTTAATAAATTACTGCAGAACATTTTGACCTTTTTCAGAGATATAAAGTACTATTTCCTACTCTCAATAATACAAGATTTATTTAGTAAGAGGCACCATTTGCCATATCAATACAAAGAAGAATATACATTTATCCTGGAAAATTTCATATTTGTTACTTGGTTCCTTTTGCCTCTGGTGTAGAGAACTGTTAATATATAAATAAAAAAAATAATTAAATAGATATTTAATAACAAAATATTGTCGACTTCATGATACGTTTTTGATTTTTAAGTTACTAACTGTACAAAATTGTTATAAATTAGTAGATTTACGTAGATTCTACAAAATGCATTTATTTTATTTATTAACTGTACTAGTTTCGAAAAACTAAAGGTGGACGGCAAGAAGTTTTAAACAATCATATTTCTCCAACCACCTTATTAAAAAAAATAAAAAAGTATTGGAATGCACATTAAGTCAAAAGTTTAAGTAAAAAAATCATTTTCTGGTCCAATATATGTAAATTATTCAAATTTTTATCACCAGTTATCCAGAAATGCAAAATAACAGTTGAAACCCTAAATAATATCAAAATAATAAAGTCTAATGTTAAATGTAAGTAGTTCACTAAGTGGTAAGTACCACTTCTTAGTGAATTAATAAAATCTCCAATTAAAAATGTCTTAGTAACTGTTCTCAACTGTAAATAAATATTAATTAACATTATCATTTATAATTATTAAGTAAAAATATATATTTCCAAACTGTCTTCAGCCTTTTTGCTATATAGCTATAGTTAACTTATCTAATTACTAAATTGACCCCATACAGCAATTTTTATGAAAAGACTAATTCGTTTTTAAGTACATTGAAATATTTGTGCATAGCTTTTTGTTCATAAAATTGGCAGGTGTGTGAGTAGTTTTTAAAATTTTAGCTACTTCAAACACAACCCTAAGTGAATGCTCGAAAAGAGCAATAAGTAGTCTAGTTCGAAGTATTAATAATCACCTAATAGATTAAGCATATTAATAGTAACTTTTCACTCAACGTATCCTGAGACTTTTAATAACAGGTAAATCTTCTACTCATTGCCAATTGACAGAATTTTAAGATATTATCATATTACACAAGGGTATATTTCGCTTTCAAATCAAAGTCGCCAGTTAAGGCTAATTTTCAGTAGCTGTAAACAACCACAAATGTCATACATATATGCAACTACTTTTTGTAGTAGAGGCGTTTTACAATAATACATAACAAATGCCACTTTTCAATATAGCACACTATCAAAAAGTCAATGATGGCAAAAGTCCCAAATGTTAAAAATAATCTATCACAGCAATGACAGTTGGATAACCAAAATTTCAAGAATCATATAAAAAATTGTACTGTTGCCAAGGACATTCACAAATAACAATAGCAGTAGTATAATAATAATTGCTAAAAACTATTGAAATTAACATAGATGACTTTCAATATAGTACACTACCTCAGAGTACATGCTATCGAAGGTTTAAAATATTATTGATAACACCGATTTTTCACACTCAAGGCAGTAACATAACTAAAATTTCATGAACCAAAGTGTGAAAACGAAATACACACACCCAATAAATATCTTAAAATTATCATTTCAAGATTTACTATACCATTCTAAATTATCTAAAAAGCCTTTGCATAGATCTATTATTGACATTCAGTTAATTTTTTTTAGTTTAGAATATCACTGCAAAATGCAAGCTTATTACATATCTTTCAAACTTAACTTCAGATTATTCTATTAATACAGACATTTTTCACTTTTCTGATTCAATCGTTATATCTTCATTTGTTAACTTTATTAAAATTGTCTTGATATTTGTCACAATGACATTTCCCCCACTATATACAGATTGCACAGACTAGTCCTGGCAAAAATTCGACCACGCTAAAGCAGTCAAAATCATATGGAATGGATCAAATCTTATCAATACACAGTTATAAAAAAAATTTGATACAAAACGCACACTTAAAATTTCACACCATGCTGATATGTCTGTATTATTGACACTTGACAGTTGTTGACATTTGACGTTTCAATTTGAAATAATATAGATCACATTTTTTCTAGTGCCAAACGAAAAAAAATAAAACCTTTTATATTTAATATGTAATTTAGAACTATTACAAAATATTTTGTATTAGGTTAACAAAGTTTGGAGAAATGGCGATAAACTGAGGTCGAGTTAGGTTGTAAGAGTTAATGGGGAGTGTAATAACAACTTTATCAGACTGTGTGGTTAATTTGTGATCACTAATCTAAAAATGTGGTTAGTTTCCGACCATAAACGAAATTAACCATGTGTCAGACGTCAAAATTTCTCAATATGCATTAATATGTCATTGAAATGAGACATTTTTAATTTGAATTTATTGCGTAAAATAAGCTTTCATTTAATATAATTAATAGAAATAAATTTTTTTATGTATTTAATCTTTTCTAATGCAATGTGAATGGTAATTTCAATTTTTACCTTCAAGAATCATATATAGTCATATAAAAATCAACTAAGAACCACTAAGTTGTTTGACATTTGATTAAAACCTTTCCTGCTTTGGGAAGAAATAGAACAATGTAATTAACTTTGCTGTCAGTATCACCAACTTTCTGATTCATTTCCGACCCTAAACAAATTTTTTGATTAATTTATGACCATACTTTCCAGCAACTATATGTCACATATCATAATTTCACAGCATGCTTTGACATGTTATTGATTGACATTCTTCATTTATTTAGTAATAAATAATATAAACCACGTTTTCAAAATAAATTTTATCAAGTGCAAAAAGCGAAAATGTTAATAATAATAATAATAAAATGTCGTTTAAAATCCAACTACGAGGAACCAAACCTCTTTCTGTGGTTTGACATTTAGTCAACCTCATACGAGAAAAACACGTTAGATGATAGAAATAAGGTGAGATGGGTTAGTCTTTAAAATGTAAAGTACTCTAATAACTACTTTATGGGAGTATTACCGACTTTGTGGTTAATTTACGGCCACTAAACCAAAAATTTGATTAGTTTCCAATCAGACTCTAAGTAACCTATATTTTACATCAAAATTTCACATACTTTGATATGTCTAAGTTGTTTATTGACTGTGGTCATTAATTTTAACATTTATAGCTGTTTTAAACAATTGACATTTTCAATTGATTGAACAATCTACCATTTAGTATCATTGAATTAAACCACATTTTTAAAATGTATTTGATCTTTAATAGTGTAAAAAGTAAAATATTTGGTAACCGCTTTTGACGAGGAAGGATTAAACTATGAAGAGAATAAATATACTGCTTTATCAGTATTAAAGAAATTGTGCTTAATATCCAAAAATTTGACTAGTTTCCGAACAGAGTCAAGCAACCACATGTCAAATTGTCATCTGTCAATTATTGTACTAAACGATTTGTATCAATCTTTTTTTACAGTTGTGTAAATAAAGATATATATTTATATATAAATAAAAATATTCACAAACTCAACAAAAAATGACCATTTAACAATTTGATATTTGGAGACAATGACCTCCAAGCATGGTCTCCAAATTCAAAAATAACAATATTAAAAACCGAAATACTATAGTTGAATTTGAAACGCTTTCGGAGTAGTACTAGCGTTTAAGAAAGGGTTAGTACTATTGGTATTTTGCCTAGCTGCCAATTCCGCCCATTCCGCATCAAACGGGTCCGGTTTCGTATTTTGGAACGTGTCTGAACCAGTATCTAACGACACGGCCCGCGATTGAGCTTTAAGCGACGGTGTGCGCCTAGGAGTCGATCTATCCATTTTACCTAAAGTTGGAGAGGAAGATTTTACCAACTCTAACCACTGCTCCGGTTTGGGAAGCGTCGTCGTCGAAGTGGTAGAGGTATTCACCTCATTCTTGGGGCTGAAATTCAAACTGACAGGAGTGATCACGTTAGGCGAAGCCCTGAAACTGTTATTTATCGTAGTCACGTTTACGTTGAGCGTATTTTGATTGACTGAGCTCTGGTTATTGAAATTGAAATCGTCTGAACCGCTGTGGGTCAACTGGGATAATCCTTGGCTTAATTGTTGGCATAGTGCTGTCACTGAATCGCCCGGAGATACTTCAGGAATAGGAGATACCGGAGGTTTTCCGTTAGCTGTGGGCGAAGTAGGTGATTTATAGGAATTTAAACGAGCCGTATTGCTAGGGAGATCGTTGACTCGCAGTGACATCTGACGCTTAAACGGAGAACTTTCGCCTAAGGTACTGAATCTGAAAAAAATATAAATATATATTAGATAAGAATAGTGTCACCTGTATGTCAAATGTCACAATTTGTGTGGGTTATTATTAGATTTCTTACCCTCGACAGCTTCCTTGTCTCTGCAACATGCTAGGAGTAGCGTGAGGTCTTTCGATGGCAAACGGATTGACAGGGGTCATTTTAGGGTTTGGGGTCCCCACGTCTATTCCTCTCTCTCTTTCTAGTCTTTCCGTTAAACTTTGCTGCCTAAAGGAACCCGTCCTAGTAAAGGTGTTATTTTTGGCGTCGAACATCATAGTCACTCCACATTCTTTGTCCCGTTTTTGTTTCCTGTATTAAAACAATTATTACTATATATTAAAGGATTTTTCATACTTCTTAATTGTTTCAAGATACAACAAGATGAGCGCAATGCCATATTGAACTAAATATAATTTTAAAGTAACCAAAACTTGAGTTGAGAAGATTTTTACCTTCGACTTTATACATATAATGTTTAAATAATAGTTCATTATACGAATGATTATTTATTAATACTAACCAATTGATATAGGTGCTGGTTTTTCCATAGTTTTGTTTACATTTTTGCCACATATTAAATATTAGGAAAACCTATTACTATTTTTTAGTACAAAATTTTATATTTTTCATACCTTTCTAAACAAACAGCAAACGCACATCCAACAGCATGTGACAGTCTTTCACCGCTCTCTCTTAAAGCCAAAAATCCGTGGCACATCCATCTCCTAGTCGTGCCATCCCTACATATGTAACTAAAACCTCGTTCGTGGTTTCTATCTGGTGCACAAAAAGACACTTTTTCTATCGTTTGGTCTACTATAAGTCCTTTGGTTTCTTCTTCTACGACACGCAAACCGTCGCCGCTAACGTGTAAAACGGCCCTAACTGGTCTCCGCCGAGAACCCTACAAAAAATTACTTTAATACTTCAACCCAAACATTCTATGTATCAAAAATGTATGGGTTATTTTTTAATGACTTACCCTAAGTACTTTGAGCGCTTCTTCGCAAACTTGCATGCCCCTGGAATCGAAAACTTCGACACATCCTAAATACTTGACAGCAAATGTACACGTACCGGATCGTACAGCCGATTCATCGGCCTGCCATTGATGAGGCTTCGAACTTTCTGGAATCCGATCCTTTCGCCTGCGAAAGGAGTCCCTGAAGGAACGCCGAAGTCTGTCCATCTTGCGGGGCGATCGAAGACTCCGCCTCTGAAAAAATAATATGTTTTATTTTCAACCATCAAGCCAAGCAGGTTCTTGTTGTAATAGAAAAAGCGAACTTTTTTAAATATACAAATTCGGCCAGAATCAAATGAGTAATGTTGAATTAAATTTAGAATTGAAAGATAAAGCATAGCGGCACATTAAATTATTAAATATCACATATAATTTTAATAATGTTGTAAATAATGTTTTGGCAAATAACTGAACACTAAAAAAGGGCAAATTAATTAATTTGTATAATATTAAAGTTGTTTCTATTATGACTTATAGTGAAATTTATTAAAATTAGAGAAAATTGTGATAAAAGTTACGAAACAAAATTTAAAAAATTCTTAACTAAATCAAATAATAAAGAAAAAATAATTAGTGCATATTGAAGAAAATAGTCTGAATGTTCATATTACATAACAATTTATTGAGGAAACGTGTTCTTTAATTAAAATCCAGGATATTTAAACTTGATTTTATATGAAAATCAACATTACTAATGGCCAAATAATAAAAAATGTTCATAAGTTTGCATTGATTTTGAAATATTATAAAAAAGACCTAAAAAAATTTGAAAATCTCTCTTCCATTTTAGACTGCATAGAGTTCACATCAGTGCTCAAAAGTAGTGGCTTTGTTCACTTGTAGATTTTAAGTGAAGATGAGTATTTCTTCATCATGATCCAAAACAATAATAAAATGTATTTAACTGTTTCGTCTATAAAGTTATTTATTTTTTAAACTATTTACGTGTCGACGTTACATATATATACATATATATATATATATATATATATATATTCATGTAAAGAAAAAATTGGTTTAGAATTTCTTTAATAATAGCGTTGTTTTTCTTTTCTAAAAATGTTAATGACAGGTAGTGTCTTTCGTTTCTAAAGATAATAGCGGGTGATTTAAATTTTGAATTTATTTATAGTTGAATGTTATTTTGTGAATTGAGCTTATTTTATTGATATAAATTTTATAAAATAATAACTATAATAAATTGATTTAATATTCAGGACCACCTCTGAAATTTACCTACACATATTTTTTTATTTTAAAAGTAATTTTAGTTTTTTATCCCGAATTTATATTTCATTTAATTTTTTCATATTCAATTTTTTTTAAATTTATTTTAACTCTGATTATTTATTAATTACAAAACAAACCCTTAAAAGTATCCTTTTACAATTGGTTTCCCCAAAGTAGGGCATTCAAAACATCAAATTCACAAAATATGTATATTAAAATACAACTATAACTATTAATGACAAAAAATATCGTAAAATAATTTCACTTTTTTATTTTTATTTTTCCCATGTTTTCTATTACTCAGTTATTCTTTAATTTTCTATTTAGATCTTCTTTCTTTATTCTTTTCTTTATCCTCCAATTTTTTGCACAAGTTCTTTTATATTCATTTTTCACTGTTTTATTAATTTAGCCTGGATATATTCACTTTTTATTTTTATTCATTAATTTGTCCATTTCAACGCTGCATAGCCAAAACCATCCTTTCATCAAAGAACCCTTCCAAGGTTCTCAATTGATTTTTCAAGAGTTAAAAATAGATTTAAAAATATATGTAAGTATAAAATCTACCGACCCTAAGCAATAACGCATTGAATGTTGTACGCCACATTTTTGAATCAATAAAATTAATTGGGATTTAATAGAAAACAAATACAAAGAGCACAAATGCAAATGTACCATAACCATAAGTTTGTTGATAGAAGTAATGAATTCACAACAAAACTGTTTATTAATCTTTTAATACAAACAAAATTGGATTGCGTTTAAATTATCAAATAGCAGGCAACTCGATACGGTGGGCGGATGTATTAAGCTAGTTAGACTGGTCACTTTTTTGATTTGTCGACCTACAATCATTTTATAGCCTAGTGAAAATTAATCACGACTTGGGAATTCTTTCATAGAAAACGTTTATTAGCCTGGTTAACTGCGCTATGACAATTCTTTTAATACTTCAATGAATTTTATATGGACTAAAAATAGGTTGTGATAGCGTTTGATAAGTTACAACTGTAATTGTTTATATTGATTATATCCGTAATTGGTTTATAACAATTTGTTGTCAGTTTCGAAATTAGATTTTACATATTTATAGTTTTGTCGATTTGAAAATAAAAAAGTGTTGATTAATCAGTGCTACTTGATTATTAATTACATAATTCTAGTAGTTTTTTTTTTTAATAAACTTGTACCGTTAAGATAACATGTATAATAAAGATAAGGGGCAAATTAGAAATACAGGTTTTAAAATGAGCTGTACGCTTAAATAAAAAATAGTCACTCTATAAAATAGTTATTTATGTAAAAAAATGCCTCATTTAAGGGCCAATAAGAGTGAGTAAGAAATGATTCCAAAAAATGCATTATTTGTAGGAATAAAACACATTTTTTCCAACCATGTAGAAACTAAATAAATATATAAACCTGTATGCTTTTGAAACTAGAGACCAGTGGTATTTCCTGTCATATCTAGTTGTCAAGTCATTAAGTATCAAACTAACCTAAAAAGTTTTACCAGCACTTATACCCTTGACAGAGGCGATAACAATAAGTAATAAAAATAAAGTACTCAAAATATAATGTATTAATGAATTAAATAGATAATTTATTTCATATCATATTATTGTGCTAGGAAGTAGTTACGTCTTGTCGAGAGAATGTTCATTTTTAATATTGTTAAACTATTCTATTGTATTTTTTTAAATAACAAGAAGCTTCTTAAGGCAGGTTTATCAAATGACAATATCAACTTTGATTTTCAAATTATCAACGATTTTAAAATATCAAAGCGTACATAAATGATATATTCCGCTAAAGGAAGAATAGAATCGTTAAAAATACTACAGCAATGATGAGTGTGCTAGGGCTACGGCGAGATTGTTTAATACCAATCAACAGGGAAAGACCATAAGTCACCATTACATTAAACCGTTGATTGATAAGTTTGAAGGGACAGGTTACATTCACTACAAAAGCACGATGTAAAACCTCCAGTGCGAAATAAACCAATTGAAGGGGTAACTAGCTCGAACAGATTCTGTATCAGGGGTCGTGTTCAACGTGAAATTCCATAAATTTCACCCAAATAAGATAAGATTAGTTTAGTTAAACGAAGATGATCCTGATCATCGGCTTTAATTTTACGAAGAATTTAGTAAACTATTGAATAACCGACATCAATTGTACAATACAAGTTTTTCTGACAAGTGAACCTTTGGGTTTGCATTTTAGGGAACCACATATGATGATTATTCAGAAAAATGATTACTGATATATTAGAACATGATAATATTTTAGAGGACGAACTAACGTTTTCCAGGGCGTTAGATCGTAAAAGGGGTCCAACAGAGTGGCCAGCAAGATCACTTGATCTCTTGCCTATGGATTTCCCTTTGTAGGGACATATAAAATTAAAAAGCTTGCATAACTGCGATAGATAATAGTCATTTTGAACAACACGTTCGTTAATTTAAAAATTTTTTTTATTATTGCTGTGTTAGTGCCATTCCCAAATAAATATTACAATCTAAAATATCATCAAAATTATTTCATAAATTAAAAACTTTTTTATAGGGTTAGTGTAGAGAATAAAAACCTTTTAAAATGTGTGTTATATTTGACCACACTTGCAATTTTAATAAAAGAGGAATGCGTTTTTTTTTAAACTTTGAATTTCTAGAGGGGTCAGGTTTTCATTGTAACATACAGTTTATATTAAAGTCATAAAATAATAGTGTCTTCTTATATTTATACTCAATAGGTAGTGTTATTAAGTAAGGTATCTCAGAAACTGATTAGTGTAGGCAATTCTCGATTTTTTTGTTTCTACTTATTTGATGTTAATGCAATGTCCTTTGAGCCTAGCTTGTATAAGTCGTTTTCTTTCTCCTATATAAGTTTTTCAACATTCACATAGAACTTGATAAATGAAATTTTTCCAGTAGATGTTCAGCGTTTTTAAATTGAGTGTGGTCAGAGGACTGCTTTTTTTACTAGTTTTATGAAGTAATTCCAAAACAATCTGGTATTTCGTTTCGACTATTCAAAACTTTAAAAAATGGAAATTATTCAAACAACATATAAGGAATGCTAAAAATACTGAATCAAAACACTATTAAATATTTTATAAAATACTCAATTATTTTTTAAACTATATTGAGTTTGTACAATGAATTAATAGACATTTATAAAAATAGATAGAGCAAAAACTATTGAATCAAGCTGTAGCACAATTTTCCTAGGATTACTGCTCTTTCAGAATTATCCTGCTATACAATCAATAAAATAAACTTTTTGTCAACTTGTAACTACAGGTAAGCGATCAATTCGACAACAAATGCTTGTGGGGGTGATAAAAAACTACTTTTTGCATATTAATCGCTGGACTCTTCCCTGAAATGTTACTAACGTTAGTTTCATATAAATATATTTTTACATCGAACATTTGTTAGGTCATAACTAATGTAAACTGAAAAACAAAGAAAACCCAGATCGACAACCTCTTTAGAATTTAAACTATCCCATCACACTTGAACGATCCGAGACAAAAGTTCTTTTTGAAGCTCTTTCGATAGATCCATGGTCCCTGAAATAGACGGAAGCCCGTCTGGCCCGCATTACAGCCATGTTCAGACCGTACTTGAATTTTCGACATTGTGCTCATAACTGAAAAGGATTCACACACCTGAATCTTGAAATAAAGACATTATTATGGTTTTACGCTGGTATTGAAAAAGGACCTTTATTGAAAATTGTAAGATAAAGGGAGAGATAAATAAAATATAGCAGTTATCATTTAAACTATTAATTCTATTACTCTCATAAAACAATTATACATATAAATCCACTGTTAAATCCATAAAACTTAAATGTTCATTACATGAAATTATCTCCCAAGTTTAAGCCTCCAAGAAAGGACAACGAATGAATACCATAAATTCTTAAATTGTCTTCAATTAATTTAATAATCTCGTGCGGGCTACAAAACGTTTGTGTTGATCTTCTAAATTTATGGTTAAATTAAAATGTATGGTATATTATTGTTTGCTAATTTAAATTTAGAATTCTTACGTAAACTTTTAGACGTATATATTACTTTAATATTTTGTTTAATAAGTGTCTTGTTGACACATATTTTTATTATATGACAATTGACGTAGGTATAAATTTAATTAACTGGGAAATTTCGACCTTAATTAAATAGTAAAGTTGTCCCAAAATCAAATTTATCAGATGGATAGTGTTTGTAGAAGAATTAACTACCATTTAAAATAGGAACAAGAAAATTAATTATATATATTATTTAATTTTTGAGTTGACACTCATCTTTTATCGTCGATGTTTGACCCTGTTTGTAGGTAATTACGTGTTTCCTAAAAAGGATTTCGGCCAAGGTGAATTTACTTCAACTCCAACTCAAGTTATTTATGTAAATAGTTTGAATTTAATCCGTGCTTTGATACCGATAATTTTATGAGAATTCGGATAAAAAATTGCCTTCCAAGAATGTTCGTGCTACATGTTTAGATTAGACAAACCAGTAGCGTAATTTTTAAAATTTTTTTTAATAATAATTCAATAATAATAATGTTAGAAAAACAGAATTACATCTAGTCATTTGATACTAATGATAACCCTACATTAATGTTCTATAAAATTATGAACTAATATGGAAGTAAGTAAATATTATAAACATTCTTCCTTAACTGTTATTATTGATTAGAAATTACTAATAATCTGAAAATTAAAATATAATTTTAGGCTTTAAAATAAAATTTCTCAAAAAATATTGGACCAACATTTAAAAAACTAAGAAAATTTTTCAAAATTCCAATGAATTTTTAACACATAAATTTTATAATTTCAAAACATTTCATTATATTGCTAATTGCTAAAATTAGTGGCAACATCTCTAACCAAATGACAAAATTACAATTTAATAGCACTATTGGCAACGTAGCGTATTTATGTCAATAATAGTCAACGTGTCAACTTTGAACGAAAAACAGAACGCACAAGTTATCTATCTCTCTTTTACTCATTTAATTATCTTTAATTTATCACATGTACTGTTATTACTCATACATAATTTTTTTGTACTGATTTTTATTGTCGAACAAAGATTTCATATCTAACGAATAGTTTTTTGTTTTAATCAACAACTACAACACGTTTGTTTTCATGAACAGATATTATAGAAACCGTGACTTTATAAAAGTAAGTACTTCAAACCTGTTACCTATTTTTTAATTTAAAAAGATTAATAACTTTATGGTGCTGAAAAACTGTAGCAGTTACCTATTTGCTTATAAAGTGGAAAATGGGATCTTGGTGGCGAGAAAAAGTCGTACTGCACTTTATTAGGATCTTTGAAGTAGCAAGGTAGAAACTGCTACCATACAGTACAATTAGGATGGTTCTGATTGTTATTTTATCGTAGCGAATACCTTAAAAGACACAACGGTTGGAAATTGCCACCTTGTAGATGGCTAATATAACATAGAAGTAGCAAAAGGTACTTTAAGATACATAGGTACCATTTCCGCCATTTAAAAATGAAAATATGGAATCACACCATTATTTTTAAGTTCAAATAGTGTTAATATAAACACCATTTCCGAAAATATCGGAAGTGAACGCTACTACACGGGAACTACCCTGGAATGTTCCTACAACGTGGCCGTGAGGTTCCATGAAGTTGTAGGGACTGTAGCCTGAACGTAGCAAATACGAGTTGGCTACGTGATATTTGTTCCCCAGTTTGGTACCAGAAACGGATTTAATCCTTTCCTTTGACTTAGCGGCAACTAAGACAAACCACTATGGAGTGACATATTTAGTCGCTACCACCTAGCAGGTACTAAATATTTATCTTGGGAACATATCAAAACGACGCAGCAGCATTACAATTTTTGTGAGCAAAATAACGAAAATAGTACTAAAACACTTAAACTAGCTACAATAAATCAAACCATGCAAACAAGAATAACATTTTTTTAGGAATCTATGTGAATTACTTTATCAAACTTTATCAAATAAATCAACAGGAATGTTGGTTTTAATTACCTCATGAAGTGCTGAAAATAATGTAAACTAGTACCTGTAGAGACCAATGAATCAAACGAGATTGGAAAATTTCCAATTCAGTACAATTGTAAAGAACATTGTAAGGCCATTAAAACGAAATTTTAGTCGATTACCTGTGCTATTTAAAAAATTTAACTGAGTCGTATCTCGGATTAAGGATAAAAGTGACACAGTCAAAAGACTGTCAAAATGTCTCTAACAAAAAAATGGTTTATTTAAAATTTTTACACAGTTACTGATAAAAATTCTCTGTTTTGTTTTCTACTTTCCACCCTATAAATATTTGGGTTGGTTTAAAAACAATATTTTATATCATCCTGTATATGTCTAGTGATTACGAAAGGCTTGATAACAAGAAAGACTGGGCTTTGTTAAAATCCACTGAAGCAAGTTATTGACTGTGGTGCACTGTATAATCAATAATGATCTGCAGCTAGACTGATGTTACCTTCGAGAAAAGGCGGTATTCATAAACATTGGTGTAGAGCGAAAGAAAAATAAGGTGTCAAAAAATTTAAATAAATACCAATTCGTTAATTAATTACATATTAATAGATTTTACATTTTGTTTTCAACAGTGTAAGGTTGTCAAATTTAGGCTTCATCGGATTTTGCTTCCACTAAACTTGCCTAATTCTTTATTTATGTTTCTGATGATAGTTCTTGCAAAATTTTTAAAATGACATTCATTTATTTCTTTCTTGGACAAAAAATTGTAGAATTGTATTCCATATACCTATTGGTATTTTCTCTTTTTTCTTATATTCTATAAATATAAGCATAGCCAAATTATCACCCCCTTTACTTAGTAGTGTAAAATCTCTGGATTTATGTTGTCTTTTTCACACAGTTTTCCTATATTGACCTTTTGTTAAAGTTTGCTTTATTTCTTCAAACATTATCTTCTTCCTTGTTTGGCTCTTCAATTCATCTGTTATTCTTCTGTCCTCTTATCAATACTTTTAATTTACTCCACAAAAGCATACTGTTTATTTGATCTTCTTTATTTAGTTTTCCTCCGTAATTGTTCCTATTTACTTGTATTTAATAACTTTGAAGTTAGAAATTACTTAAAAATAAAAATAGGAGACATAGTAATTAAAAAAATGGTACTAAACAAACGGTCTTTATAAGACATCAAATTAAAAATTCAAATTTATTTTCATGATTTTTTTAATATTTCTTAATACAAATAAAAAAGGTGCCCTTATTGCCTTTTATTTACGCCCATGGTCCCTGATCGTACTGCATTATTGCAGGATGTTCTTGTAAACTTTACTTTGTCTGAAGACTCTTTGGAAGTGGTGATTGATTATTTAGAGAGGAAGTACGGATTTAGATTGCCGGGAAAAGAATATTTCAAAAATAGCACACTCTTTATTTTTAATAAATATTAAGTGTGCGTAAATACACACTTTTGAAATAATTTTCTTGTAAGTTCTATTTTTAATATATTTAGGAAATCAATTTTAATTTATTGTATTTTCGTTCTAACTTTTATAATAGACAATGACTAAATGATTTGTTGTAGAATTAGTCTTGCAAATAATTAAAATATTGTACAATACTTTCTAATCCTTTGGTCGTTTTCTTAATAATTTCATCGTGGTTAAGATTCAATTATAAAATTCTTGAAATTATCTGCATATTTAAAAACAATCAACATGTGATTGCTGTTTACTATTCCAAGAATATTTATTTCTTTTATCAAGGACAAATCACAACTTACTTCCTTAGTTAACAACCAATGAAAATCAATGATGCAATTCTGTAATTGCCTTTATTTATATACAAATATTTATAAGACAGTCAACAAAACAAAAATTACATCAATTAATGAAAAAAATAATTTTTAACAATTTTATCGGTATCAAAATTGAAATAGTACAATTTTTTTAGGAACAAAATTTTCGCTAACTGTATTCTCACGATTCAGAAGAAACTAATGTTCGTGATGCTATTGGTGATTTATATTGGATTATATAGGATGTTACTATCTAAATAAGCGTGTCATTTTCAAGAGATATCTTAATAGAGGTTCATTTTACTGACTGGTATTACTAATACTGAATTAATTACTTTTTTTAATTATAAAATAAACTTTAACATCATTAAAAGCTTCATTTAATTTTTTATTTATTTGCTTCCCTTATTTCAATTCATTAATTAGCACTCTTAAAGGGATAACTTATATGTGTATTTTGTAGGGCTTATCAAAAGCAATTTACAATTACAAATCATTGAATGCAGAAAGCTTAATCTGACTTTTTGGTTCAAGAAATACGGTAAGGTCGCATATAGTCGACATGTTAAGATAAATTTTAAATTAAAATTCAAATAATTTTTGAAAAAAATAATATATTTGACTTTGGCATCGCACTACTTCGTTTCTAAAGCCTTTTAATTTTATTAACATTAGTATTGAATCGCTAATTTTATAATTCATATAAAAATAGAATGATAATAAAAAATGACAGATATAGAACTAGCAAGAACAGGAAAAGCAAAAGGAAGTACAAAAAAAGATGATATAATGAAGAAGAAAACTTTAAGAGAGAAAGTAATTAAGGATTGGAAGGCGAAAGCAGTAGACAAGAAGGAATGGAAGAAAATCTGAAGCCTGAAACACTATATAAATATATAAAAAGAATAAAAAGTAACCTCTTCCACTTTCACCTAAAGTCGATAGCTTTACACCCCTCTAATCCCAAGATCGACAGAAATGTACCAAATTATAAAATTAGTACAAGACAAATTTGATCAAAACTTTTTATCTTATCATTTTTCTTTTATAGTAATTTTTTTTTTAACTCATGTGTTATACATTCTCCTCTCATTGTGATATCAGATGATCAACAGCTCCAACTACTTGGATGAATGCGACATACTGCAAACACCTTTTTAATTAAGGATGAGATTTGTAATGCAATTTTGTTACATTCCTTTTTCCTCCAAAAAATTGAGTGACAATAAAATCAAATTTTCTTTTGAAAGTTCTCTTAGGTTTTTATCATTATAAATAGTTCAGTTGCTTAAAAACCATAGGAATAAATCAGAATAACTCGAAAGAGGTCATTCAATGAACGAGCCTAATTCCTTTAGGAATGTTATAATCTTGTATTATTAATGGACTTTTGTTACATTTCTTGTAATGAAATCACCATTTTTAAATTTTCTATTGAAAGATCTCTTAGTTGTTTATCATCATCAAATAGTTCAGTTGCTTAAAAAGCGTAGGAATAAATGATAAGAAAGATAAAATTAAAAATAGGAATATATGGATGTAAGCGGAAAACTATGCAAAGATGCATAATAACTTTTAAGAAAGAAACAGAAGTTGGTGAGGAAGGACGAATACGAGTAACTCCATTATACAAAGTCAAAAAAGCCCATTCGATGAGCCGTTTTAATTCCTTTAGGAATAGATAGTCTTGTATTATTAATATTTTTATTATTATTAATGAAATTTTGTAACATTTCTTTTTCCTTCAAAAAATTCTCTTAGTTCTTCTTCATCATCATCAAATCGTTCAGTTTCTTCATCAGTTGAATCGTTTTGTTAAAAGTATCTACTTTTATAGCTATAGATGATGGTGATAGTGAATACTTCATTTTTTTGTGCTTTTCTGTTATTTGTTGTTTTTCTTTTTTCTTAAACACTCCAGCATCTAAAAAGAACTAATACCTCCTGATAATCTTTCCTCTTTTATCTTTTTCTTGGTACTATTTTTGGAAGTTTCAAGCGAATGTAAAGGATCCTTAAAAGATAAATGAATATTTTTTTAATGGCGAAGTGACATTTATAAATGGTGAAAGATAGTTGAGGAAGAATTTTTAAATGCTACAGAAACTTGATGAATGAATTTCTTTTGCGATGCTTCTTCCAATGATTTACTTTTGGATTATAGTGGATAAACTTGACCAAGGACTTTCTCTGGTGTTACTTTTTCACGTTTAATATGGATAGTATTGGACTATATTGTTCTAATTAGGTAGCAGTTTCTTCATTTGTCTTCGATTTCTGTTTCATTACTTGCACTACCTTACTCAAAGGCAAAGTAAAACTAAAGATTGTTGCCAAATGTCTGTAAAACGTTGTCAAGTTTTTGTATTTTTCTTACTAAGACAGATTTCTTATTTTGAAGTAATAAAGTTAAACCTATCGATATTAGGTTCATTACCTGTCAACTTCAGATGACCTAAAATAAGTATAAAACAATTTTTTTAATTGAATTCATTCCAGTAGGTATAATTTTTCTTACCATTTAATTAAATATATTCAATATTAATTTTCATTCAAAATTTTAGATTTGTAAACTTGGAAACAAAAAGAAATTATTTATTCTTTTAAATAATACCTTTCAAAAGTAAAATAAAATATTACAGTAAAAGCTAGAATCTTCACTGTGTCGTTTAAGAAACAATTTCACTTTACAAATATGGAAGAGAATTAAAGTTTGAAGGCATTTTTATTCTGTTTCGATGTTAATGAATCTACTCTCATTTTTAGAAATGACACGTATTTTTCACTTTAACCAAACAATGTCAAACAAATCCAAATATATTGTAACAACTTAATAAACAAAACCCTCTTTGGTAATATACATTTATATTTTAAAATAATCACTTCTATTTAAAAATATATCTCCAAACTAAGGAAGTAATGTGTAAAATTTAATTAAAACCGAATTCTAAGCAATAATCGGTTGTTTATATATATTTAGATAAATCCTGAGAAAGTATTATGTATGATCAATAAAACTGTTACGCAAGTACTAATTATTGTTGTGGAATGAAATATAAATAGGATCCGATTCAGAGACACATTTTTAAAAAAAATTTGAATTCAAGATATTTTTTATTCAATACGACGAAATAAAGATCATTTAAAAAAATAAATAAATAAAAATGATAGAACCTATGTCACAATTGTAAGTAATTAACTCATACAAACCAAAAAAATATAGTCATATTATCAATATCCACTATCCAATTCTTTTGTATGTTGAATATATGCGTAACATTTAAATTAATTCATTTTAAATCATTTAACAGCACCAATGAATTATTTTAAAATGAATCACAGTGCATTCCACCCAGATCGTATTTCCTCATCTAAATCATCGGCCAGAAAGTTAAATTGTCCAGAAGAGGATTAACAATTTTATGACTCAGCAACAGCGTGATCGTATCACCAGAAATAAAGAATATCCTTAAATATGATTCAGGATTTCAGATTTTATACCTGATCACGTAAGATGAGTCACAATTGCATTATATTGGTTTGTCAGTATGCTTTAGAGAAATTATCATAGATGATAATAAATATTAAAATAAACAGAAACCGGTTAAATTGTGACGTAGATAATATAATGAATAAGGAAAATATTTGAGTGAAACTTTTGTTAAAAATAATTTGTTCTTTTTATTATAAAATAGAGATTTAACAAATTACCAAAAATGTATTCAAAATTCAAGCAATAAAGATGTCAGTTTTTCCTTCTAGATAAAATTTTTATTTCTGTGTTCAAAAATATATTTTTTAATATGTCGTTGCCAACTTTTTTATTCGTATTTTATCGATTTGACTTCTTCATTTTGTGTTTTTGATCTGAGGAACACTGTGACGGATTAAAAAATTCAAAACTAATAAAGACACATAAAAGACAGATATTTTTATATAGATAATGTTCTTAAAACTTTAATCACGTTTTTCTCGAAACGCCTTTTTTCAAACCAGTACATGCAATAACTCGAATAATTATTGTTTGATTTTTTTCAACTAGAAGTTCTGTAACTGTACTAGGTAACCCATTTGCCTGAATTTTTACTATTACTATTTTTTAAAGTTACTTAAAATAACAAAAAATTTCGTAAAAACTTAAAATGTTCTTCTAAGTGACGTGTCCTTTTGGTTTTATTTTGTTAAATAATTCTTTAAAGTTCAATACACCATACGGAGACGATTTTTGCAGGGCCCTTCATATTACATTTGATAACTATGTAATCTTTCAATATTTTTTAATTAAAATTTGCATAATAATAATTCAATGTACATCTAATAGCATATCCTTCCCTTGATCCAAAATATTACATTAATATACAATAAAAAAATTGCACAAATTGCCAATTTTTCAGCCTTTCATTGTGCCGTTCCTTAAAGCATTTTAAATAAGAAACATATCTTTCAACAATAATTAGAAATAAAAACAAGGAATAATTAAAATAAACATTGCTCAAATAGTGGCTTAGAGATTAAATTATTTGTTCAAATGACGTACTCATATGCGTAAATTAATGCAAATCCTCATCTTGTTACAATTGGACTAATAAAATTTTTGACGTATTATCAGGTTATGTCAAAAAATAAACAAAATATAATCATGTGTTTTCGACATCAATAAAAGAATTAAAAATACGTTTTAGTAGTTATTTACACATCTGAGTGAATTAATATTAAATACAAACACAAGCCGAGATATCTAAGATTTATCAAAAATGATAATCTACATTTGTTTAGTAGACCTTGTAAACCCATCACATAAATAAATATTTTTTAATTTCGTCGTGAACTGGACCATTGAAATGTCAGAAAAATAATAAAAATTAAGTTTGTTGACAGAAGTTATGCTCTAACGGGTTTAACCGTTGTGAATATCAACGGACTCGTGAACTTTATGTGTGATAATGGTAAATTTTTTCTGAAATTGTTATTAAAAAAAGGAAACTAGACAGATAGTGCCGTTATTAAAAGTTCAAAACCTTGTAAAAAAATGTAAAGGTCAACAACATTTTAAAAATAAATCATGTGTGGTTGAAGCTAATTATTTAATTCAATAGGTTGGTACGCTGCACACAAACATTATTTTGTTACCTATAATTGATAAAAATAGCCTAAAAAAGTAAGGTTTTTTCTTATTTGGACATGTTTGCCATTTTTTAGCAAAATAGTTTTTCACTGTTGTAAAGAGTAAAAAATTTACCACAACATTTCAAAAATTGAGATGTAGTTGTTTCTAAAACACGGAAAAAAAATTTTCTTAAAAAAGAATATTCTCTTGTTCTTGCAGCACGAGGTTCACACAAAAATTGTTTATGGATGCCATGTTTATCATTTTTTAACAAAAATAGTTTTTCACTGTTGTAAAGAGTAATAAATTTGCCACATTTCAAAAATTGAGATGAAGTTGTTTTTTAAACATGGAAAAAAAAATTTTAAAAAAGAATATTCTCTCGTTCTTGGAGCACGAGGTTCACACAAAAATTGTTTATGGATGCCATGTTTATAATTTTTTAACAAAAATAGTTTTTCACTGTTTTAAAAAGTAATAAATTTGCCGCAACATTTCAAAAATTGAGATGAAGTTGTTTTTTGTAACTCCGAAAAAAGTTTTTGAAAAGAGGAATATTTTCACTTCATCTGAATTTTTACTAATATTATGAGAAATTTATAACTCCTTAAAACACTGAAAAAAAAATTGCTAAAAAATGGCAAATATGCCAGCCATAAACAATTTTTGTCAGAACGTCGTACTTGAAGAATAAGAGAAATATACCACTTTACAAAATGTTTTTCCGAATTATAAATAACTTCATCTTAATTTTTGGAAACTATGAGAAATTTATTTTTTAGTTACGATAGTGAAAAAATATTTCTGCTAAAAAATTTTTGCCCGAATGTCCACCAACTGGAACGCGATGAAATATTCCATTTTTTTAAAGGTGTTATTCAAAATAACGAATTTTTCATACCAGTATAAGTTTTCTTTATGATTTTACTACTTTTAGAGATTTTCACGCAAAAAAAATTTATGGCTAACCTAGCATTGGTAAATTTCGAATTTATCGGATTTTACAGCAATTTTATTTTTATCGTTTTTGATCAAATAAAAACACCATTTACTCTGCAATTCTGTGAAGCCAAAAATACCAAAACATGCACATTTAATTTGATTAAAATACGTTTGTGGTTTTTACGCGGATGATTGTGGGTAAATTAGCTAATTTGTTTTGCAAATTAGACTTTGTAATAACAACGGGATTTTTCTGGGTATGTATTAAACAATAGTGTATCATACTGTAAAAAAAGAATAAAATGATTTCTCAAAACCAAACAGTTTATATTTAAAATGTACAGATATTTCCTAATTATCTATAAAAAAAAGATATTTATTTAAATAATTTTACAGTCAACAGTTAAGTACCGACTTTTTTTATTTTTTATTCCGAATTATCTTATCGAATATAAAATTACTATCAAAGAGTACGTTTCTAAGATTTTCATGGCCAGATATATGTTTTTCCACAGTTAATTAGGTAAGTAACACTTCAAAGGTAGTAGGTAACTATTTATTATAAAGCAAGGTTATGTTGCAGTTAAATTACAGCAATGCAATGGGAAACATTTTTATTTACAATTGTTTGTGCGTTAAGATACTGTTAGTTTAATTGACAACGTTAAATCACTGTGAGAACAATAAAAAAGTGCTTTGATCAATTATTACAAACAAAATCGGAATTAAAAAAAACATGATAAAAAACTTCAATTTTTAAAAAAAATTAGTCAGACATTTTTAAAGAAATGTTATATTTATCTTTTCTAAGGAGATGCATTTGAAAGTTGAAACTAACATAATAAATAATTACTTAGTTTTTGAATGCACAGGAGCCACCTGAATTACCTGACATAAACTTTCTGAATTTGGATTCAAAGCATATGAATTACAAGCAATTACGAATGGAAAAATATCGTGATCGCTAATATTTCACTATTTAAATGCTGAGCTCATTATTTTGAAAACTTATTAATGCACTACTATTTGTTAAACTATATATTTTTAATGTCTTTTAGCGTCGTATTGTAATATTATTGTCATACCGTATAATAATATGCCCTTTGTCAGTTTATAGCCCGTAGATTTTTGGTTTGTGCAACAATATACTACTAGCTTATTTGACAATGTTAAAATCAATGTGAGAAAAATAAAAAAGTATTAAAAAAAGATTTATAATTAACGATGCTCAACTGGGTTTTTCAGATATTAATTAAAAACAACATGTTAAAAAATCGTATTATTTTCAAAATCTTATTAAACGGTTTTTATTTACATTTTTAAAAAAAATCATTTATTTGGTCTTTTAAGAAGATGAATCTGAAAGTTGAAGGTAACATTCTAATCACTTATTTTTTTTGGATGTCACTTTCACACAAAAATGGAAAGAATTATGCACTGGAGCCAGCGTGTTCACCTGACGCGAACTTTCTGAATTTAAAGTCTATGCAAATTCATTACTCGCAACTACGAATGGAAAAATTGTGTTCGCCAATCTTTGTAAATGTAAACATTATTTTCAACATTTTTTTAATGTACTACTGTTTATTAAAAAAAATATTTTTAATATATCTTTTAGAGATGTAATGTAGTATTTTTTATAAATAAAAATATGCACTTTGTGACTACAACCTGTAGATTTTATATATTTTATGGAATCATAGTTTTAATGGTCTTCAAGGCCAACAAGTCTAAAAAATTTAGAAATCGATGACGCCAGTAGCTCCTTGTATTCAATAAATACAAAAATACAGATAAAAAAATAGGTGGTTGTCAAAAACATGGGAACAAATAAGAAAATCAAAATTCCCGTGATATATCAAACTACCCTATGATTATTTTTTCTTAAATATTGCCTTTTTTTCTCTTAATTTATATTGCTTAATTATGACGCAGTTATAAAATAGTTTATTATGCAATAATCATGTAATAATGGCTATTAATAAACGAGCTAAGAGTAACGGCACTAGCCATGGCTATTATATTAGTAAACCGAAAAAATATATATTTATTAAGAAAAAGTTTCAACATATTAACATAATAGCTAAAAATTACAATACTTTAAATACAAACTTTTTATCTCTTTTTGAAAGTAGTAATAGAAATGCAAAGAAACATCACCGACATAAAAGATTTTGTAAGACAAGCTTTTTTTTATCAAAGTCAATTTGTCAACACCCTAGAAAGATATATTTCTATTAACTAATAAAATCTGTAACATAATGAGCCTCATTATTAAATAGGTAACATCTAATTAGTTGGCATATAAAACAGGAATAGGAAAACAGCAGTCATTACTTCATTACATAGGAACGAGTAGAATAAATATCACTGAATATTCAATAAATTTTGCTAAAATTACAAAGTCTATCTTTATTTTCATAGTAGTAGTAAACATTTAATTTAAACAAAATATTGCTTCTTTTATGACTACTTAATTAAAAAACATTACAATTTGATATATTAACACATTATGAGCGGGGCAGGTATTTGTACCCGTTGCGAGGACTGCCACTTATAAGCGGGGCAGGTATTTGTACCCGTTGCGAGTATTGCCACTTATAAGCGGGGCAGGTACTAGAACTCGTTTAAAATAAGTAATTTTAAGTTAATTATTGTGGTTTGTATATTAGCCTTATGATAATAGGTATATAATGTTTCGTCAGAATGTTTATTTTTCATTTACACAGGTCTTATAATATTTTGTTTCCGACTTTTCATTTAGTTTAAATTCATAAAGCCACAAGAGTTCGTTGAGTTTGCATTCTCAGAACAACTCTTATTTTTTTAATACTTTTTAAAGCGGTATAAATTTATTTAACTTTTGTTATTCAAAGACAATGGATTCTAATAGTGATAGTGATGTATATGCAGATGACTTGTCGCAGATTTCAAGTGACGCGGAATTTCCTGATTTAGATGGTGAAAGTGACGAGGAATTATTTCAACCTAGAAGAAATCGAGTTTTGCCAATACCATCATCTAGCGACTCCGAAGACAGTGATGACGAAGTGCTTGATTGGTCAACAACTGATAATGTACCAATTATTCAACAATTCCTAGGACAAGGTGGAGTTTTTGTAATGCCAGATAATTCAGAAAGTGTAATAAATGTGGTTAAGTTATTTATTGGAGATGACTTATTTGAATATATGGCAACGGAAACCAATCGGTATCGCGAACAAAACCCAGATGCATTTCGAGTCAAAGCAAAATCTGTGAAGTGGAAGGATGTGAATGTGGTAGATTTAAAAAAAATGCTAGGACTACTTCTCCTAATGGGACAAGTTCGTAAAGATACAAGAGACGAATATTGGTCTACAGATAAAACTATCCAAACTCCAATTTTCGCGGAAGTAATGAGCAGGGATAGATTTAGACAGATATGGTATGCGTGGCATTTCTCCAATAATGATGACAGAGATCGCCTGAAAAAAATCCGACCGATTATATCTTACTTCTTACCTAAATTTCAGGAGGTTTATAAGCCAGAGAGAGAGTTATCACTGGATGAGAGCATCATGCCATGGAGGGGCCGTTTGTCATTTAAAGTTTATAATGCATCAAAAATTATAAAGTATGGTTTACTTATAAGAATGGTGTGTTAAGCTAAAACGGGATACATTTGTAATTTTCGCATGTACTGTGGTGAAGGAAGTCGTTTGCAAGAAACAATTTTAAATCTGCTTGAACCCTATTCCAACTTATGGCATCACATATACATGGACAATTATTACAATAGTGTTGCCACTTGTGAATTACTTTTACAGAATAGTTTTCGGACTTGCGGCACTATTCGGGTAAACAGAGGCCTTCCCAGTTGTTTGAAAAATCCTGACCTAGCAAGGGGGGAATCTACATTTCGTCGCCGCCAAAATATTTTATTACAATGTTGGCAATCAAAAAGAACAGTCCGAATGATTTCAACTATATATTCAGCTGACATTGCGGAAAGCCATAATATTGACTGGGCAACAAAACAAAGAATTTGGAAGCCAATATGCGTGATTGATTATAATAAATACATGAAAGGTGTTGATCGCGCTGACCAATACTTATCGTATTACTCGATTGTGCGTCGTACCAAAAAATGGACGAAACGAGCTGTTATGTTTTTTATCAATTGTGCGTTATTTAATGCATTTAGAGTTTTTTAAGTATTAAATCCACATTCAAAAAAAAAGTATAAGGTGTTTTTACATGATGTGGCAAAGGAATGGATTAGCGAAGCTCTTCCTGGCAATACAGATGATCCTGTACCAGGTACATCGGCTACGTCCAGCAGAAGTGATCCTCCAGGGAGGTTATCAAAAGATCCCAAAAGGCATAAATTGGTTAAAATTACCACTGGTGGAACAAAATTGAAACCTCAAAGACAGTGTCGCGTATGTGCCGCACATAAAAAAAAAGTTTAACGTGTTATATGTGTGAATTTTGTAAAGTTTCGCTGCATCGGGGAGATTGTTTCTTCAAATATCACACTCAAGAAAAATATTAGGAACTAGCCTTGACTACACCAAACTTTATAAACTAGTATATTGTCCTGTATATATATATCCAATAAAATAAAACGTTAACGGCGATATATATATATATATATATATATATATATACATATATATATATATTGTATATACATTTGTAACTATTTTAGGATTTAACTAAACTGTATATTTGGTTTCATACTTTTTTTTACATATGTATATATTATCGGACTATTTTATTATGCGCCCGTTAAATTGGGAACAACGGCCTATAATTCTAATGGCTTTATATTTTTGAAATGTTTATTGTATTGTTTTTTTGTATAATTTTGTTCATAAGAAATTCGACAGTAATATTGTATTTTTATAAAACAAGTGAGTCCTGCATAATCTCACGAATTTCTGAAATATGCTTATCAAATATAAAAATATAAATTAATGTATATAAAATATAGTTCCACATAAGACCCATTACCAAATTTAGCAAAAATCTAACCATTACTTTTACGTCTATCAAGTTTATTTTCACACGCGTATATTTTGCTTAGCTGGCAAATTGGCCCGCTACGCAGCACTGTCCGATATCCTGAGCTAGCCGCTCATAATGTGTTAAGATTAATAGTAAAGTTTATTTTGACACAGGGTGTGCATATGCGTATGTAAAAATTAATCGTTTTCCGGTAATAATTTTTGGAGATGTATAAGATTTCATTTTCACTGCTTGTATCTATTTTTTAAGTGTTTATTATAAAATTGTTTAAAAGTTGCTGCCAAACAACTTTTTGACATTTCGAATTAAAAATGGCACCAAAGATATTTAGAATTTTTACATTAAAATTCGGTGAAAGGAGTGAATAATGAAATCATTATTAGTGAATAATGTATATTATTTTAGTTAATGATATGCGTGTGTAAGGAACAAATTATAGATTAGTCGTGGATAAAGGCTGCTTTTATTTCCGTATTCCTCGATTTTTAATCTTATTTCTCGTCCTACTTTTTATTTGAAAATTGCCAAGATAACTAGTTTGATAGCTAAAATAAAAGAGGAGCAATTTCCATTTAATACACTTAACTACAATGTAATAAGTTACCAATTCCTTTGTTTATTTTAAAATGTATTTAATTTTGTGAAAAATGGGGTTATGTTCCTATTTTGATCCCCCTATATTTAAATGCATAAGGCTAAATCACGTGGGTTTAAAAAGATTTGTCTCACACCAACTTATTTACATCTAAGCAACAAAGTGTGTTCTAAAAAATTAAGCACGTGAAATAAAAAAAAATGTTAAAACTGCGTGTTAGATATAAGGAAACCTAAAACAGTATGAAAAGGATTTACGAGGTACGATAAAATAATACTGAATATTTAAGTTAGAAATATTATTGATATATACCCAATTTACGAGGTATTTTTAGCCCTTCTACTCTCGGCAAGCAATTTAGATGTTCTTCTTTGATATATTACATTTTTTTAATCAGCACGTATATTTCGAAATATTTTTAAAATGTAGTTCTTTTCGACCTACATACTGTTACATATATAAAAATATTTTGCATATTTATTATGGTATAGGCACTCAATTCAGTACTCTATACGGTGCACCACCATGTATATTTTTGGGGTGGAAAATTTATTTTCGCTCATAAAGGGCATTTGAGTTGACGCTCCAAGACACTACCTATCAATTCAAATTTAAAAACAAATTAAAAAATATTATTGATTATCTCAGAGCTAGATTTAAACAAAGCATGCCAATTTAAATGTTTTTAAAGTATTTCAAATTTCCTATTTTAACATATCTGTATAACCATTTGCATTTCTCTTTTGACACTTCATAATGTTCCATAATAAACAATTAATTATATAAATTGCTTTTCACTTATTTCATCATTTATAAAAGCCTTTGTACCTACCCCATTGACATCTCCAAATTTTGATACATTTCTTTCTAAAGGCACATGGTTAGAGTTTTGATTACCCATTTTGATTAAAAAAAACTATAAATCCAATCACTAATCTCACAAAATTTCACCCGATAACGTCATAGGTACATCACAAATCAAATTTAGCACCCTCCTTTCCGTCCATTTACCAAAAAAAAAATGAAAGAGCAGATGCCGGTCGAAAAGGACAGATGGTTAAGAGAACTTGAAACCCAGTTGTACATTCACTAATTCCAACCCTGTCTACAGTTGCACACTTCCACTGGGCCACTTAGCTACCGAAAGAATGTAGTTGCACCTCAGAAACAGGAAAGTTTGTCGATAAATACAAGAATTGAAAATAAATTACTGATATCCTTGAATGAATTTCACAAAAAAAAAACTACTGAATCAAAATAAACACCGCCGTTGGTGCATTTATTTTGATGTCCATTGTCCGGGGTGAGTTCGATCGGTGGTTAGGAAAGATTATAACCTATAAATTTCGACAGCGTAACTGAGAAAACGCGTGAAAATCGGAGACGGGCGTGTTTTCCGAGCCGAAAAAACGATTTGGGATAGGAACAGGAAACCACGAATGCACAACCAACCGTCATAGAGCCGAGAGGAACGTAACCACCGGACGGTCGACGGATGACGGTTAAGGTATGTTGTAGTCGTATATCCCCACACGAAGCTGTATTAACAGTTCTGAAAATGTCGACACAGGTAAACGCACCTATAGCGCTGTTGTCAAATCCTTCAACAAGTTATAATTTTTTAGATTTTTATCCATTTCATTTTTTCCTTAAAATACTGATTTTCTTATACGGGATGATTCATAACTATTGGTACATAGGCTAAGGGCAGGTTAGTTGGACGAAAATATGGCGATAGGACCAAATATACCTTAATAAAATATACAGGGTGGCCCAACGAAAACGAAACAGAGCCATTATCAGGAAGAGCGCCAACGCGTGTAAGCAGCGAAGTCGAAAATACCGGAAAAAAGTGTCCCAATTTAATCTAAAAATGGACGGGTCTCTGCGTTTTTTTAAAACGTTGACGCATTCCTGATAATGGCTCTGTTTCGTTTTCGTTTGGCCACCCTGTATATAAGATATAGGGCGTTAAAGATGAATTATTATTTTCCTTTTTTTCTGAAAATATCATATCTATCAATTGTTATCGAAATCGGCGTAGCTTTGGACAAGGAATATTATTTTATGTATTATTTCACATAATGTTACAGGGGGCGCCACGTGAATGATTCCTGATGATGAAATTAAGTGGTAGCTTTTTTGACGAAACTTTTTAGTGCTTTTGATTTGAAAGTATGATGTAAACATAATTTCTACGTAATATTGGTACTTTTGTTTAAACACGGTCATTTCACCCGTTTTCGAGAAAAAACGCAATTGAACAGTTCAGAGTCACAGAAGGGGATAAACTCTAGTGTACCATTCTGTATTAAGAGTACGTTTATCCTCCAGCGCTACAGTGGAAACAGCTCAATAGTTCCACAAAAAATGGTGTTGGAGCCAACTCGTTCTCAAAGACACAAAGTGACAATTGTTGCATGTTTTCGTGATTATAGCAATATAACCATTTTTTATGACCTGTGATGATGTTGTACACCAGATTAGACGATCCACGATCAAAGCGATCTAGTGACTATCTGCACCATCTCACAAGGTCATCTTTTGAGCTGAAGTCAAGTTGTAAGGAATTCACCGAGAACAGAGCTTATGGACGCTCAAATGTTTGTGAAAAATAGCGTTACTTGCTTCCGCACCATTTCTTAAAGTTGCTTGAATGTTTCTGACAATAATGTGCCGGTCCGTTTTAATCATGTTCCGAATAAGATCGATATTTGTTCCTGTAACTGCCGTTTTTGCTTAGGAATTCGAAAATTGTCATTTAAGGAATGCCGACCACGTTGAAAATCATTGTACCACCGCTTTACAGTAGCGAAAGAACAAGATTTTTCACCAAGCACTGGATTAATTTCCTCAAATATTCTTTACGGTTTAAGCCAAACTTGAAATTGTAAAAAATCACAGCCTGATAATGATCCTTGTTCATTTCCATCACTTACTAGCGAAACGATTGCTTTAATCTTATGTAACTTACAAACAATCCGGTATATTTGACATCTGTCACTAACTAAACTTGTAAACAACCAGATTGAAATGTCAGACAAAATTTGTTGCAAAAATATCATATCTTTCGTATAAGACTACTGTATTACTCTGAAAAATGATGTAAAATGGATTGGCATCGTAAGTGTGTTCTTAAACCGAATGTTACGTTGGATGAACAGCGTCCCTAGTAATAAGATTCTCTAGCAGATAACTAGACACAGTTGTGTATAATATTTTGTGATCAAAGGTTACATAACGAAATCTAAACAGATCATGCAGTTCCATTCATTTGAGTTCAAGTATTTTTTTAACTGATACAATATTGAAAAGGTTCTCCATTGAGCTCTAATGTGGTAACATGGAATGATCAAAGCAAACTCGAAATCATACAATTTTTAATAAAATTTTGTATTATTTCAAGTTTCCTTTGATACGGTGTTACTGAAAAAATGAACAATTTTGAATTTTTTGAAGACGATATTTATTAACCGAGTCCAACCAAAGGTAGTAGGTTAAATCACAATAACCTATAATAGATATATTAAAACTTACACAGAACAATTTTTTAATATTGAAAACTAGAGCTTCTTTTTTAAAAAAATAATAGTTTTAATTTTGAGTAACGCTTTTGCATAATATTATAAACTTTTTCCTGAAAACGAAGACCTTCATTAATTACTAAGCCTAAACGTATTACAGAAATTGAAGTTTTCAATTTTTCAGTGATGATGAGTTCAAAATTTTTTCATTTTTCATTACTTTAATTTTCTAAACTTAATAGTTTACTTTTGTATCCTGTCATATGTACTACAACAAATACATTCAAGTTTTCAACTGAGTTTTCCTTATGTAAAAATTGACATTAAATAAAATTGACCAATTTGACAAAGAAAAGAAAAAAGTTTCTTAGATTTTGCTCTAGGGCAACAAACATAAACATTTACCTTTGGACTATCTCTTTCAAATTAATTAAATTAGAACTGGATTTTTCAGAGACCCATATTCTGCAATTTTGTTACAAATTCCATTAATGTGAAACGTTGCTTCATCAGACATAATTAACAACGTATTGGGTTCATTCCTGAATAAATCTAGTAGTTTAGCATACAATTAGTCGTTTTTAATAATCTGACGGGTACAGTTTTTGGTAGGTCTGAATTTTACATGGAATTAGTTTTAAAATTTTTAGACACCTTTGAACGTCTTATTTGGAAATTTATAAAATTCCTGCTATCTTTCTAATTCAAATTCTGAACTGTCTGTCTTCTTCTTATTTAATTTCCTCTGGTATAGTACTGCCCCTGACCGCAAGGAAGAATTTTGAATAATTTTATTCCTCTTCTAGTGAGTTTATCTGCTATTTCGTTGATTCCCGTAACTTATCTACCATTTTTTGGCTAGTTCATATAATTTTTCGGCTTTCTCAGACCATCTTTACAGAGCTGATGACCAACAAATGTTTTCGTAATTGATTGATAAACCAAGTCAAATACCACAATTATATTACACTGTTACGATCAAAGTTGACAACGAGTTTCGGCCGTACCGGCCATCATCAGGCCTCACAGTTTCAAATTTAGTAGATGTATAGAGAATCGAATGGCCAACATATCACTTCAGAAAGTGAGTAATTATTCACTAAAATTGTTAGATCGTAATAATTTTTTGTCATATCAAAACTATATGTCAGTTTAAATAGAGTCTAAAAAGGAACAAAACTACATACGAGTTTTTTCCATTAAAATAATCGAAATTGGTATTTTATATAAAAAAATTAAGTAATAATCTGTCCAACACGGATTCAACGCAAGTAACTATTATATTGATTTTTGATGGCACAAATAAATATTTAAGATAACAGATAATGATAAATTTTTAATTACGCCTGCTAAAAAAAATAACATGATTAGATTTTTATTTCTTTCAGATGCAATAGTACCCTAGAAAAGCGTCGAATTTGGACCAACCTGTAGATATATATACCACTTGGACTATTTTAGATGAAAAAGAATATTTCATACGTCCATCTTTCTTATTGATATACCGAACAATATAATTAATAAAGATATATTTTTGTCATACAGATGCCTCTATACAGAATATTTTAAGTGGAAAGATTTCAATAATAATAATAACAATAATAATAATAATAATAATAATAACAATGTAACTGTGTACGTATTAATTGTTCAAATAGTTATATTTCCACCTGTTTGTTATCATCACCAATTAATAACACCTGAACGATTTTTTTTTGTTAAAATAGTTGATAAACGATATGAAATCATACGATAATTATTTTTACCATTTCAATAGTAGTACATAAATATCAGAAACACATCATTGAAAAATTCAAGAATACATCTGGCACCGCCGCTATGAAACAACTTTATACGAGGGCTCATTCCACAGATTCAGTTTGTTGTGCAAAAATTCCCCACGTTGTTGCATTTTTCTACATTTATGAACTAGACGGATTAGACGTGAAACTGTTTGTACACAAACTGTTTTTAAATGGTTTGGTGATTACATTGATTACACGTCCCTGTAATTTAGGGAGTAGTTATAGAAGATAAATATCTACTAACCAAAGAAGCAATAATTATGTTTAGTTAGGTAGGTAAGATTGGTGAAAAGGGTAATGACCTTGACACGGTCGTTGTTTTATTCTCATTTTATGATTATCTTTAGAATCTATAAATTTAAAAAATAGAAATTCTTCAAATACACAATTCAATAAATACATGTAATATTTGTTTTGTCCTACTGCATAAGTCTGTCAAAGCTTCGTAAGTATGAGAGCTGTTTAAAATAAAAAAAACGGGCATTCCATTTAAACCTAGAACACTAGACCAATTTTGTTATACCTACATAAATACCAAACGGTCGTAATTTTTTGTAGTTTTGAAAATAATTGCCAAAAATTGAAAAGAAAATATTTATTAAATAGACTACGTTAATTATTAGTCAATATAAACGAAATCTAATCAAAGTAATAAAATAGTTTAGTAATCCCCAAAACTGATACTACAGCAGTTGCCTCTTTGTTCGCTGCTAATATACTTTTTGCAAATTTGCAACTTGTTAACGACTGGGGCAAAAAAAAAACAAAGAGTATGTCGTTTCTCCTCTCGAAGTGGGTTATCAACTTCCATTATCTTCCTGTAAAACATTATAAATAATTTTACGAATATTTATTTTTAAAGATGGCCTTATAAGGGCTGAACTACAAGTAGAATCTTTGGAGAAGCATGTAGAAAAAATGAGCTGAGATGTCACTTAACACGTATGCATAATAAGCAGCAAGCAAAGACGAGATGGCAGAACTTTGGATAGACGACCAAGGAAAATATAGGATACGGCGGTAGTAGAAATCCTGAGGGATCGCGAATTAAATTGGCAGGAGACAGAGGCAATGGCAAGAAATAAACAAGATTGGGCAAATTTTGTTCATAATTAGGGACAACACCTTAACACCGTAGGATACATTATGGTTTAGATCAGGGGGTCGGCAACCTGCGGCCCTTTGCAACTTTTTGCGCGGCCCGCCAAAGCACCAATATAATTTCAGAAAAAATCAACAAACTTAGAGCGTGAGCGTGCAAAATGTGGCCGGTGACAAAAATACATTTTCAAGAATGAATTTCATAAAATCAAAATATAGAACGAGGTTGACGGATGAAAATTTACAAAACTTGTTGAGGATCTCAGTATCCCAAACACAACCGGACTTAAATGAATTATCACACAATATTCAAGAACAAAAGGCGCATTGAATTTTAATGAATGAATAAAATGAAAGATAAACTATTTTCCTTAATATTTTATATATTCTATATTTACATATTTATACATATGTAATTGGAATTGTATTTTCTTTTTTTTTCCCTTTTAAGAATTGTAAAATTTTTGTTCTCTGACATTATTGTTATTATAGCATGTCCATAAGAAATAAATGTTTTCTATATTTATTTTTAATAATATTTATACTCATATATGATATAAAAGCGCTATTTAAGTTACATTTGAATGTGCGGGCATAAAAAATTTTATTTTGAAAATGGCCCGCCGTCCGAAAAAAGTAGCCGACCCCTGGTTTAGATTATGTATGTATGTATGTAAGAATGTAAGATGACCCAATTATGGAACTAGACAATAAAATATGTTCATGACTTGACAGTGATTTTTGGATTATATCAACGTTAATAAAATGACATAAACAATCAAAAGAATCCAAACATTATTTTGCATTTGCTTTATTTCTAAGAATAAATCTTATTAAATTATTTTAAATATATTTGCAATTTTCGCTGAAAACTTATATTTATTTTTTCCGTTTAGTCTTACCTTATCTAATACAATATTATTTTCATTAAGCGTTTATATAATCATCTGACATCATCTGAATCATCACTACCATCTGCTACTCTACTTTCATTAACGATTCTTTTCAATATGAGTACCAATGGCAGGGCATCTAAGGTACTTCCATTTTCAGTCGGTTTGTATTTATCATCGTTGTTGCTAACTTCTTCTATTTCATAAATTTCGTTCTCTTCTTTATCAAATGAATTGTTTTCTTCCAATAGTTCCCTCATAGTTTTCTCAATTTTTTGTATCACATTAGAAATACATTAAAACAAACTTATTATAATTGTAAAATCTGAGTGTTTTGAAGCAGGAAAATATCATGTTTTTTTAATTTCAAATAGACTACGACGTAATTTTGATACGACACTGTAGAGCCTAAACAAGAACATATAAGATTAAAATATTTCTTTCAATGCCTATATGCTTTTTGTTAACGTAAAGTTTGGATTACTTTAAATTGAAATAAATAATAAACAAATACAATACGATTTATGTAGAAGATTGACAGGTTAAAGTACCTAGTTGCTTAGAAAAGACCTATGCAGCAAATGAATCAAGTTATACAAATAACGGCTAGCACGGAAATATTCATTATACTGGAACAATCGGAATTTTGTGATGAATATCCATTTAAGTGGACCTGGTATGGCCCGCACGATTTCCTGATTTTATATACTGGACTTTTTAACCTGAAGTACATAAAGATAAAGTTTTTACGACATGCAGAGTATACCTCGAATATATTAAACAAAAATAAATATGTTTCTAGCAGTATTACACCGTAGACATTGGAAAACTACGACAGAAATTGTCTAAACAAACAACATTCCTGTTTGTAATAGTGGGCACCTATTTAAACAGTTATAAATTATAATAATAGTTATTTATTTAATTTATATATACTATACAACCGCGATCAGTTGCAAGACAAGGGCGTTAGCCAGAGACGGTAACAGCAGGCGTATGTTGATATCAGTGACTGTCCAGAATCATCAACAACTACAGGTATTGATAAATATGAATGACATTTCGATTTAATTTGTTTGAAATTTAGCGAATATTTTATTTAAAATCACAGAAGCGATGCTGTAATAGGAGTTATTTATTGGTGTGGAGACCTGATAGTTTGTTACAAACAACATAAAGTATTTTTAATTTCTCAAAGTTTCTAGAAAACGCTTTAATATGAGTGAGTCTGAATCTGAAAGTCTTAACAAATGGTCCTATCAAACATTAAACACAGTTGAAATTTGGAAATTATTGGCTCTTTAACAGAACAGTCTTCGTCTGGAGTAAACTTATTTAAAAGCAAAAATATTGTTATCAATATTCATAAAAGATTGTTTTCGAATTTTATTTATAAATAATTCGATTTTGGTTCTGATTTCATTAACCAACTGAGTTAGATTATGGGTTCATTATCTAAATCAGTTAGATAATAACGTTAGGTATTGAAATGAATTTGATAATAGCTTTTTTTCCAGGCAGTCGTAAATAAAAAAAAATATTAATTTAGGTTGTTAATATTACAATTTGTTCTAAGAGTAATATTATCTATTATAGAATTTTAATGGTACTGTAGTCAATTAAACAAAACTATTTCATTAATCTCATTTATTCATTATTAACAATAATATGCACGAAGGGTGTAATAATGTATTACAATTTCGTGCCTATTAACAATAAATCATGAAGCCACAGTAACTTATGATTAACACTTTTGAGATAGAATTTTGTTAATAATAAAGTTGTATTCAATAATTTTATTTGTTGTGAAAAGTTTACCAAAAAATATATTAAAATATACAGGTCCGTATTGAGAAAAAAAAACCAATGTATGGTTGGTATAATATTTCTCGTATAATTTATTGTGAATAGGAAAAGTTAAAATTTAATTCTATTTATAAGTTCAAGTCGAAACAAAAACTTAATAAAAAACCTAAGTTCGTACTTAGAACTTTTATCATCTATCTAAGTCCTTCTGAAAACTCATTTAACAATCCGGATTAACGGTTAAGTCAATTTTTCAGAATCTTATTAATATACATGGGCGTCTCTTTGTTTAACATATTCAGATGATGAGTAGACTTATAAGGAATGATTAAGTGTTCAGCTTACGTAATGTTTGACTATTAATTCGCCCAAGTTACTTTCTTAATCTTTGTCACGGCTAATGAAAGAACAGGTCAGCGTAGGGTTGGCTTTTCTATCATTTGCCTGTCTGCCGAGTACAAATTAATCTACAGATTTATACACCATGTATTAATTATGCAAATTGTTTCAAAAAGTAAATAATTCATATTCATTTTTCACACAGAACAAACACTTTTATTGACGGGTTGATCCAAATTTTATAAATGCTTCTTTCTACCTATTCAAGCTCAAAACGAATCGTGTGAAAGTATTTGTACGTACAAACAGTACGTTTATTAATATTTTTCTGTTTGTGTGGAATATTGGAAATATTAGGGTGACGCGTCAACGGAGTAATGGTAATAATGATAGTGGTCCTCGGCGCCGTAGGGATAAATGCCAGTAGGGGCGAGTAGGCAAAAAAAAATGTTTAGGAAAAGGGAGCATTACAAATATTATTTTGTATTTGTTCTATGGTTTTGGGGTTGATGGTCGAAACATTGGCCAGTGAAAAACAGTAATTTTCTTTTATAAATTTACCATCCACCCCAAAACCATAGAACCGTTACTTCATAAAGTCAAAACAGTCACTCTTTAATTATTTTGTTTATTTCGGCCCCAAAAAATAGTTATCAATAATGTTCACTTTTTATAATAAATTAAGCAATATGGCCGAATAACAATTCAAGTAAAACAATTTTTCTATAACAGGTGTCCCGGAATTAAGTTATAAATTTCTGATTCAATTTAAGCACAGAAAGTTCTAAAGAAGAGACTTTTTTTGAATAATGGTTTTCATAAATTTTTTTATCTTGTTATTATTTTCGAGTAGCCATACTCAACTTTTTTCCTTGTGCCTCTTATACATTTATAGTGTGTCGTGTGGGCCGCAACATAAATGATAGTAACTGTTATTTGGGTGCTAATAAAATAACTTGTTAAAGTCTAATTTTTAATTCAATTTCAATGTGAGATACTGAGAACTTTTCTTAACAATTTTATCTAGACCGGCGACTGATGCCCGCTACTCTTAATATATTTGAAACATTCTTTGCATATTTCATTTTGGAATAGGATAATTCACAATCGTATTATCCGTCAAGAATATCTGAAACCGCGAGTTCAGGGTGCGCAGTAACTTTAACAAAATAAATGGTAACATTGGTCATTCGAGTGACGGGAGGTAGTGCAATGTTGCCGGATTGGCAATGACCACAAAAGTGAAAAATAAACCTTTAGGGTTACAAGCCCGAGAAATTATATATTCCCAGAAAGAGGCAGAAAATGGAATATTGACCATAGATTTACAAAAAGTACAAGAGCGAGTTGCTGCTTTGACAGGTAAATATAATAAATAGTAATAATATTTACATTTCTGTGATTGATTTTAAAAGAGATATTTATTTAAGGTATTTAGCGTGACAGATATTTCAACAAGAAATCTTCGACACTAGCATTAGAAATCTTCGATAAAGGTGTCTTGCGTTGAACATTAATAAATTTTACATTGAAGGACATCCATCAGTACAAACACAATATTAATAAAAACGGACTCTGTGATGTGCTGTCGACTTAATTACATAGTAAAATTTGAAGCTACCAGGTGGGCCACTTATAAATGCTTAGGGGGCCGCAGTTTGAGTTGCTGTTTTAGAGCAATTAGTGTAAAAATAAAATGACAATTACGTTTTAAATAGGGTGTATGGTAATCAATGATACAGCATGGTTGACTACCAAATTTTACGCCGCTTGATATATTTTTTATAAAATTTTAACTTTTTTTGTACAAAAATGGCATATTTTTACTTTTTATTTATTTTGTAAAACGTTAATGGTTTTAAACTTGCTTGAAATAAGTGCGTGTTCAGGGAAATGAATAGTTGTTATAGATATGATTACATACTCGTATAGTACCATTTTCCTTGGGTTGGTAAAATTAATATTTTACTGAAGTTAAGAAAATTATAGCTTAGGCACTAATTGCAAACATAGGAATTTTTATTTACGTGTATTCACTGCTTCAAGTATTCAAAATATTAATCGTATTTTTTTTAAATTAGGACATAAACAGTAGTTTTCTGAGTTTTAGTACGATATTTAATTATAAACTAACACAAATTTGGTTCGTCAATATTTGTCTTGGAATTTTTTGTAAATCTTCCCTACCGTGTTTGTTTCACTTTGTTCTGGTACAACCTGCGTAGAAAAGATTAATAGATCATTATATACATTTTTTATCAAACACATTAAGAATAATTATTTGGAATTTTTAACTAATAGTATGCTAAAGTTTATAATTTAGTTGTCGGTTGTCGCGACAAAACAAAAAATGATTTTTCCATATTAAATAAACAGGGTGTGCAAATAGTTTGTTAACATTGTTATCTTGAAAATTTAATTGGTACACAGAAGCTTAAATGGGAAGAGTTGCCTAAATAAAACTCTAACAAAATGCCAAAAGAAAGTTTAAAATACCTTTTACAGTTATTAATTAATAAACGTAAAATCAAAACTTACCGTTCTTGTTTTTTATTTCCAAAAATTGAAAAACCAATTACTGTTTGAAATGGCGTGCCGCAAACGTTATTTTGAAATTAACTCAAATTAACTTAAACTTTTTTAACACAGATCGGGACTTTTTGTTAAATATTTGTTTCTATTTGACCTTATAAATATACACTGATACACCAAACTTGAGAATACACATTTTTTTAAATACAGACCTGCACCTTTTTTCAGATTTTGTGATAGTTTTGTATTTTATCACAACAAATAAAATGATAGGATACAACTCCATTATTAAATAAGTTTTATCTCAAAAGTGACAATCATGAGTTTCTGTAACTATATGAATTATGTATTGTTTATACGCACGAAGTGTGACATTCATTTTTACACATCTGTTATTATTATTATTACTAATAATGAATAATGAAATAGTTTTGTTTAATTCACTACAGAATCATCAAAATTCCATAATAAATTGTAACGTTAACCATTTAAATATTGTTAAATATCTATTCTAATTTATAATAAATGTTTAAATCGGCCTGTTTAGACAATTTCTGCCACAGTTTTCCATATGTATGTATGTATGTATGTATGTTACAACTATCCCTTATCTTTTGTTTAATATGTTGGAGATCTAAACTGCCTGTTGCAAAATAATGTACCCAATATTAAAAAAATCCAGTACATAAAATCTGGAAAGAGTGCTGGCCATTTTATAGGACCAATGGAATATTTATTACTCACTATTCCATAAAACTATTTTTACAAAGACCTCTTATTTTTCGATTTTTCCTAAGAAACTATTTGGAAAATCTCATTATTCCACCAAAATTGCTAGCATTTAGATTTATAGCATCATTTAGGCTTTTTAAGAGATTTTGATTTACGATCATGGCATTTATTTATAATCTCTTTCTTAAGGTGAATTATCTTTGTTTTTTTTTTCTTATAGGTCTTTGTAGTTCTTGGCATCGTTTATGATTTCTCTTCATTTTATTCTTAAAAGGTGCTGTTCCGTAGTTAAAAAAGCAATTAGCAAGTAAATGAATGAATATTATTCTTTATGCGAATTGTTGGAATATCCTTGTATTTATAAGTTGAAATAGTAAAGAATTCTACAATTTTGCAGAAATTAACACATTGAAAAAATGCAAAACTAGGTGAATATAATATTGAAAGGAAAAAATTTGTCCTGAAAAGTTAGAAATTTTGAGGTAAGTGGTGTTGCTAAATTATCGACGAATTGTGCTCTAGTTTCCCCTAGGGCCTGTGCCCCTTCATCAACAGGTATCGTAGCCGTTAGAAATGTACCGAGTGGGGTCTTAGACCGTGGGATATTTTCATTTCCCCATGCGCATGTAGGCACTTCGCACTGTATATCCGATTTTTAACGAACTACCGAGTATTTCCCATCATCTGCATACATGGGAGACCTAACCGTCTAGAGGTTCAATGGGAAGATACTTTTTTGCGGATTTGAGAATTGGAACTGGACCATTTCTCTAGTGACCTTGCACCAGACGCAGATTTTTTTTTTCACAAAAAGATAACTTAATTTGGGTCAATTGTATAGAGACCCCAGTTAAGTTATAGAAAATGAAAGTCCGTGTGAAGTGGTGGGTGAATAGGTTAAATATTTTGAAACAAAATTGTTGCAATCTATTATTGTAATATAGATTTATTTATAAATAATAAGCAAATTCATTTTACAAACTGTTCGCCTTGAATTATTTATATGCACAGCGGTTTTTAAAAAAATGAACCTTGGTTAAACATATGGAATTTATTTAATTAATAAATAGTTTGTAATATAAATAATTGTGTAACATTGAATGCATAAAATATAAAATTCGAATTTATAGGTTGTGTATATTGTTATTTCCTTGGAAAAATATACAGACCATAAAAATTTCTAATATATTTATATGATGATTGTTAAATTCTAGAATTTTGTGAAAGTAGGTATTAATGTGTTAGTTTATGAGAAAAATAAGTATCTACAAGATTTTCATTAACATTTTGATACTGATTCTCTAAATGGGTACCAACATCCAGTATTTTTTTCAATATGTGTGAATGTAGTTTTTCGAAAAAAAACAAAGCCTTCCTAATTTGTTAATAAAATTGATGCAATAGTGTAAAAATAACGCAAATAAAGGGACTAATTTAATTTAAAATGTAATATATCGATATGTGTTCAACATTAATTTCATTATTGAATTAAATTATTTAATTTTATGTTTTATCCTTGATAAATATTGTTAAAACTTCAAATTCAATTAACGATCAAAACGAAAATGACGATATGGGTATTTACCAACTATCAAACGAAGTCCTTGTTGCTACCAAATAATAAATGAATAAATTAAACGATATGAAAATGCGTACACTCTGTAGTGTGAAAGAATTCCCGTGCGTAACATATTTACGATTTCCTTCATACTTGTTATAATGTGTTTTATCTGTTTTTCCTTTGTTAAGAAAAGAATATAACAAACGGTTGTCTGCCGTTTCGCTATTGAAATAAATGAATATGAACGATGACGCACGGGGTGGCTTTCAGGGTGTACGTGTACATACAGAGTGATTTAAAAATGAAATATTTTACTAATAAAATATTTGTATTCAGAAATCAACCATTTTTATAATTTAAAAAATGAAAATTTCTTTGTTAAAAGTTGGGATATTAATATTGCTCATATATAAACTTTAATTTCTTATGGAAATAACATTTTTTCCAGTGGTTGCTACAGGGGGTAAGAATAACCTTAACCCAAATACTTTCTACGCCTTTGCCCAAAAGTTAATAATATTAACGTTCTTTGATTACATATTTACTCTTGTTTAAATACTGGACAAGCATCAACCATCTAAAAATGAACTGTATTCAATATATTTCATAAAAATTATTTCTTGATAGCAATCAGCGGTATAATTTTGAATCATCCTGTATATTTATGCATAATAACTTGACATAAACATTTTTTGTTTTATCGGCAGTTTCATTATTTTTATTATTTTTTCATTATGACATAGATACTAAAAAAAATTAGGTACAACACAAAAAAAATGCGTGTATAATTTTTGAATGTAGTTATTCAGAGTGGAAAAGGAAATGCAGGTGGCGGGTCTATCTGTTGATTTGTCACGTGCTTTTGATTTTATAGTTCTAAGATTTGTCAGGGTAAACTGCATAATAGAGAGACTTTTTGAATTGGTTAGTTAGCTACCTTAATAACTAGACAATCTCAGTTAAAATTAAAGATTCAGTAATTCAATCATTCGATGTAAATATAGGAGTTCCTCAAAGGTCTGTGCTGGGACCGCTTATTGTTTGTTACTCATAAATACTGTACCAGGATAAAGAATAAAATTTTATTACTTTAAGCAGATGACACCCACTGGTGTCAGCACAAACATCTCAGAGTTGTTTGATAAGTTTCCAGAATATTATTTACAATTTCATAAAATGGTACAAGGATGGTATATCACAAATAATACATCGTCATTCTCAACATGTGTTTTAATATATTTGATTTAATCTGCCATTGTACACTGTTTCTGAACCCAGCTTGATTTTTTTCGTCATAAACTCCAATTAGGTTTTAATATTTTCGACAAAATCTTATGTTTCGTGAAGCAGAGCTATTCCTCTATAGTTACTGCAATTTGTAGCAACTCCTTTTTCCAGAATTGGTGTTAGCATTGCTTCTATAAATGTAAAAGATGAAATATACTTATTCTAAAATTCCACGATTTTTCAAACATTTGATGGCAATTGTTTCACCTTTTAGCATCGACAGATACGATTAGACAGGCCTTACATATACAGACTTGATTTTGTATCATAGATGTTCTAACCACTAATATTCTTCCTTTTCTAAAACATTTGGTTAATATCATATATTTATTACAGAAGGCAATTTAATAAAAGCGAACACTCTAGATTTTTTGTTTGTCTAGTACTGTACGCCGAGGAGAGCATAGATGTCTCTTTATTTCAAATTCCAAAAAATCAAGTTCCTGCTTCGTATCGCATATATGAAGAATTTCCATTGTTGCTAATGTTCTATTAACTGTAGGTTTATGTTTATTGTCAATGAGGTGTTTTGCGTATCTATCTATAAGGTCGTAAGTGTTCACAGTACCTTTTGTTAAAATATCTAAGGGTCTGGCCAATATGGAAAGCATTACAATTCGGATAATTCAACTTATAAATAACTGATTTTTTAATGTACGAATTTTGGATTTTACATTTGTTAAAAAAGAGCCTATATCATTTTGATAGTTATATCTAAGAAATTTACGTAAATGTTAGTAAGTTATTAATATAATTAAAGAAAATATCTAATTATCAGTCACTACCTGTAAAATCAGCCAGAATATCATCAAGATATGTATCTAATCCAAAATTCAAAATCCGTAAAAATATTTGCCAGAATTGGTGATATTAGACTACCCACTGATTATATTGAATATAAAATGTATCATCAAAAACAAAGTAATTTTACTAATTTTGACAGATACATAAACGAAACAATTTTATAATTTCTATAAATAAAAATTCTTCTAAGAATTTAATTACGATTGGTTTACATTCAGATGGAGGGATTTTTGAAACAATTGAATAAAACTAATTTTGTGCTTTCTTTTAATTTATGTGGTGTTTTGGAATCAATTCTAAACAATGTTTCACTGAATATTTTGCTATCTAATCGTAATTAGTATACGTCTTATTGATCATTTCTGCTCATTTATTATTTGGTGTATTGACATGGGAAACAACAGGTAGAATTCGTTTTGCACCTTTATGTAATTTAACCATACCATATAATTCTGGTATTTGGGGATATTTTTGACCTATATGATTTTTGTTATAGTCATGAAAAAGAAGATTTGATTGATAAGCTCGTTCCCTAATATTATCTGAAAACTTTTTAATTGGATCTCTACAACGAATTTTCAAATCGCTTGTTTCGATAAATTCGTCTATTTTTGATTTGTAATCATTTGTATTCAAAATGACTACTTCCGCACCACTTTTATCAGATTTCATGATGATAAGATCATTTTCAGTAACTTTAACTTTAATTGTTTTTAAAGTTAGAATGTCATTATTAATTTCTTTATCAATTTTATGTTTTTAATTAAGTTACAAATTTGTATCTTTTTTTATAATAAAAATTATTTGTCTGTAATTTCAGAGCTTTTTCCGAGTCAGTGCCAGTTCTTAAAATTTATTGAATATCACTTATGACTTAGGGTGTATATTGCTTCTGTCCATTACGCTGATATATTTTCTGCCTTCCATATTTCGATATTATTTCATCGTTTCTTCTGGGGTTGGTCCAACTTCTTTTATCAAGTTGTTTACGATGCCATTATTTCCAGCACTTTTATTATTTTTCAGATTTTGGAGAATTTCTCTTACTTCTTATCTTGTCAGGATTTCCATGTGTATGTATAGAGAAAGTAGCAAAAATTTTCATTTGCAAAAAATAACGAAAAACGAGGAAACCATTACTCAAAACATTTGAACACATACCTATTATTGGCAACAATAACCATTCAATAAAACATAGCCACTTAATACGTGACATTTTCTCACCCTTCCAAGTTATTTACCCGATTCATACCTGCCTGAATGCCCTTCAGTAATGATCCCTTGACAATTGTAACCTCACATTACGTCCAGAAGCCCCCTTCTGGGGACTTTTTTTATTCTTCAAACTTCTAGTTCACTTTATTTGGAAAACAATAAAACAGCGATCTTGCGATATTCCCACCAACCGTGAAATTCAAATCGTATCAAAGTAAGCCTGGGCGATGACGTACACAGAAACACAGGGACGACTCGTCAAATTCATAAGAAGATCTAAATACACAATTTCCCAAATTTCCAAATTTAAACATTGGACACATTGTTATAGTGATCTGGTCAACGACAATTCAAAAAGATATTTTTTTCTTGGGCTAACATATCTGTTATAATTATAGATGGTGCCCTAGCTACTCGTAACATTAATAGAAAACGATACAATTGATGTTTAATGAAATGTCATTGATTATTACACCAAGAAAATTTATCCTCAAAAATTGTAAAAAAGTAAATAAGAACGTTGACTTAGTGGAGGCCTAATATTGAAAAAATGTATGACATAATAAAATCAAATCGGTTGTTATTTTACCCAGAATTTGCTGATGCAAGTTGCAAACTGACTTGCAGATTTAGCATTTTTTGGTAGATCTGACTCGTTACTTAAATAACTTAAACACGTGACTTCAAGGTAAAAACCAACGTTGGCTAAAGACGCTCTAACAAATGGAAAAATTATGCAACCTTCCTTTTTGATTTGATTCAAGAAAGTAAATTTCAGGATTATCACTTATAATACCAGTAGCGCCTAAATTATTTCCGGAAATTTTTTCAAACTCACGAATATTTTGAAAATTATCCCAAGTCGAAAGACGAGGGATAATTTTCTTAAAATATTCGTGAGTGAGAAAAAATTTCCTGATAATAATTTAGGCACGTGTGGTATTCGGTAAGAAAATTTTACACCATAAAATTTCAAAACTTGACAGACATGAATTAAAAAAGTTAAAATGTGGCTAAAATAATTTGCAAGGTTGTTAGGGAATTTAGCACAATATTGTTGGTGACATTGAAAAGTTTAAATTTCGCGGAAAAATTTTAAGATCCTATTGGATGTCACTAATGTCAAAAAGCGCTTCTCAAGGTCAAAAAAATTTCCAGTGAAATTTCGTCTAGGGTACCCACCAAGAGAAAAATTTCCGGAAATTTTGGTGGTTGCCATAGAAACCATTTAAAATAAAAGCATTTGATTGGTTATAAAATAGAGGTGTAAAATTCTCGGAGTAATATAATCAGAATTTCTGTATTTTTGCGACTCCACTTCCAGTCGATATAAATATACATACTGCTAGCGAATTTTCTAATGGAATTCATAGAATTACAATTTGATATCCAACTTAATAAATGATTGCTTGATTTTTATAAATTATATTTGCACACGGAAAAATATCGCTCGGCGCCCAGAAATGCGTTATTCTTGTTATCTTTTTTTGGAAGCGCGTATTTTTGTGAACAATCATTTTCAAGAATGAAGCATACCAAAAATAAAATTAGATCCAGAATATTGGATGAACATCTGGGAACTCTTTGAGGCTTGCAACTATTTCCCTGGAGTCTGAATTTCAAATTCAATGCCAAATATCCCATTCATTTTATGAATGTCATTATTAAAATATTATATATGTGAAATATGTATGTTAAAAAATTAATACATTTGAATTTGAATATGCTAACTATATAATTATGTTGTTTTATTCATAACATCTCTAGGAATGAATGTAATTTCTATGGCCCAAAAGAACGGTCTGTAGTCCAGAAAATGATGCTATAGATGATGGTTTCAGATGTTTTATATGATAAAAGTACTACACTTAATAACCCTATTTGATTGGATTTAGTAAATAAATAAAATTATAATATATCAGAAATTCATTGTAAATTACATCTGTCAAATGTTCATCAATTCTATTTACTTTATTAGAGTTTAGGTTGGATTTTATTAAAGGTTTAATCTATATGTATTAATTGCACCATATGCTTTCGCAGCATGTCAAAGACTCCACACAAATCTGAGAAAAGAATTCAATTAAAAAATCTAAAATATTGTTATTTTATCATTTTTTTTTAACAGGATAGGTAAATTTTAAAATTATTTTTTTTTGGTATTAGTAGTACAAAATGCCGAATTTAATCTACAGAATATGCTTGTACATGTTCAGGAATTTGTTTATTTAGTAAAAAATATATAGGTTCACCCCTACCTAATTTCTTGGAAACCGTCACTGGAGAAAACACGTGGGGTCCACCCCTTTCTCTTACCCTCAAGCACGCCAGACAAGAACCGGCGCTCAGTATAATCAATACCGCTTTGATAATTCGAAACCCGGCCCAATTTATCAGTCTCTCTAGACAAAACGTCTCGTCTATTAAAATAAACAGTTCATACTGACATGAAGAAACAAGGAGATCGTTTCAGAAATAAATGTTACCCAACACTTTAATTTTGCATTGTTAAAACTGCTTAGGCGGTTTCTTGGAGGTGTCATTTCACTTTATTCCACGGCCTTGTACCCATAACTCATTTCATATCTATTTTACTTGTGGTTGCCGATATCAAATTATAATACTAATAAATTAATAGAGTGGCATCGTATTTACCCTGATTTACTAGCTAAAATCAAACAGACGTTGCATGTCATGAATGAAATACTGACCCTTAGGGATTTACAGAACAGTAAATACCCTTTAATTGTCAAAAATATAAACACCTGTGCAGTATTTGTAACTTACCTACAATATTTCACAAGGCATTGCAAAAATCACGTCATAATAGTGCTTCCGTAGCATTTTTAAGGCTCGAGTACGATTTTTTGTTGAAGTCTTTTTCGATTCCACATAATACTGGCTACGAAAATACTGATTTTTAATACTTGATTTTAGTTTCTCCCGGAAACATAGGCTATTCCCGATGACAGTATCAATCAGCCGCGCGATTTGATCTGAACTAGATATTCGCATAAGATTTTCCCTATTTTGAGAATATCATCGTGCAAAAAAGAGAAATAGATCGTACATCTTTGAAAGCAAACAAAGGTAGAGAGTTTTGACGTGTAGGAAAAATAACATCATGAAAGTTACTGACCGCACACAGAATTTAGAATGTATTTGTCTTTGTCTAATTCATTCGGTGAATTACCGTTGTAATGCTGAAAAGAAATATGACAAGGAACCATCATTTTGTTGCATAGCCCTGACCTCTATACAAAAAATTGGAATTACTAAATTGGCAATTACAGATTTCTTTTAAACCTCCGTTTTATTTGTGCGACATCTATATTAAACCAAAGAGCAAAATTTATAAAAAATCTCTAAATAAATAATAATTATAATTTAAAACACTTTTTATTTCTTTTTCTTTATTTAAAGTTCAAATTTATGTAATATTAAAGGAGACATTAAAATTATTACAGGAATCTGTTATGTTATGACAGGAAAATAATAATGCGAATTTAACACTTGTGACAGCGATACTGACAGCAAATATTATGAGCTGTCAACCGCGTCATCCTGCAAGATTAGTTATTTTTCGGAATGTCTCCAATAATAAGAACATTCAAAATTAGGTAGTGACACCGAAAAAATAAGAATGAACGGCGAAGATGGTCATTGGTCTCTATACAGTGCGTGCCAACATTTACCCGCTGTTTTAACAGATCCTAACAAGGGTAAACAGTCAAATTTTTTCACCAGGACATGGGGTGATGCCTTCGTAGAAAAAACAGTAATAGAGAAGAGCCCCCATCTGCCAGAAATTACCTGGGCCCATTTCGATGCCTACCTCAGGAAATACGGAAAACGTTTTAAAAGGCATTCAAGGCTGAAGGACATTAAGTTTGAAAATAACCACACTAAAATTCAAACCCATACTGTGAATACTAATGGCATTCCAGATATTTACTTAAGGCAGAATCTTAATCTTAATGACCCAAAAATATTTGCCGAAGTGTTCCAGGTATGTAAAAAAATGTAAACATTGTATAACTTGGGAGTTGACAACTGTACACTGATGTTTTGTATAAATTTTGCATAAAAATAAATATGTTTAGTTATGTACAGTATCTAAAATTACATTCTTTTTTATTATCTTAATATTAAAATATTCAAAAATTGTTATTTGTTCGTAAAATATTGTTAAATTTACATGTTTCGTTTACTATAAATATCATCCAAATTTTTGTATACTATGTTTTTTATTGAATTCAACAAAAGGATTAAAAAATAAATAAAACTAATAAAAAAGACACTTAATTTAACAAATTTTTAAACAAATCAAATGTTTGCATTACCTTATTTAAAATGGGGTTGTATCATGTATGAAGATATTTTGTTTTTTAATAGATTTTTTTCACCAATACTAAAATTTCTAGATTTTTTGAACTTGGAAGGAGAATATTTTTTGAACTCATATAACATAAATTATTTAAGGAGTTGCCCATTTTTATCAAAAACATTTTTCACCCATTGAAAGATTTTTTTAATATTTGTAAAATTTGTTAAATGAACTAAAAGAGCCAAGACGACAAAAAATATATTTTTGGTTTTCACAAATGATATATAGGACATTTAGTATATTTTCAAAAGGCTAAAAATAATTCCTAATAAAAAGTGGCAAACAACACTTTTAAACAGAATTTTTTTTTATACCTAATACAGTGGGTAGGTACAATAAAAAAATTACACAGTTTTTTCATATATTCATAAATTTAATTCAAGTAATATGTTTTTCTATTGATTTTAATTATTTCTTAACCCTCTTCTCGATTTTGATCAAAAACTAATTCATGAAATCTATGTCAAATGTTATTTAGGCATTAAATTTCAAATTTTAGGATGTATTTATTATTACGCTTCTTATGTTTAAAAACCTTTTATTTTTATGAATATATTGAACATTGTTTTAAGTAATATGTATACTACTTTTCTTTATAAATTTTTTTATATTTCATAATTTCTATGTTGACTAAATATAAAAATAGATTACGTGAAGAAGTTAAATATTTATTTAAGTTTTATAATTCTTGATAAAATTACATTAATGTTAGCATTTTCAATAAAAAAGTAAAAAATGGGCAAAACATGTTAATAGCCTTTTTTTTATAATTCAGAGCAAAAAAACTGAACATGAATTACAAGATGAACTCAGCCATCACTTAGATGTAGTAGAAGAGCAAATTGCTCAACAAGTTTCTCAAAAATCGGGTGCTTTTTTCCATGCTATGACCTCGCATGATAGTATTATGGAACAGATGGGAGTAGCCTTACAAGAAGTTAGAATGTTAAGGAGCAAGGTGCAAAGGGTGGACAAAGCTCTAGCCAGAGATTCATTAAGACTGATAGGATTGGCTAGAAGCAAAGCCAATCATGTAGCACTGTTGGATAAATTAAAATTAATGGCAACGGTGCTACAAACACAACCTACATTACAACTGTTATTAAGTACTTCTGATTATGTAGGAGCTTTAGAATTGATATCTGGGACGCAAGAAGTCTTGGTTAAAGAATTAGCAGGAGTAAGTTAATTTTCTAAATCTGAATTAAACTCAGTTCTATTTAAATATATTTCTTACCCTTAGGTAACTAGCCTAAGACACCTTCCATCTCAGCTTAAGGAAATGCAAAAATTGATAGATAAAATGTTAACTACAGAGTTTGAACGTTATGCCGCTGCAGATTTACACAGGCCATTGGATTTTGAACCAGTTGGTGTCTTAGAACCAGAAAAATTTATTAGTCTTGTTGCAGGACTTCTCAGGCAAAATCACCTTCAATTTTTGGAAGTTTATAAACATGTACGTTTAGTGACTTACACTTAAAGATGTATTTATTAATTTTTATCATTCAGGAGGCTGTTTCTGCTGCCCAAGCACTATTAAAGCAACTTATGATCGAGCATCTGGCAGATGCTGAAGAAGAGTTGAATGAGTTAACAGGATCAGGAGAAATAGCTCCTACAATGGATGCAGCACATTGGTTGAAAGTCATTAGATCGGCAAGTGAAGCTTTGAGTAAGATTATGTCGATAATTATTTGCTGTTATAGTAATGTTTGTATTTATTTTTTCTCCAGCTAAAATCATCGAAAGAGTAAAAGCCGTCCATGATGTCATCAAGGACACAGCATCCACCAGCACTGGTTTAAAATATTTATCCGTAACTTCACCATCATCTGAAAGTTTTCTTACACTTGAAGAACATAATCGTGTTGAATTAAAGCTTCGTGATCTTCTGACATCGGTTTGCGATTATTGCACTGAACGTATTGCTTCATTAGTCAGTACGCAATCTGATAATCAGACAGTTACAGCGACGCAAGTCTGCGAATTGTCGAATATAATAGAAAGATTTACTGAAACGTGCGAAAAGACATGTGGAGGAAGACCCAGCGCCGCGCTTAAAGCTGCTTTTAAGATTCAGGCTGGAAATTACGTACACAAGTTTCATACCCAGAGAAAAAACAAACTGCAAATGCTTCTCGACGCCGAGAGGTGGAAAGTCGCCGAGGTTCCATTAGAAATACAAATGTTGGTTGACAAATTGGCTTCAGGTCGGAAATTTGATACTTTCTTTATTTGTTTGATAAATAATTAATTTTCTTCATAGGTGAACCAATTAAATCTCTACCATCTTCACTGACTGAAGAGGATAACTCTACGAATCGTTATGACGTTAAACCTTCACCTTACCTCAAAATTGGTGCCCAAAGTTATTACACCGTTGGGACCCTGCTAATTCTTATTCGATTAGTCAGTGAATATTGCGTTTGTTCATACGATCTTCAATTATTGGCTCCTGTGGTAGCTAAAAATTTGACAGATTTGCTCAAAACTTTTAATTCTAAATCTTGTCAACTCGTCTTGGGCACAAGAGCACTAAGAACGGCGGGTGCGTATTCCAGCTATAGAATATTTCAACAGTATAATAATTTGTTTTTTAGGATTAAAAACAATAACTTCTACAAACCTAGCTTTAGCTTCTAGATCTTTGCAGTTTTTAATTTGGATGATACCTTTGCTTAGGGCGCATTTTAAATTTTTAACTAATGAAACATTGCCTGGTTTTGATCTGGTAGAACAAGATATAGGACATCACATACGGCAATTAGAGACAAAGGTTTTGTCTATAATGAACACGCTATTGGGTGATCAATTGAATGAATGGGACGCCAAACCTCCAGTGCCCTCTAAACAATTTAGGAATATTTCAAGGCATTTGACCAAATTACACGAAGCAGTTAGTGTTGTGTTACCAGAGGAACAAGTAAGAAATAAAATTATTTAAGTATCTATAACAGGTGTATGTTGGGTGTGAATAAAAGCCCTTATTACTCATATTATCCCTTCTAACGCCAGAATTGTTGAAATAAAATAGAAAATCTCACGGCTCTCGCATAACAAAATAATGAATATCTAAATAAATTAAAGTAGTATTTCATTTTCACCAATAAATTATACGTCTATGATAAAAATATTTGTCCATTTCTTTTTTCGCAATTTTACTTATTTTATTAAAGCTACTATCTTTTAGTATAGCACAATACTATATTCACCATCTTTACAATTTTTTAACTAGGTTAACCTAAATTTCCTCTGCTCTTGTCTCACTTACTCCATTTTTAAGGTATATACAATTTTATCATTTTATTATTATTAACTTTGTGTGTTTTACCTTTTATTCACTACTTTTATATTTTGTTTTCAGTTACTTTTAGATACTTTTCGTTTCATTTACACATTTTTTAATTTCTTTTACCTCTTTTTTTATTGTACATTGGCTAGGATTTCCTTTTTTGCAATTTTACCTTTTATTTGTATTTGAAGCTGTTTTGCTTTAACACAATTCAATACTTTATTTTTTGTTTTTACTCTTTTTTGGGCCACTCTTACCTGTCGCTAAGTTCACTTTATTTTCGTCACGTTTTCCTTGTTTTCCTTAATTTTTACCTCTTTGTAGCCACATTCTTCTATTCTTTTTTTGCCACCTTTTTCCTTTTTCGTCAGAAAAAATATATATCAATTACGAAAGTTTGATTTCACTTCCGGTCAAGTTAGATAAAAATAAAAACATCACTCCCCTATGAAAAATTTTAACCATAATGGCGGGGCGCTCCAATGAAAGATAAACCCCGCCTTTTTTTGAGTATAGCCTAATTTCATTTTTTGACTTTTTTAAAACCTTTATCTACATATTACGTTTACCTTATTGCAAGCCACTCTTTCTATATTTTCGTTACGTTTACCTTTTTTTCTCCAGTGAAACTAAACACATTTTCTTATTTAGAAAAATTAGATCTTTTTATCGAGGCTGTTACACTTTTTTGCCACTATTACTTCTTTTTCTCACTTTTACCCCTTTCGCAACTTTTCTTTTGCCGTGTTCACCCTTTTTCGCTAATTTCACCTTTTTTTCCTCAATTTTGTATTTTTGTTATCAACTTTGTTATTGATCCATCATTATTTATTAATTCAGGTAACTGATATATATGAAGTTATTCACAAAAACTTCAAAAATCGAGTAAGGGACCAGTTGACGAAAATGAATATCCAAAACAATGGCGGACCTCAACATGGTGTAGTTACCACGGAAATGATATTTTATCTTGAAACGATGAAAACTTTGAAAGTCTTGCCAGAAAAATATCTTTCCGACAGTGCCATGGATGATATCTGGATTAGGTAGAAAATACTGAGATACTATTAGGAATTCGACTTTAAAGAGAATGCAGAAGACGTGGGTACCGGCAGAGATTTTCTATGGGGAGTGTAATCAAGTACGGATATTCGAATTTTTATAAAAGCGCTTAATTTTTTTTAAATATAACGAAAATTGATATTATCAACATTCAATCTATATTTTATGAGGAAAATCTTCAGGATTTGTTTTAGTATTTAAGTAGGTCTGAATGAAAAGGGTTCCAATACAGGTTTTATAATTGATTCACCATAATATTCCACCTGAATTTAGACTTCACATTATTAATATAATTTTGAATTGTTAATTTGAAGCATTTAAATCCCCATTTGAGAAATGCATTTACTAAAACTCATTCCTCATTATTGTTTGCAATGGATGTTTGTCTTTAAATGCTGCAAAACCACCAAAAATAATTTTTCTGCCATTTATGTAGATTTTAATACTTTTAGGTTTGTTTGTTTTCGGCAACATATTGGTAGATAATGATTACGAATGAAATACAAAGCAGCTCGTTCCAGTCAGCATCCTTCAAGGACAGTAAACATAGAATAGTAATATTTATTACAAACTAAACTGTGTATCACAAAATATCAAATCATAACTTATAACTACATAAAAAGTAATTAAACAGTTATCCACATCGGGGCGTACAATATTACCTACTTATGATAACTGTTTAAGAATATACTTATGATGAAAATAAAAATTGAGAGTTTTATTGTATTGTAAAAAGATTGGTTCGCGATTTGTTTTGTAAATATTACAATGTCTGTAGTTATTCTATGAGTGTAACCAAATTAGATCGAATATATCTCTGGGATTTTTTGACAGCTGTGTTTTTTAAGTCACAGATTCGGAAAAGCTTGTTCTTATGTAAGTATTTTCCTATGTTTACTGTCATTTGGCATGAGATACATAAATGTCATGTGTCTTGAAAAAAGAAACGCTCAATAATAATTAGAATGAGCAGACTAATTTATTTGATCATATTCTTATATAATTGTAATTGAACTACTTTTTCTTTGGCCTACTTTATGAATTTAGCTAGTCAATTCCTGAAAATGTAGAGACGCATCGTATTTTTATCTATTATCAGTCCGTTCAGTTTTAAGTTGTGATATTTTTATTTCTGTATAATGTAAATTGTTTTTTCTAAAACCTAGAGTATAAATAGCTATATGTACAAATAAGCTTGTTGTTTTATAGTTATTTTATTTGATCTATATTTATGTGTCTATTGAAGTACAGTGGCTGTGTGGGATATAAAAAAATATATACAAAGTGTGAAAAATGTCTAGTTACAAGTCTGGTTTAGAAATTGGGATTCTTTCTATGAAAGTGCTTTTTGTTAAAATTGCTATATTCTGAAAAGTCATTAATGATATATCCAACTCAAATTGCTTCAATTAAAATATTAAATAAAAAATAAGTTATATGTACAGGGCAATATTTAACAAAATCCCTTTGCATACTATTGTAACAATATCGTTAGATTTTTTACAAAAAGGGTTTTGTCTAAAAATGATTTAATGCAAACAAGAAGGAATTACAAAACAATAAACGCAGTTTCTTTGAAATCTTGACATTTGTATAAGATATACGAAGAATCATTTGTTAATGTCATTGATCAACATTTGTACATTATGAAGATTATCAAATTATAATTTTTTAATCTATTTTACAAATTCCGCCTTACAGAAATATTATTTTCAGCAATTTTACTTAAGCACTATATTTTTGATTGGTTAAACTAGATAAAGAAAAATGTTTAGTCAGTCCAGAAATCTTTACAAATAGTATAAAATATTATTTATTTAATTTTTAGGCGAGTTTTGTTACAATTGCGCATTAAGGATGAAATGTTAATGGTGTATATCAAAAATGTATATAATTTTAATTTGTTTTATAAAGTTGTTATCATATTTAGGAAAATAAATCATTATATAAATTTTATTTTTATTTTGTACCGCCTTTCAAAGTGACTCAATATAATCATACATGATAATCAACTTACGCAACATAATTTAAAAATGTGGAGTACGTCTCCCTATGATTTTCATGTATTAGAATCTCTTAATAAGACAGTTATAAAATAAGTTACAAAATTTACAACTTCCCATCTATATTTTATCAATAAATTTGTTTTGTAATTTCACTTAGTCCCAAATAAATTTGAGGTATCATTCAATTAATTCTGAAGGTATGTTTTCTCCTTTAGCAGCTCTAACCAATAAAGCAGCGTCGGAAACATGTCTGGGGACGATTTTCCAAAAATTTTCTGGCCCGTCCATTTTGTGACAATCTCTATAAGTGTGACAGGTCATCTGTGGGATTTAAAAAATATTAAAACAAAATGGCATCGGTTCTTTTTCGGTGTTATATATATATATATATTAATAGTATAATAAGCAGCACCTTTATTAAAAATACTATTTTAGAGAAATGAACAAAGGAAGCAGATTTTTACAATCATCAGCTTGTTATGGCATAAAAGTTGTGACCCCCTTCATGTGATAATTATATCTTCAATTTTTTTAGATGAGATATCATCTGAACCCTTAATTGAAAGATTTTAAAAATGTGTTACACTTGGGTTTCAAATTTATGGATTCTCGGCTATACAGGGTGTCATTGAAATGGTGTAAAAGATTCGGGGCTGCTAGTACTTCTAAAACTGTTAAAAAGAGTTTCTATAAGTATGGGTCGTTAAATGTATATATACTAAGGGAAGGGCGTTGAAAGGGGTAAATTTAAAAAATGTTTTTTTTAAATTGTAAGCTTAAAAGACGAGATAAAAAATTCAAGCTGCCATATAATTTTCTCCTAAATCAAATGGTCATATCGAAAAATTATTTGTTTAATTAGAAAGGGAAATTTTGCAAGGATAGGGGGTTGATTTAAGAATACCTTTCTAGCGGTTATTTTTTTTTACACAGTAGGTTTTTATTTAAAAAATACCTGCTTTTTCTCATAAAAATGCCTGCAAGTCGCTTAGAGTAAAGGTTTTCAAAAAAATTGAAGGCAAACAGTTTGCTGGAGTCGTTATTTAAAAAACAAAAGTTTAATTATTTATTATTTGACGAGTATCACAGGATAATCAGCATAAATTTATGAAAATTGTGGCGTGTTTAAATTAAGCAATTGGTGACTTGAATTTGGAATTACCAAAACGCATTGTTAAACAAGATAAGCGCAAAAATTATTTTAAATTATAAAAGAATGAGTAATTAAAGTAAAAAACGTTTAATTTAATGATGAAAGTGTTTAAAAATTTTGTTATACATATAACTGAGAATACGTAAATTTTGTAACCCAAGGCTAAAATATCTCTTAAGGATTTCTGTTCTCTGTAATAGTATCCATTTTCATGAAATTCTACCTAGATAGGAAATGGGAAATAGTGTGCTGAGATAATCTAATTGAATATTTCTATCAGAGGAGTTTACTATTCATTAATCAAGTGCCTAAAGGAACAACCATACTAAAACTCAAATTTGATACCCTAGGATCAGTATATGAGTGCGCAGAGATTACATCTTAATACATAAAGAAGTGTCAATATTCATTCTTTTCTGCTGCAATTGAGGAACAGATAATAACTTGTAAGACTAGGAATGGTCCAGCATTCTATATAGGCTGTTTTTATGATAAATTAATATTAGGATGTCTGAAATCATAGGAAATACGAATTCATCATTTAGAGCAGACTACAAAGGCGCCTATTCTCAGCAGGACAGCAGAGTGTCAATGATATGCGGAGGAAAAGATGAAACAAAACTTGAGGAGATTAAAACTCTTTCATATTGGGAATGTCACCTTCTAATAGGAGACTCGAGGAATGGTAGAACAACCGAAAGTAAGGACAAAGGAGACAGGTTCAATAACTCTTTCATATTAGGAATGTCACCTTCCTAATAGGAGACTCGAGGAATGGTAGAACAACCGAAAGTAAGGATAAAGGAGACAGGTTCAATAAGCCCATTTTTTCCACGTTATCCCAGTTCTATACTACCTATAACTATATTAATTCTCTCTGACCTGCATTTCCGCACCGTAAAATGTGGGTATCAAATTTGTTGGTTCCACAGCTAAATTTTGCCCCGATGCAGTATGTTGAATTATTACTCTGGAATCAGGTTTAAATGGCGTTCCGATAGTTTTATTTCTCAACCCAGCATTTCCGTGGAAAAACTTAAACCTTAAAATATGCGTAATTTTAATGGTTGGCAAAAAAGATAGAATTTTGCTTGGTACCTGCAGTAAATATCTGGATCTAAGGATAATTTTAGAGTAAGGCGTTCACCAAAAGTTTGAATAGTCGGATTTTCACATTGTATATATAGAGGTGGGCCACAAGTTTCTGATATTTCTATTAGAACATCTTCACCGAATAAAACTTGTTGCCCGTCCTTATTTGACTGCGCTCCCATTATTCTATAAATTTAAAAATGAATAATATTTTTATAAGAAAAAATTGAATTCTTGCCTAAAGGTGTTTCTCACACAAGGTTCTCGCATTGGAGTCGCTGATAATCCGCAACCGTGTTGAAAATGTTGCACATAATCTATATCCTTTTCATTTATCACACCAGCTAAAAGCATTTCTTTGTTATCGTTATTTCTGATATCGTAAGCTTTTATTTGATATTTTTCGCCATAAATTACATACGGGTTTTCAATTGCCAAAACTGTTGCTTTCAAAACGTTTCTTAACATTTTTCTCGTTTTTTGAATCAGTAATTCACATCTATCTCGTTTGTAAGCAGTCACACGCATTTTGTCTTCTTGAATAGCTAGTTCATCATTCCAAAAACCTAATTAAATCATTTTTAGTATCTAGATACAAGGAGTGCATTTGGAAGTATTCTAACCTATTGCAGATTTATGGAATCCTCGAAATGATAAAACTTACCTACATGAACTATAGGTTGAGAATAACTAGTTTTAGTCTGAAACATCTGTTCCTTTTCATCAATTTCTAACTGCGTAGGTTTCATCATGATTGTGCCGTTAATAAAAACTTGTAAAGAATTCAAATAGAATACTTGACACTTACATGTTTTGAATGATAAAAAATTGACAATAATGAATTATTTAAAAAAGTGAAAAAGTGACACTTAAGAATTATTTTAATTACTTTTAATTTTTAAAGAAAGAACCAATCACGTGTCGCTTCCTGCGATTTTTTATTACAATCGGTTTATTAGACCTACTACTAAGACTTACTTACAGCCACGTTCTAGAAGATACAGTAGGAACTGTTTATTTTAACCTTCACTGTGTTGCAATTAAATAATCAGTCTAAAGTATACCACTTAGAGGAGTTTCCTTATACTCCAAGTAGCACACTGTTTGAAACATACATGCATCCGCAGCTAAACATTTGCTCGGAAACAAAATTTTTTTTGTACTTTCATTCAGTTGTTGCTAGTATAAAATTTGAACATAAGAAAAACAATTCTTAAAGAACATGATTAGCACCATTTTCTTATAAAAAACCATACGATGAAAATTTTTAGTAATGATGAAAATAAAACAAAATACTAGACAAAGAAGGAAGAAACAAAAGAGCAGATAAATAATAATTTACACGTGGGAAAACTCGTAGTAAATATAACAATTAAAAGAAAATATATACAAGAATTGAGACGAATTTTAGTAAAAGAAAAGAACCAGAATATAAACGAATGGATTCAAATAGAGAAAACTATAAAGAAGGCGACAGGAGAAGCAATTCCAAGGAAAATGGAAAATAAAAAGAGAGAGGACTGGTTCGATATAGAATGTAAGAAATAAATGGAAAAAAGGAAACAAGCCAAATAGAAAATGACAGCGAACAGGTACAGATGAACAAAAAGACAGTAGGAATGGTAAAGAATAATAATAAAGAAGATATGTAGGTTAGAAAAGAGACAGGATATGGAGGACAGAATAAAACACATTGAAAGAAGATTTGTAAATAAGGAAATGAAGAACTTCTATCAGGAAGGCAAAAGAAAGAAAGGGGAAGTACAAGAGAGGACTATATGTATTAACAATAAAACAAGAAAATATAATCATTGATGAAGACGAAACTGTAGAAAGATGGGAAGAGTAGTTTAAAGAAACATTAAGCACAGAAAATGACAGAGTGAGTGCAGGAATTTATAATTCGAACTGTACAAAACCACGAAGAAGTATTGCCACCAACGACAGAAGAAATGTCAGAGATAATACAAATACAAAAAAAATGGCAACTAGAATTTATAAAGTATGATCTTTCAAAATCTGCAAAAATATACAGGATGTCCCATTTATATTAAAAAAGTTGTGGGTATTTCCGGTCAAACCGGAAGTATTTTATTAACAAAAAAATGTACATCAGATGCATTTTGCCCCATTGCACTTACTTGGAAAATTTGATAAATATCGTCCGTTTCGTTTTAAAGATATTTACTTGGTTCCATACTTTATCCCAACCATGTATAAATAATTCCCCTACTACAAGCATAATTGAAAAGAAGGAAATAGGAATAGCAAAAAGGTCGCAAACGGGTATTTATTTAATAAAATAAAAGAAATGGGTTTTTGAAGTGATTTATTTTCAAATTAACAGATATTTTTTTTTCAAATCAAATTAAGGTCAAACAAAGTTATTAATAATATGTTTTAACCTGTGTAATCCTTGATTTACAACAAAATGGCTTTAAATAATTTTCTGGAATAACTTCTATAGCTAATGCCAGTGGCACAGGCAAAGAAATACATAGAGCCAGTAATTGACCCCTTTAAAAATTATAATCACATCGCCCAAAGCAGTCAAAATTCCAAATAACAAGAATCAGTCTTATTTTTATAATTTAGGTGGTAAATGCATTAGTTGCTTTTGTTATCATTCTTCTTCAATGAATATTTGGAGTCTTATTATTTTATTATTTATTCTTACATTTACGGATAAGATATTAGAAAATTACTATTAAGCTTTAATAAAATATATGAATAAAAAATAAGGAAGTTTAACCGTTTTCGATTTTTTTAGTTATTGCCACTGACGCCTATTTTAATAATAAACTTTTACATTCCTTTGAATTAAATATAACCGTTAAATGCTGCTTTATTATTATTATTATAAATATATATTCTGATTTTAGAATTAAATTGGAAAATTGAAAACAGTGCAGATGATAATAATTTTACAATAAATAAACGAAGAACTTTTTCAAGTTTACTTGAAATTCCAAGTTTATTGTTTATAACATTCTACAAATATATAAATATATGACACTTTTTGTAACTAATGACCATTTACACCGGTCTCTTAACTAAATTTATATTTAATAGACTGTGACGAAAGTCGAGTCTAAGCTATATTTAAATATTAACTTATTTTAAGATGTCGGTACACATGGCCATAACAAAATATATATGTAATAACAATTCTAAATATCTAGTCTAAAATTTAAAATAGTATTATAGTGACATGAGATAAAATGAACTAAAAATAATTTCTAAATTCTAAGTAAATAACTTTGAATATCACCTTGTTTTCAATAATGTAATGAAATACACTGACAGTAAAAGTAAACGTTTCTTTTAAAAAACCAACCACCACAAAACAAGGCATATACTCACTACAGGTCGAAATAATATTAAATAAAATTTAGATTCCAACTATGAAACTAAGAGAAAATAACAAAAATGTCACATTAAGACATTCATAAATTCAGAAAATGTTCATGAAAACTAAGATTACAACTAAAATTATTTGTGACAAACATTAACGTGTTTAATAAGTATAAAACAATTTTATAAGAGTTTTTATCCTGTTGAAACTATTATTTGCTTAAATATATTTAAAAGAAAATTAGTAGAAAATTGTTATTCTGTTAGATGTAATATTATCAAACAGGTGAATACTTATTACCTAATTATATATTTTAGCTACGATCAAGTCATAATTATTTTTTTATTTATTTTAATAAAGATTCAATGTTAAAGATATTCATTAAAAATATCAAGGTACTTTATATGCAATTTTTTTGGGAATGCTACAAAAATTATTTGATGTATTATGTAAATTAATGAAATTATGGTGTAGCATTTCAAATTTTTCAAGTTTATTAAAAACAATTAGTTACAAATTCAGCAGATTCTTAAAAAAATATGACTGATAACAATTGTTTTAGTTTCAAATTTATAACAGTTACCTTATTATGACGTAGATATAATATATGGATATGCTTCTAAAATATACAGGTTTTAATATGACTTGTTTTTCTACAAGTGCCAAAAATATTTATATCATTATTTTGACAATGATTGTAGAAAAAATGGTCATATTGTGTCTTGTATACACATTTTAAGTCAAACGTGAATGTGATTAATTTACTAAAATTAAAATTCTTTGGTGGTACAAAAACTATTTCTCATCTTTTTACACCGTTGATACATACTTTTAAGTATTGAACTAGTGTACCTACTTCTGCTTTACGTGCTATAATACGAATTTTTAAGTTGTTTTGATAAATGACAGGCGAATCCAATACCGATCAACTGAAAAATAAAATAAAATGTTTTACTCATTTGTAATACTGTTTCAACATACATGCTAACAAAACGAATTTAGTTAAAAGCTGCGGTTTTCATCAACTAATGTTTTTTAATTTTTAATCAATGTATATTTAATTTTTCCTACTTGTACAGAGTCTTTTAATTTTTTTGATAGTTTTCATTTAAGAAATAAGAAATATTTTAAATTCTTACATCAATTAAATTATAATTAATTCTTTTACTTTTCAGAAATGTACACATTTTTACTCATACTTTCAAAATTAACGAAGAAATAATAATACATTGAATAACCCTTGTATTACATGCTATTTCAGGTTTGACGGTTTCCATCCGCCTTCGTTTTCTTTCATAATTGTGAATCTCATCTAAAAATATTTGTTATGTTTCTAGACACAAGATGTTCAGGTATTTAACGAAATTGGCTCATAAATTAATGATAAATGAGGTAGGAATATAAACCCCTCAAGTACTTAATTTTAAGGATAAAGGATGTTATAGTTCAACAATAAAAGCAATTTTTTTGTAAAATTCCAAAATTGAACAATTTTTTTTTAAAGTCCTAGTAAAAAAATTCGGCAACTTTTTCTGGTAGCAAGCAATTTTTTTGTAAAATTCCAAAATTGAACAATTTTTTTATAAAGAAAGGCTGAATAAGTTGTATTTTAAAGTGTGTAAGATTCTTTATTTAAAGATATGTGTAAAAGAAATATATATATTTCTCAAAGTCAAAAGAGTGTCAAGCGCTTTCGGCAAAACAATGCCATCATCAGGACAAAAAAAGTGCAAAAAAGTAGAGAAGGTTGGTTATAAAACAAAAGTAGAGAACATCAACGCAGTAACAATACATCTTAAATTAACTTTTTAAAAAACGACATTAATATAGTAGAAAACAGTAACATTTTTAAAAAATTTGGTTTTTAAAGGCCCAGGCCTGAAAGTTGTCCCAATAAAAGACAACAAGTGTTTTTTAAAAAACATGTAAAATAAATAAAAAATTAAGATGTTTTACGTGAGAAAATTATGAACATGCGGTTTTTGACAAAGTTAGAAAAAACTAACTTTGTCAAAAACCGCATGTTCATAATTTTCTCACGTAAAACATCTTAATTTTTTATTTATTTTACATGTTTTTTAAAAAACACTTGTTGTCTTTTATTGGGACAACTTTCAGGCCTGGGCCTTTAAAAACCAAATTTTTTAAAAATGTTACTGTTTTCTACTATATTAATGTCGTTTTTTAAAAAGTTAATTTAAGATGTATTGTTACTGCGTTGATGTTCTCTACTTTTGTTTTATAACCAACCTTCTCTACTTTTTTGCACTTTTTTTGTCCTGATGATGGCATTGTTTTGCCGAAAGCGCTTGACACTCTTTTGACTTTGAGAAATATATATATTTCTTTTACACATATCTTTAAATAAAGAATCTTACACACTTTAAAATACAACTTATTCAGCCTTTCTTTCATTACATAGTGTGTACGCACCAAACACGTAACCTTTTGTTACTCTTCAAAAAAAAAAAAAAAAAAAAAAAAAAAAAAAAAAAAAAAAAAAAAAAAATAAATTTTTTTATAACCCGTTTTTCGATCTCACTGACTTAATGTCTATAATTTTTACAAAATTAGATTCCTTATATATTCAATTTTGTTCAAATAATGGATTACTTTTAACTATGCAATATTTTCAAGTTTCAATTTTTAAATATTTTATTATTTATGCGTGATTAAATATTTTACAGGAAAATTTACTTACTTACATTTTATATATCTAATTTGTAATTAAAATTAAGTTGTTTTATTCAGTTTAGGAATATAGCTTCTGTGGTAATTTTAGTAGAGAATGTAATAATTTTGTTTTTTTTATTTTCTTCCTTTCCTTTGAATACTATATTTTTTGGTTGAATATAGGAAACGAATTGGTTTTAGATATATTTTTTTGTTTTAAGAGTGTCGTATTATTTTTACATTGAAGGAAACTATGATGAACTGAAAACTATATTAATTTCCAGTTATTTATATTTTGGTAGTGTGACATACAAATTGAATAATTACTTACTAGTTAATCTGAAATTTTATTATTTCCTAATTCATTTTTTTTGAGTTTAACAAATCAATAAAATACTGTTAATTTATAAAAAAGTGACCTGAGATACCTACATAAAACAAAACATTCTCTTATTTGAAGAAAATATCACGTTACTGCTTCTTAATACTCCTATTGGGGTCCCCCAGCTTATTCATTTATTGTATTTTCTATATAAGAAAAAGACAAGCTGGAGGACTCCAATCAGATTCGAGCTTCAAGGATAATAAAATAGAGAATGATTTTTTACACTGGTTGGTAAACTAACCAAAAATCGCCTAGTGTTTGAAGTCCCCTCTTATAATCAAAGGGTTCCTAATTCATTTGTCAACCGAGGGCTATCACCTGTTAAGCATTACCGGTTGAATATGTATATTTTTATAAAGACTTCATCTTGTCCCATTAGTGTATGACTTACTTGTAAAACTGCAAGAGTGAAACATACAGCTCCAATGTCGACAGCATGTGACTTTACCCACTCTCCAAAAGCTGCTTCACATCCCACTTGGTATGGAGTCGTTGTAGACGGTATTACTGTAGAGGATGTTGACGCTGGTGTTATTGGTGATGTTGCTGAAACAATTTATGTATTTACTATCGTGCTCTAATTTATTTTACTGTAAACAAAATTTCTTTTAACTTATTGAACCGTTTCTTGTAATTCGTTATAAAAAACATAAAATCTTTTTTGGGGTAGAAAGAGAAAGGGGGGTTTCAGTAAAACAAAAGCTTACCAGGAGGAGATGTTGTCGAATTTAAAATATTCGGTATCACGGTAATATTCGTTTTCACGGTAGGATCCACCATCAAATTTGTATTGGAGGACACATCTGAAAAATTCAAACCTGCTTAAAAAGTAAGCTATATTTTACGAAAAATTTTCAAAACAACTTTGTTTGCGCCTAATTATTCGATTACCTAGTCCATTGTTAGCAAATTAGCTTATAGGATTGTATTCTGATTGCTGATTAAATGTAATAATAAAAAAAAAAAAAAAAATTATTCGATTTGTATCAAATACTCAGATAGAAAAAAAATATTAATGAAATAATTTTGAAAAATGTTAATATATTTATATTTTTTTTTCTATTATTATTACCAAAATTGATTGATTGTTAATATTAAAATGCTTTTAAAAATTCCACGATTTATAATATATTAATAAATTGATATCCCAATCAGCTTTAATACTTATCTTTAGGGAATTTTAAAGTCGACATATTATTGAAACTTAATTTTAGAGCGGAAATTTAAAAATATCGAATCTTGCTTCTAAATCTCGACATTAAATTCTCTTGTTTTGCTTCAAAATTTCAATTTTAAAGTTAATATTTCAATAAATCTAGATTTATCTCTTTTTTAAAGTCTCGATGTTGAAGTTCATATTTTAAATAGAGTTCTCGATTTTAAATTAGAAATTAAAAAAATCTCACGTTTTTCTTCAAAATCTCGCGTTTTTCTTCAACCTTATTATTGAATTTCGATTTTAAAACAGGAATTTTAAAAATATCGACCTTACTTCTAAATTTCGACTCTAAATTCTCGTGTCGAGTTTTACTTCAAAATTTTAAAATATCATGTTTTATTTGATAACCATATCTCGACTCCTTAAGTCAATATTTCAATAAATCTCGACTTGAAATCCAAAATCATAAGAAATATCAGAAATATGAAAAAAATCTCGGGATTTTCTTGAGGACTTCGATATTAAAGTCAAGATTTTAAAGAATCTTGCAAAAATATTTGAAATATCTTTTTTTTTTTACTTTAAACTTCAAATTTAAGTTCAATATTGTAAAAGTATTGTAAAAAATATTAAAAGTTAATTGATTGTCTCGATTATGAATTCGAGATTTGATAAATTTTGATTTTAAAGTCGAGGTTTTAATGAATCTGGCAAAAAATTTTGAAAAATCTTCTGTTTTACTTTAAATCTTTACTTTAAACTCAATATTTTAATGATTCTCAAATAACAAGCAAAATATTAAAAATGAACTGTTTTTCTTTAAGATATCGATTATGACATTTTAATTAATCTTAGAAAAATATTTCAAAAATCTTCTATTTTACTTTAAATCTCAGCTTTATAAGCAAAATGTTTTAACGAATCTCAGTCTTTTTTACAAAAATATTGATAATCAATGGTTGTTCTTTAAAAGCTCGACTTTAAAAACGATATTCCAATGATACTCGATTTTAAAGCAATAAATTTCGCGTTTTATTCAAGATCTCGACTTTGATGATCTCAACTTTAAAGAGAAAAGTTTTAATAAATCTCGATTTTAAACCAAATACCTTACAAAATCTCGTGGTTCTTTTTCATAATCTCGACCTTTAAAAGCGGAAATTTTAATGAATCTCGACTTTAAAGTCGAAGTATATGAATTTTGTTTTTAAAAACAGAAATCTCATAAATCTTTAATCTTGACTTTGATATCGTAATTTTTATTAAAATCTTATAGACGAGGTGAAAAAATTTACAAAAACAGGAAATTTGAGGATTTTTACATTTTCATCCGATTATAATTTTCATTTTTTATTAATTTTTTCAAAATATCTATATAAAGCTCTTGGATATTTTTTTTACGTAAAAAAAGACTATTAACAGTATGTTATTTAGGAAATATTGCTGTTCAAAGACATAAACAATATTGCTTAAATATTTGGTATATAATGTAAGGTATATAAAGAAAATATTTAAAAAATATCTGGTGCCATCAGGGGTAATATATAACAAATAGCTCTGTTATATGATGGCGTAATACACCATTAAGAATTAAGAAAGTGCGCAAAATGAGTATAACTAAATAATAAATTGCATACCAGTGGCTGTTTCCGAAGCTTGTCTTCTTCTTCGATTTACGACAGTGCCTTTATTCCGAGCTGGCGCACTAGTACTAGTACTATTTATAGTATTATTTGGACTGATAGTAGTAGCAGGACTAGTGACAGGTTCCTTATAAGCATTACAGCTAAATAAGCCCCATTGACCGACCTTTTGAGGGCAACACGATATCGGTAAACTTACATTATTAGAAATTGTCGTCCAATCCTCACTGCCTTTCACTCCGCAGCATTCAAACTAAAAAATAATGAGCAGTTAAGGTTAATTTGTAATTGCCATAATGTAACGTAACTTAAAAACTTAACATACGGATATTCTCAAATAAGAGATAATTATGTATTTATAAATCTACAAGGTAATTTATAACTCATTGAGCTGTACAAATATTTCCAAATTTAGTTTAAAAGTTCCTACGGTATGTTAAAGTTTTCATTATCCAATCTCTGTAAAGAAGTGCAAAATTTAATGTCGTAGAAAAGTTTCAACTTTTAGTTTAAAAATTCATGGAGATTGTTACTAAGTGTCAGTTAAGTTACGCTGCGTTATAAAAATTGCCTCAAAAACTTTTACAAAAACGACTCGTACCTTTGGCTGGATGTAATCCCATAGACCGGTTGCTGGTTGTTGCATGTCATAATATTGGTGCAAAGATTCTTGCATTGACTTTTCCAAATATCCGGTAGTTTTATTTCTCAAAACGTATCCAGCGATACCAGCAGAAAATTCAAATATGAAAATGACGGCCAGCAAAATGGAGAACTTGAAAAATAGTTAAAAAAAATTCACATTACATTTAAAAGAAGAGTCAATTAAAGAATAAATAGTTTTTAACGATAAGCTAATATATTTTACAATTCAATGAACATTTTACGTTCATCACTAATTTATTTGCAATTTAGTAAACAATATACTTGAAAATTAGTTTTCAATGAGAATCCAACCATATACGTATATTTAAAAAATTCAAGGTTAGGTTATATTTTATTCATATTAGGCTTTCAAGTATAAATATTTAGAGCTAACATGTTTTAGTGGTTGTTTAACATGAATATAGAAGGAAAAGGAGACGCTGAAATCCGACTAAAATAGTATCAATTTCGCCATATATACTCCATTATTATTGGAAGTCAGATGTGTAGGGCAATTGTTTGGCTGACGTTTTCTGCATTCTTGATATGTTCCTTTAATCCTTGCTACTTCCCCTTTTTGATAGGGTTGATCTTCATACAGGTCTCTACCTTTATTATTGGTTGTATGACTTGTGTAGCCACCCACCCTAACCGTTTTGCCAACCCATGTTGTTTTACTTCCCCAACCTATGTTTAATGTTCATTTATTGGCTTTTGTTTTCCTCTTCCTTTCATGATGATTTTGGGTTGATCATCGAACTTCATTTTCAATTCTACTTGTTTGGTGGCTATGTCTAAAATTAGCACTCAAAAGGTGGACTGACTTTGGTTTATTTTAACAAGATATGTTTTATTTTCAAATTTTTAATGACTATTGTTTTGTTAAGTTTACTATTTAATTGTTCTTATTATTGTAATCTATTTTCACGTGTAATTTGAATATACTTTAATATTATATGTTAATTTTTTATGGAACTTGCTGTGTTTAAACATTTTTTGGTAAGTTTTATGATGTTTTGCTTATATTTGTTATTTTATATGACTTCTCTTTGTAGACCTGATGATGACTGGTAACAGTCGAAACTAGTTGTCAATTTTATTAAAGTGTGCGTTGAGATTTATGGAGAACCTTCTCTATCTAAACCAAAGAACATCCTGTTTACGTAATAATTCTAGAGTATCTGTAAATAATAACAAAGATGCTGGAATATTAGAAAAGGAGAGAAGGGTTTCTTTATAAAATATTTTAATATGAAATATTAGATACTCAAAAGATAGAGGTCTAAATTCACATTCAATATCGCAAATGACAGAAGCGAGGAATAAAATAATAATATTAAAATATTATTTTACATGTTGTAGGAGTATTGTAATACATGAAATACCCTTAGTCGCGTCAAAATCAGAGTAATTGGAGCGCCTAATCAATAATAGTTGACCTAATGGACTTTTAGAGGAACTAAAAATATTGCTATATGTAACTTTGGAATGAATGTTTCATTCAGGCTATCGATCTGAATATTTAGGACAACCGTCCGTTTCCGGTATTACGAAGTCGATACCAAATTCCTTATTTTAAAGAGAATAAGACCTTTTATTTTGTTTCGGCATGTCTTTCTTTACAAACAATCAAAATACTCAATAAATATATTTCAAAAACGAGTTTCGTAAAAATATCGCATCAATCTAATATCTCCGTAAATTAATTTTCTAAAATTTTTAATGGAAACAAAAATATTTTTTTAATAGTAAGTGTATTAAAATGATTTAAAATCCAGGTAAACCAACAAATAGAGTCATCTCACACAGACCAGTAAATTTAGTATCCATTATGTCCAAAACTCCTGAAAGACTTTTACTCAAAAGAAGATCCAACACAGAAATAATTACAATAATATTTACTCATCAGTTTGGTTCTTTGCGGAAACAATTCAAACATACACCAAAGCCAGAGAATTGTAAATAATATCCACCCAAGTCTAGAAGAAGAAAAAACAACCGCATTTTTAGATTTAACATGTTGGCCTCTTATTAAAACAATGCTTTTGACCAATGCATTACATTACCTACTGTTCAAATCGTATCTCACACACCGCTAGGTATATTCAAGTAAAGTTCCATACAGAGACGTACAACTATTAGTCCATTCAACCAGATGTCCCGCAATGATCAATCCTTTTCACTGTTTACATTCCAATCACAAATTTCACCAAAATATATGCCAACGAACGTTCACAAGTAGTATCTCATAATTTTCAAACTCACCTCGATCAAATCAACTTTGTTTCAATAAATAGGGAGGGAGTTAAAGTTAACCATACAAAATCCTTTAATACAAAAATTATATAGAGAATTCAATCTAAAATCGAAAAAAAAAACCGTACACAATGACTCTTTATACTACTAATCAAATATAAAATCAAAAGATAAGTAAGTACCGTCCAGCAAGAGTAGAAATGCCTGAGATCTTAAGATGCGCATGGATAAATCTGAGGAGAACAGGCAGGAGCTCATTTTCTGTTTGTGTGTTGCAGCGTTTATTTCATATAAAGTACACTCAGCAATTCTTATACTTCATTTGAACATTAAGAGAGAGTAAATTCTCAAAGATAAGTTGTGTTAATCAGTTTAAAAATGAATAAATCACAGAGGTGCGCTTCCAAAATAAAGGGAAATTCAAGTACGCAGGATTTTGTAATTTATTTAATAAAACATAAATATACCCATGTTTTTAGGTTATTTACCGATTACTAATTTAACATAAATAAATATTGAAAATATTAAATAATGTTTGAAAATAATAATAAAATTATGGTTCCTCACGTTCTACTTCAATAAAATTTGTCATCTAATTCCAGTCCAGAGAATTGTAACAAGTTCTGTAGAGATATCAATTATGTTAATAATCTCCTATGTTGTTTTCTCTACTCCTATAACAGGATTAATAATTTTTTTTTACAATTTTTAACATTTGGTAATTTAACGTTGGTATTTGCTTGTTCAGAAAACATTGAATTGCGAATTGCATTTTTTTAGAAATCATCCAAGTCGACTTTTAATAATTTTGGTCTGCCTAGTTTTGGTTTTGGTGAGGTTACTCTTCCTGGTTTTTCTTCTTTTAAAACTTTATATAGTAGATTTTCCATGGGTTTTAGATAACATTTCTATGCATGGTAATACTGAGATGTAGGTGCAGATGAAGAAGCACTTCGTTGATATCGTCTAAACAACTTTTTTAATTTATTTGGTGTTTCTGAGAAACTTTAACGACTGGCAATATACCTAACCAAGTAGCTCATTATGTTGTCTAAAATAGTTATGATATTCAATATAACCCTCTTTTCATTAAGTCACAAATGGTCTAGTTTTTATTTTTTAATTAATGAATACTCACAAGTTATTTTCAATACTATTTTTCACGTTTATTGAAAAGTAAATAACTGAATTTCAACAAACTTTAATTTTATTTAAATAAAATATCAATTATGTGCGATGTGGTCATTGAAATATAATTATCCCTTTCTATTACGGTTACGGCTATTCGTTAATCCTCTTAGGTAAACTGTTATAACAATGAAAGATAGTATAATAATACGATAGTCCAAGAAATGTTTTAAGTTTTATACTGAAATCGTTGAAAACAACTGACTAATGAAGATTTACAGCAAGTACCGTACTATGATTTGCAAACTAAATTAGTATGACTAGAAAACATTTACTCTCTTTTAATGTTCAAATAAGGTGTAGTATGTTGCATTCGACTGTTACCGTGCTATATTCGGATTTCATTCGTTGTGAGTATTTCGGAGGAATTCCTACTATTGCTGGACAGTACATTGAACAACTTCCAGAACATCCGAATAAGCAAGCAAGACAACTCCAACAACAGCATGAAATCACAAGACGATTAACAGGACAATGGAAGACGAAATAAATTAGTGAGTATTTACTTACTATAATTTTATAAATTTCCAACTCATGACTACATTCATTTCATTTATTTGTGACTATAACAATAGCAGGTTGTAAATTACAATTTATTCTTTCTAATCCTTATACATTTTTAGATAACGAAATAAAGGCATTTAGTCAACAGTGACCAACGTGCAATTTAATTCTAACTTAATCTAATAGAGTAGATAACGACATGAATTTTTTATTTGATTAGATAAAGAAATTAGCGAGGAAAAATGTATTAAATTACGAGAATTAAAATAATGTTCAAAGTGAAGACCTTCTATGGTCTGACAGTGTTCTAATAATACCAAAAATACTGGAAAATAACTTGTCAAAAAAACTATTCCTAACAATATTTTGTTCTGTAATTTATATTAAAGATATTAGACTAATGCGTTACTTTTGCCGAACTTTGTATGTTGGCTTAATCAGAAGAAAACGTCTTTAAAGAAAATTAAATCATACTTACTATTGATAGCATAATCCAACTATTTTTCATTGCCCCATAGCATCCTAAGAAGCATATGACAAATATAAAAGAACCAGTCACAATTAACAGATTTGGTAACGAGAAATACTGGTTATTTAGAAAATAGTTGTATTCCGTAAAGTAGGTTCGAATGGATGCTCCTACTGTTATTAGAATTATTCCAGTTATCTGAAAAACAATAAATATAATATTAGAAAAATGTAAACATATGGATATCGGGTCATTATTGATTTATTGATGCGGCAAAGCGTATGTATGTTAGAAATTATTTTCAGTTTTTATATAGGGAACCCGCATGTCAAATAAACAATTTCAACTTGTTTTTTATACGAGACAATAGAATAAGTACACGGATTAGTCACCCAGATTATCCTAGACCTAAATGTCCAAAGATACTGCTCTCCAGCATTCCTTGACATATCACAAGCAGAAGAAAATTGAGGGTTTTAAAAATTTCTTTATCAAGTCACTGATTTGTTAATAGATTTTAGCAATTAGGATTAGTAAAAAAATCCTGTCTAGTTCACATTGGGTTTATTATGAATTAAAAGTTCAAAAGTTTCCATTACAGTTTAAAACCTATTACACACCCTGTAAAAATGGCGATAGAACCAGATAGCTAGAGTTAATTAGGTTTTACTACTCACTGACATTTTCACTTAAATTTTTTTAACTTACAATGATAATTACTAGTTTTTCTGCTATTTACACAATTTAGGTACTGATAATTGGTATTCATTACAAATTAATGACTTTTATATGAAAATGTACACAGATGTCTATATAGTATTTTAAATTAAATACAACCAAAAGATTATGTAATAGAATATTTCTTCTTTAAAGGATTTCTTCGAGAGAACGATAGACCAGACGCCTTAGCAAAGACTTGCGAGTTGGAGAAAGTTCCCAAAACTACATAACATAGAATTTTAGATAAGCAGCAGCAAGGATTATTACAGAACAAGAAACTGCGTTTTAATAAAAGAACCTTCAGAAAACTGAAAAAAACATGACGCACAAGTTACTGGAAAAGACATCTATGAGATGTACAGCAAAAATGAGGTTCCAAAATTAAAGTCAGTAGATAAATATGTAAACTTAAATTGTGACAATGCTATCCTAGAATAAATTGCTGGAGTGAGACTTTAAGAATTTTTCTTATGCAGAATATCTTGAATTCGAATCTGTCCTAATAGCAGGGAAACTCATTGTAAATTCTTAACTTTCGGCAAGATCAGGTCAATTCAAATTTAATTAGTTCTGGTCCCACTTTACCATGGTTTAACAGTAGTTCAGATATTAAGTTGTCGCCATGGAATGTGCCATTTTTTAAAGAATCCTTCTATAACCATCTCCTTTTTGGTTTTTGAAACTGGCATCTATTACTATTACAACGAAAGCAGCACAAACACCAATAGCAACAATATTCAGGTCCATTTATCAAAATTGAAGACGTGCCCTAATGTCTTGTGGACGCACAGCATTACTGAACATATACATTCAGATACATTTTCTTGTGTCCTAACAAAGTGTTGGCAACATGTTGAAAGTCATCGTCGATTTGTTTCCAATGAGATTATCCAACATGATATGCCATGGAGTCCATCAAAGAAGTTATTAACCAGTTCAGTTTTCGGTACACTGAGAGTGTCACTTTACTCCAATGTGTTTGCCAACCTGTTAAATGTGAGTTGACCAACGAAGTGGGCAGATTGAAACGTGTTACCATCCTGCCTAATTACAGGAACCACATATTTTTGGTATTGGTATAAGGGCGAGGAGGCTGATGCCTGGCAAGTATGCGTGTTTAGATCCTTTTTACTATCCCCAATCTTCCCCCTTCTTTCTTCCTCACGTTTGTCTCTCCTCGAAACGCCTTGACATTCTAATGGAAGTTAGGAAATCGTTCCATGAGAAGGCGTGTAGATCTTCCGCTTCCATCTGTTCGACACCAAAAAATTTCTTTTCTCAGATGCCGGTAGACCTCACAGTTGCACAGATAGTGGAGGGTGGTTTTCTCCTCTCCTCCACATTTCTGGCAGTCTGGGTCCTCCACGGCCCCAAACAAGGACAGGTGTCTTTGGAGCCTGCAATGTCCAGTGAGGACTCCAACGATTAACCATAGTTGCTGTCTGGTTCTTTCCAGCAGCCACCTGGTCCTTGTTGGATTCGGTCCGCCTGCCACATAAGTTTAGACCTTAACATATTAATCTCTAAAAACCTTATTTTTGCCAAATAGCCTATTAAAATTTAAAAGAAACGGTGTATATAGCGACGAAAGCAATTAGCAAAGAAGCTTATCGAAAAAATTAGATTCCTGTGGTATGTAAAATATCGAGTTTTTAAATATTTAATTTTCATGACTTTAATATGTTTTAAATTATCTCTCTTTGTTGTTTAATTTTATAGAGTTTATGTTATACATTAAATAAATCAATGAATACCTTAGAAATTCAAATCAATAATCTTCGCAGCAGTTGTATACACTTTTGCGTCGTTAATTTAATAATAGAATTTGGGGAGAAAATTTTAAATTGGCGAAAGTAAAATATTTTTCTCTTATTCTTGTCTTGTTTAGATTAATAAACACATATGCAAGACCGCCATAATTAAGAACCCTTATTAAAGATGTTAGTAATTGCACGTTAAAAGAAAAGGCTTCGTCTTTCACTGCTTTCATAAGATTCTTAGGGAGATTTTAGAGTGTTTGCGGGTAAAGTAATTTCAGATATTTGTTTCTATAGAAATGCCGAGCGAAAAAAGTACCAAAATCAGTTCTCACTGAATGTAGAAGAAGAGACAACAAGAGCTGCCATTAGAGTTTAGAAAAACTTGCATACTTCTATTAATTAAAAATGATAAAAACTGAAATATGTATTTAATTGAACCTCTTAAAACTTAGGAACTTTGAACCTTCAGTAATCAAGATAAAGTCACAATTTATATATATTATTTGATTTAGATTTTTTATTATTATATGTAATGCACTGCAGGCTATAGACAAGGTTTCTCTATTTTTGTAGGTTTCTTGCTTTTTCTCTAGTTTCTAACGTTCATACCGACGTTTTCTTAGTCAGCTTTTCCTGTTTTTCTCTTAAAACTAATTTTGGCATCTTTCTTGTTTCCATCCTTTCCATCTTATTCTTTGAGCACGTACTATCTATTATTCTTGCCTCTTCCAATATATGTGTTCTTATTTGTTCTTCGTCTTCATCCATTTTCAGTATGCCTTTCTCCATAACTACTTCTGAGCATTTTTTACCGTCCTTCTGAGTTTTCTTTGTCTGATTATTTGAAAATGCAAGTTTCACTAGCATATGTAACACTTTTTTATATTCAGATTTGTAATTTTTCTGGATGTGTTTCTTGAGTTTAGAAGTGGTTTTAACATTCCATGTTTCTTATTTCCTTTTGTAATTCTGTGTTTTATTTCTTCACTTTCTTGTCTTGTTTAATTTATTAGTACTTCTAAATATATAAATTCTTTAACTTCTTCAAAATCGTATTGTTTTCATGTTGTTTGAACTTTTGAAATCTAATCTATAATTTATTACTGGGTATTAAGAATTTTATACAAAAGGTGAGCCAATTATCTTTTTACGATTTGTAGCCTAGTACTACTTGAGATAAAAAAAACAGTTTCATGTATACAGGGTGCTCCATCTAAAATGTTGGTGGCATTTTGAAATTAAACATATATTTTTATAGTTTTGGATTGCTTTTTCAGTGCGTTACTACTTTCTTCTTACAATTATGAAGATAAATATAAAAGATAAATTATACTTGTCTTGAATTTCCACAGTATTTCAAAGCCATTTTTTAAATATCTTTCTCTAACCAGGTTTCGCTAAATCCCATTTTCAAAGAGTAACATAATATTGATAGATCCTGTACATATTGCTTGATAATGATTGGTTGAAATGTTTATGGTATGAAGTCAAGTCCGCTTATAACAAATCTGTCAATATTATGTCATTCGTTGAAAATGCGATTTAGGGAAACCTGGTTAGAGAAAGATATTGAAAAAAAGCTTTGAAATAGTATAGAAATTCAAGATAAGTATAATTTATCTTTTATATTTATTATGGATAAATCTCACAAAGTGAAGGTAGAAACATTTAATTAAATTATGAAGATGCCTAGCAAAAAAAATTATTAATATTTCTGAAGAATTGTTACATTTCAAAAATAAAATTGTTATTTCAATAATTATTCGTTTATAGTAGTTATAAAATTAACTTTAAATTTAAAAGTAACGAATTGTGTTTTTTAGATGAAACACTCTGTAATACTGTATTTGATAGAATATATACAGGATTTTTTTGAATATACCACGCTCATAAAGGAAAAGAAACAAAACTTTTTTTTTCTGAATCTCACTGAATTACCATTCTTAGAAACTTACTGAGTAAGACAACAATGATTAAAAAGTATATCAAATTTAAGTATTAACTTATGAATTTAAACTGATAACAAAAAATTTTAAATATCATCTCATATCAAAAAAGTACACATTACTGAAACAAAATTATTATCATCGATAATTACAATACTATTAACTAATTTCATATCCCTGAACAAAAATTTTTGTTAAATGTACTTCTTAGCTCTTAGTTTTAGTCTACCAATATATGCGCAGTAACATAAACATAGTTTACTAATTAATCTAACTAGAAAGAATAACTGTGTTGCTGTGTACGAAGTTATTTTAGGAACACTTTCAAAGGATCCGTCCATTATTAAAACAAAATTTATTTCGTTTCATATATAAGCGATTATGTATGTATCAGTCATTTAGGTAATGAAAAAAAAGCCCTATAAGTGAAAATCAATTGTTCACTGGGTCGACGAAAACAGTTTATGGAAAATGTCGTGTTTTATAAAAAAAATTTCCATTTACTATTTATCTGTTTTTCAATTTTTCAGTGTCCCAAGAGAAAAGTATTCATGGGTACGTTACATAATTTATTAAGCATACATAAAGTAGAGGTCACATGAACGATAAATTATATACAGGGTGGTCCAACAATAGGGCTCCGAGTACTCCTTTCGGTATTAGGATTTTTTTACTTTGTAGGTAAAAGCTTTTGGTCAACTTTCAGACATGATATCGTAAAAATTAACCTGTCTAAGGGAATTTAGTAATTTATAACACTAGCGCTGGTGCCATACGATCGATCTTAAAATTAAAATCAATAAAAACTCATTTAAGGAATTCCACGGAAAAAGAAAAGGTCTGACATTCCTTGGCCCGAAATTTAGACTTTGATGAAGTAGTTGACCATTCTGCCAAAACGAAAAAACAATATTGATTGTTGTTAAGCATTTTTTCCATGTATAACTAAAACAATAAAAAGTCAAAAAAATTATAATAACTGTTTTTTACCTTATATATTTATTTATTTATTTATTAACGGGCAAGTCCAATTCTACAATAGTATCTAAACAGAAATAGAGTGCTGTACAATAATGATTTAAAATGTAAAAAGAGAAAAATATAACAATTGAAGAAAAAAGGAAAGAAAATATTTAGCAAAATTATCTCACTGTGCGTAAAAACAACTGAAAACACTACACAATTAATACACTACACGGGATTAAGAAATTGAAATGAACAATCATTAAGCTGTTTCAAAAAATTGCTTCTTCTATCAAAAAAATCGAAGATGGTGTTTTCATTCGCCAATTTAGGTCTCGTTAGAAAATTGTTAGCACCATAATTTATTCTATGGTGCGGGATAGGGAATGAAGTTGTGGAACATGTGAAAACTTCATTTCAAGATATTTCGTTGACTTACCATCTGATTGGAGAGTACTATCAGTTAATCTTGTAAATTCTTCATTTTAAAGTAAAGAAACACAGGAACGTACTTGAATGTCTGCCAGGAATTTAGTGACTAGTGATGCTCAAGCGCTTCGAGCAATACAATTTTTAGCGGTTTAAATACCATCCTGTACTGATTTGCTTGGATTAACGACCACCTACGGAGGGATTTAATAATAGTTCTCTGAATGCAAGTGGCAGGTCAAAGAAATATCTTGAAATGAACTTTATATCGACCGAACTTTCAGAGCTATTTTATCTAGCAGTAAGGGACAGGAAACATAAGAGTATATCATACAAAATCTTTAGTTGTTTACTTATGCGTCTGTGGTGTAACGAACTCAAGGAGATACTTTTTTCTAAATCTGAATAATCGTGTATTGTCAGGTTGAATTTGAAAGCACCATGTCTGAGGAATATATGCTGGTATCTTTCTATGAACTTAATATGGCTGTTATAGCATGGATACCATAAACTCGAACCATATTCCAAGTGTGGTGTGACTAACGCACAATACAAAATTTTGATGGCGCTAATACTAGAAAAATGTTGTGTACATCTTCTTAAAAAACCCTTAAACATCTGGTGAGCTTTTGTAATAGCATATGACAAATGTGGGGTGAAAGTTAGTGATTCATCAAATATTACACCAAGGTCTCTAATACGATCAATAATGTCCAATGGATTGTTCCCTATTTTGTAAGTGTAGGCAGTTGTATTTCTACCACGAGAGACTGTGTGGCATTTGGTTCCATTTAACTTTATGCCATAACAAATTTTAGATCGTCAGCAAATAACAGGTAAAAAGCAGATTGGAAACAATTATAAATATCATTAATGAATATATTGAATAATAAAGGTCCCAGGTTGGACTCTTGCGGTACCCCTGACTTAACCTGAATTTCGCTAGATTTAAATCATTTTATTTTCTAAAACATATTCGTTGTACAAAAATGGTTGTTCAATTTTTGCTGGATGGCTATTTTTTAGGAATAGAAATGAAAAATGAAATCCGGTATTTCCATAATTCACTAAAGTTCAATTATACAAACATTTAACATTTTAAAGTTAAAAACAGTTCATTGAAGCTGTAATACACAATCTTTGATGTGAGTCTTTCACATATAAGTTTTTCAAAATACGTATCGTTATCAAATAAAATGTTCACTTTTTCACTTGTAAGTTCACTTTAAGCCTTCTTATTTTTACACAATATTGATCATTTTATTGCTATTTTAAAATATTCCGAACAAAGTATTTTATAAACGTTGCAGTTAATCATTGACTAACCAATAGAATATTTTTACGAGATGTTTTTCGATCAAAAGTTGATGATTAAGTAGTAACCGTTGCTTATTCAGATTGTAAAACTGGTTGATTGCTTGTATGTAAAATGTTTTGTAATTTAGAATATGTATTTTGCGGTATACCCAAATACAGCTTTGTAATTTGACAAAATATAAAACAACTACTGGGAACTAATAACGACTTATGCTTTTAATAAACAGAAGAAGGTTTATTACAGGTCTCAACAAGACGATTTTTTATAAAAAAAATATTTATCTAAATATTTTGATACGCTAGTTCAGGTTTGAGTTATTATTTTGAAGGTGTTTTATAGTAATTCTTTTTTAAAAGAAAATATTGCGATGTAGAGACTTCCTAGTAAGACGTAAGTATTGATAACACGTCCTAGAAATAAAAATAAATAAGGCATAAGGGTATATTTTGAAAAATTGAATTGTTTGAATGCCTGTTTTTCAGGCAATTTTCATTACCCCAGAGTAATAATAATTGCATACATTTTAACTAGACAAAAAAGGGATAATCATAGTCATATGCCACCTAATCAGTGGCGTGTATTTCCGAAATTAGTACATGACGTAGTAGTGACGTAGGTGGTAACAAATCTTTGATCTTATTTTTTTAAACATGGGACTGCATTTTTATTCTTTGTTTGAACTCTGCTTTCGACTCTAAATCAAACGAAGTAATATAAATTAATCTTTGTCAACATTTTGGCTCCTCATTGGGAAAATTAAAAGTATAGTCCTGCCTAACCTAAACAATAAGTAGTTATAACTATTAATAAACTTATTAAAGGTTTGAGATACAATAATTAACAATAAAATAATTGGATTTTAAAGACCATGTTTGAATACCTTTAATATAATTGTGGGATATTCTTCAAATAAAATTTAATGAGCTGGATATTATTTAGTTTGCCATTAAGGTGCCGTGACACCCAAGAAAATTGTTTGCAAAAAACTAATTTTATGAGACTTGAATAAAAACTCGTTTAATTTAGTTTCACTATTTCGCCTGAGGAAGAATCGTAATAAAATACCCAACTTTATTCTAGTTTTTACCAGTTGGTGAAAAAAACCAATTACTTGAAATTTTTTGAAAGACTTTTAAATTCTTGCAATTTGAACTTTTATGGTATCGATAAAATATTTCAGTCGAAAATTAATGTGTATGTAAAGATTCTTTCCAACTGCTTCAGTAAGTAAATTATTCCCTAGATCTCTTGTCATTATAAAAAAAATTCAAAAAATGTGTGATCATATACGGGGTGGCGCAATGAAAACGAGCTGAAGGGCGTAACTGCCAGAAAAAGATTTTTAAAAAAAGAATTTTATTTGTGTTGTATCAAGAAAAACAAAACCTTTCAAATGATGTATAGCTTGAACAACTTCCCATTTTAAAAAAATTGGGGGATGACACCCCCGCTTAGGAGGGTAAAGTTTGGGCTATAATTTTTGCATCAAAAGTTGTCCTCTCAGAAACAAACTTGACGTATTTCAGGGTTTTTCGATAAAATATTTTCCTGCCAGTTATGCCCATTAGCTCTTTTTCAATGGGCCACCCTGTATATCAGGAAACAACAAAACTATACTGCAATGCAATCGTTTCTATAGATTTATAAATTCTCAAGTTTTATGAAACTGAAAACTGACTGTGCAGGTTCTGGCATTTTTAAATCAAATGGTTGCATAAAAATTAAAATTCACGAAACCAGATTTGTTTGTTGTTTGTAAATTAGTTATAAAAAAATAAAATTACATCTAAATCCGTTACTTTAAAAATAAGTGTAAACATTCCATGAACAAATGAAACTAGTTTCACTAAGGCACGTTTCACATCAAGGAAACTGGTTTCATGTAACCGTGTGATTTAAAAAAGCTTTAACTTGTAGTTAAAAAAATAAAGTTGAGTGTGTCTTCAGTAAAGAAGAATAATTGAAGACGGAAAATTGACCCAAATTAAGGTTCAAAAAATCTAAACAAACATTATTTACTATTTTCTCAAATAATAGAGGACAGGTGGAAAACAAAAATGGACCAAGTTACATTTTTTCGAATATATATGAAACCGACCCTAACTCATCCTAAAAATTCTCTTTTAAAATTTAAGCGATTTTAGTAGATACCAAAAATATTGGTCTCCTTGTATATATTCAAAATTTAATTTTCTAAACATAATCCGTTCGCATAAACTACTCTTTTTGAATACAACATTTTCTTTTAGTATTGCTTTTCCCAATAAATAAATATTTTTCTTATCTTATATATTATCTTATATAATTATTTATGAAATAATAAAACGATAAATAAAGACTTGATTATCTGTAAGCAAAACTACCAAAATCTATTAGATTAGACGAGATTGCGAGCATTTATTAGCATATTAGCATAAAATGAAAAATATTCTTTACAGATGGTCCCTGAATTATTGAGAGGTACAAGTATTTAAGGAAGTCACTGTTTGCCTAAAAAAACACTAAAATGTTTTTCAGACTTTTTCTAGGACGTTCTTTATAAAATTTAAGCCACTTTCAGTATTTTATTCATACTTTCAGGATGTTATTCATTTTTGGAGGTTATAACGCTTTTAAAATGATTTTTGGATTATTTGGAGGCAACCAGGGGTGGACCAATTACCACTGTAATCAATTTTACAGTTTTAAATCTGACAAAAACGATTCTGCATAAAATTTATTGAAGTAAGTCCAGTTGTTTCAGTGCTAGAATTAGTTCTTATAAGTTACTTTTTCTTGTTAGATAATATGAAAAATCAAAATTTGTTCCCGAATAAAAAAAAACGATATATTTTTTTACGACTGCCTGGATAAAAATCTACTGTCAAATTCAATTGAGTTAGGTAAGGAACACTATGATCTATCTGAGTTAGATAATAAACCCATTAACTAACTGAGTTGGTCAATGAAATCAGAACCAAAATTACTTATTTATTAATAAAATTGAAAACAAACATTTAAAAATAATATGCCAAAAGGCTTTAAGACTTAAAACTTTTAGATAGATTCCCAAAATGAGCTCATTCATTTCAGTTTTGACTTTCTATCCCTCACACCATTTGCTAAAACGTCCATAAGCTTGTTCGTATTTTATTCGTAATTTTTGTGGAATTAATAACGAAACTGCTTCAATATCTGATCCAAAACTTTCAGATTCAGACCCACTGATACTAACGCGTTTCATTGAAACTAAGAGAACTTAAAAATATTTTACTGTGTTGGTAACAAACTGTCAGGTTGCCGTATTAAATAAATATCTGATAATATAGAATCGCTACTTCGATTTTAAATAAAATATTCGACAATTGCCAAATAAATTAAATCGAAATTTCAATCACATTTATCAATATTTGTAGTTATTGATATTCTTGGCAGTCGTAGATAAAATGATTAATTCGTGTCTAATTGGGGTGTTATTAGATGTAGAAAAACACTGTTTTAGTGTGTAACAAAATGACTTTTATATTTATTACGAAGAAAATATTTTGAACATAAGAATACAAGTTTGTTTGAGTTATTAAACGCTTATCTGTTTTATTTTCAAACATTTCTTTGTAGAAAAAAATGTATATATATTTAATTTTCTACGTAAATATTTGTTCAAATTTGCTTAAGGATTTAATACAAACCTAAAATAAATGTTAGATACTGACGTGTTGTTTCAGAATAAATAGTTCTTCTAATAAGGACAAGTGCTTAATTTAAACATACTAAAACGGTTCTACTGAAATTAAAATATTATAATCACAGGAAATAATCATAGCGTGCCCATTATTGCATTACAGTTCAACACAATATGTAAATACATTTTTATTTTCAATTCAGAATACGAATAATGCAAATTTTCAAATTCAATTACTGATTAGAATCAAATAAAACAAAAACTGATAGAGTAATAAATAAAAATTATTAAAGCTATCGATGGTAATAAATACCGCTGTATCAATTCACTTGATTTAACAAAAGCTTTCAACTACGTAACATACAAATATCAGTTAGTCCTTTATAACACATTTCAGCCCAATGGAGAACTTTCTTTAACTTATTAAGATCACAAGATAAAGGTCCACATTACCAAAAAATTAAAAAGTGATTGTGTCCTTGAAACAACATCCTGTATATCAAAATTTTCAAATTTTTTTGTATATTTGAAAAGAGCACAAAAAACTAAATTAAACAGTGCCCTTTGAATTTGTCCACAGACAATTTTACTACTCAAATTTTCGAGTTGAAATAAAGTTTTTAAACATTTAGACGCTAAAAAATTGGATTATTATTGACTTGATTAATAATAAATTATTAAATCTTTTGAATCTAAACTGACTTTAAAATTATTAAATAATTACTAACTACATAGGCTTCCCTTCTTACACTTTACCCCAATACAATGTGTATTTTCCAAGTCCGTACTTTACCATTTTTTTAGTGGCCTTTGAATTTAGCGTTTGATTTATTTTGAGTTTTCTATATGAATTTTATAAATAAAACGTTTTTGGAAAGTAAAAGTAATGCAATATAATTTTTTAAATGAGAACCTCTGTAGATTATTTTAAATTCGGATTGTTCAAATGTTTTCTCTATTTTTTTAGCGTAAGATTTCATTATGTTATACAGAGTAATTTAAATCGTTAAGATCATACCTAATTCAACTCCTTGTATTCTATAAAAATAAATATTTATTGCCTATTCGAATTTTGCAATACGATGTAGTATCCTTTCATTCAATAGATTTTTTATTAATTTATATTTTTATACAGTGTGGTTCAATATTTGAACTGAATTGAACACCTCGTGTTTAATAATACAAATAAATTCCTTAATAATGCTTCTTTAATTTTTTTAAGATTCCCATATATCTAGAATCGATAAAAATAGAAATATTGTGCAATGTTTATTGAAAACTATAATTATTCAGTTAAATTATCTTAAATGCTATATGTAAACAAAAGTAAAACTTCTAAACTTCCTGTGTTTTAATAGGAATATTTATGCATCCAAAATGGCGATAATTAAAACAGAGCAACAAAGTGTAAACAGAAACAGAGCATTAGAAACAATGTAAAATAATAGTTCAAAGTGACCATAATAACTAACATTAATGCAATATTGCAGGCCAGTTCAAATCATTGTATTACATTTCTTAGCATAGGAACATTAACAATTCAATAATACGCTGTTTTAATTTCATATGCATGTAAAGTTGGCACACAGCAACTTTAGCACAACCTATCCGGACTTTATCTATATTTTTATGTGCTACTCACGATTTTTGTTGATTTATAAATATTGTTATAAACTAAAAGTTGTACAAGCTTCAACCCAAGGTACCACTCTGTTATTTATCATATGATCTAAGTCAAACTAACGCCATCAATGTTTGCCCTTTTTGTGGATCTTTTGTAATTTGAGGTGTCTGATTTTTTACATACTCGTATTTTAAATAAAGAAATTAACTTTGGTTAAATCGGGAGGTCGGGGAGGCCACTCAGATGCTCTACCTCTTCCTATCCTCTGCTTGACAACTCATTATAGAGGGTGTCCGCGAAAATAATGCACATTTTTATGGATGATAAATACATAATAACTTATGTTTTATTAAAAAATGTTTCTAAAGTCAGCCGTTTATCAAGGAAATAAATAGTAGGATTTTAGATCGATCCAAATATTATTTACAGAAAAGTAACTAAAGCCGGCAACACCGATAACTCAGTCGAGTATAAATAATGGTTTTTTAAACGTTCTAAAAATAAGTTTTTATTTTAGTACACCTGGATATTTAAAATGGTCGATTACAGGGGATGTAGAAGAGTGAAAAATGTATCCTCGGCCAATATTATACGATCCGAGCTATTTCTATCACTACTTTTTTTAGGTATTACACCACACGTTTCCAACAATCTTCGGAACATTAACACAAAACATCGCGGATTAGATTAACATGTCATGATATTCTTATTTTGAATAAAATGCCATTATTCACTGAATTATTGAAACTAATTTACCAAACGATAAACTTAAAACGATTAAACGATCCGAATCACCAGCAAACTAACACAATTTTATGATTCATCGGGTAGACATTCCTTGGTTACATGACACATATTTTTATTAAAAGTGTGAGGTGTTGCCACGTATAAATGTTCGAGTAAATGATTAAAGTGAATTTTTGTGTAAACTAATGACATTAGAAAAAAAATTTATTAGAATATTTTGTTGCAAATGGCACGTTCTACATACCATTTAAAAATACGCATTATTTTCGCAGACACTCTGTATTTAGGTGAATATCTATAGATGCAGTATTATGGAACCATCATGAAAAACCCAGATTTATTATATTACTGAACATAAATGAAGGGGAACTTCTTTTAATAAAATTGGAACATGATTTTAAAGAAAATCTAAATACCTATACTTCTTCAAAATAGTACGGAATTATTATTAATTGATCACCTGTAAATCCATCCTAATCAATAATTATTGACCACCTAGTTTGGTAATGGGTTCTTACAAAATATGCGTTATATTATTAGTCGTTCAATACTAATGCAAAGTATGTCAATTCACATATCCGTTTTTGTGGAATGAAAATAACACAAAACATTTGGTTCGATCTAATTCGCAAAACGTTATTCTGTATTGGAAATGCGAATTACAATTTTCAATAAATACTGCAAAATTTCTCTATTTTTTATTGATATAATGACAAGAAACTATTTAACAAAAATTAAAAAAGCTAGTTAAGAATAAATACAGATTGTGTTCCATTTAAAAGAGGAAATTAGCCACTATGTATACAAAAAGAGAAATAATTAAAAAAATAGACGAATGGAATGATTCTACATAAAAATTTGAATAGGCAACAAATAGATTTATTTTATTAAATCAATAAGCTACAGGACCGTGACTTAGTTATGATTTTAATGAAAAAAACCCCATCTTTTAAAACACGCTGTAAAACCTAATCAAACCTCGTATTAAAGAATCGCGAAAATGTAAGCAATCCGAATTTAAAATAATTTACAGAAATTCTTAAAGTTTAGTTTTAATCATCTCCTGATGATGCTAATACAGTTACCGAAACGTGCATTGAGTACACTAGTTTAATTTGGTGTTTACAGGATTCGGGATTTAAGTAGATATGACAAACCAAAAATTCCAATCCCCAACGTAACACTTAAAAAAGTTTTTACAATTAATTTATAGATATACCCAAAGTTTAGCAAAATGAAGGATTCTCTGTTATTTATAAATAAAATTACTTTTAATAGATAAATAAAATACAGACAGAGTGAATAACCCTGTTTATATCTAATAATAACAATAACAATTGGATTTAAAAATAGACTGTTTAAATCTTTTTATATGCTATCGCTATTTAAAAACATAAAAACATCTCGGTTAAAGTCTGCAAAAAATTAAACTTTTTAATAAAATTAAGATAAATATTGTAAACTTGACAAACAGTATATTAGATGTTCCAGATAGATAGTTTTTTCTGAATTTTTGTCCAGGTGCGAGAGACCCACTGGAGTTGCGGCCTTGAGCGACCTCGCTATACCCATATTTTTATCCAACTAGCAATTCTGTAGTTTGTAAAAATACAAAACATTTTTTAGATTAACAGTATAAAATTCCAAAATATTTCTAAAATGCTTTTACAGGAGCTATAAGCCCATAATAGAACATTTAGTTTTTTATAACTATTTTATAGATTTTGCTGAAAACACTATAAAGTCGTTAAATAAACATTTATATGGCAGTTAAGTATAATAATATACAGGGTGATCAACTTATACTCCGAAATTTGATACCTCCGTTGTCTTGAGAAATAGGAAAGAATCTTTTAAATAAAAGTTATAGATAGAGTCAAGCTTCACTTTTTAAAATTATTTCGTAATATGGTGTCTCATAAGGTCATAGCATATCGAAGTTGTGTTTTTTTAAATGGAATACCCCGTATATTTTTACATTTTTATAAACCTCTTGTCGAGCTAATTTCAACGATGTATCACACTTCGTGTCTATTATGTTTAATAAAGGATCTACAGCCACCTAAAAATCCTATTTTTTGTATCTAGATGTATGTAGCAGCCAAACCGTTGAAAATCAATAAAAACGGCTTACATGTCCCTATTTAACTTTTGAAGTTCTATGCCTCTATGCTATGGCATTAAAAAATATTTGATACAGAGTGACAAAAATTTGAAATCCCATCAGATTTTTAATCGTAAACGTAATGAGAACGACTCTTCGTTTCTTTGACGATGAAAATAGCACATATTTTGTTTGCTTTTTTGCCTATCTCTAGATTTTGGATCTGGTTCTGGAATAGGTATCTCATTTAATCTCTTAGTTGATTTTAAAGTTGTAAAATTAATAATTTTGTTAAATTATCCGCTTTTTCTTCGAACTGGTTAGTGTAAGAAGTGTTTGGTTCATTTACATGATGAAGTTGGCAAACTTCAATGTTGTTATTTCCTTCGAAAATTTTGTCTGCTATAAATGCTATTTTAAAAACCTCTAAATATGTCTATTTTTTGTGTATGTGACACTAACTATATACAACGGAAAACTCAACAGTAATAATATATGTTACCTCAGCAACCCACTTAAGATAATCACCAAAGCACCACAAGGTCAGGTCTGCAAGTCAACCTGGTACTTACGTGAGAATTTTTTTTTTCGAGTATAAGTACTAGATGCGCGTTATTTATTTAAATTTTAATAATAAATCATTTATTTCAATCCATAATGTGGTTGATATTTTTTTAGCTATGTATAGTTTTCGAAGCTCAGTCCTAAAGAGCGAATAATCCCAAAAGGAGATGATTTACAAAAAAAATTTTGTGACATACTTTCAAAACTTTTGAAATAACCTGGTATTTGTAAGGACTTTTTAAGGATGATGAAGCCTCTAATAATAATGATAATAATAATAATAGGTCCAGCATTCACTGCTGGTTTCAAATTAACAGTGCTCTTCCTAAAGTAGCGCCGGGAAATAGTAACAAAGCCTACACAGAACACGAAGCTAATGACCCGTACAGTCAGCCATCACTCAAAAAAAAATAATAATAATAGGTAAAAAATTCCAATTTTAAAAACTCTTATTAAAAACTAAACAAGTACATAATTTAAATTTTAAAATGTAACTTTTTAAAAAATATCAGGCTGAATTTTAAAATTTAAAGACTGTTATAAAGAGAATTGAAAGGCTTTAAAATTATGCCTTACTTGACCCCTAATGCCATTTAAATATTTTTGGGTGATTGTTACCCTCTCTTGGAGGTGTAAGCAGTGAAGTCGAAAATACCGGAAAAAAGTGTCTTCCTTTGATCAAAAATCGACGGGTCTCTGCGTTTTTTAAAACGTTGACGCAGTTCCTGATAATGGCACAGTTTCGTTTTCGTTTGCCACCCTGTATACTATAAAGGTGACATGTTTTTAAATATTACAAAAAGACCTCTAAGATTTGCAGATATGTAAAATGTTTAGAAAATCAAATTTAGATACATACTAATGAGGAAATTAAACAAATCAGACTATCCAAATGATAGCTATAATGTACCTAACCTTCACGCTTTGTTTATTACCTAGCGCTTACTATTTATAAAACCTATATATTCTTTATAAGTTTAAAAAAATATTTTGAAATCCCAAATATCAAGTATATAATTGTCAACTCACAGAATACCTTGAATATTGGATGGGTGATCTCCATAGGAAATAATAATAATCTAGTTGAGATACAGGGTGTTTCAAAGTGAAGGGTATGTATGTTAAATTCGGGAGCGGGATACTTTGCTAATTCAGAATTTTTTACCGCAATTTTTAATTGATGAATAATTAACAATCACTCAGTGTAAAAATTTCAAATTTGGCACAGTTTCTTAACAAAATTTGACCATTTCTTTCTAACTCAAAAACAATAACCTGTATAATAATATTTTATAAATGTAACACGATACTTTGAGAGTCGAAAAAGTTTTTCAAATTTGCTGATTTTGTTCTAAATAGGTTAATTTATGTTTATTTAATGTCAACTTCGGAATATAATAATAATTTTTTGTGGCAAAAATACAATTTTCAAAACAAAAATCCATCAGACTCTTGATAATTACAATAATTAATTCTAATATAAAAAAAAAATTTAATTTAAATTAAGGCCATTATCGGTATACCCCTTATTTTTTATAATTAGGTCACTAAAAAATAACTAAAAATTAATAGTTGCGGTTTTGTAAAACCTTTCTTATTACTTACTACCTTGAAGTAAAGAAATAATGTAAAATTAAGACATTTGATAACGAACTACATAAATAAAAATATTTTTACCCTAAACAATAATTTTTTAAATTTAGACTTATTATAGAATTTATTTTTTGCTATACTGAAGAATCTGACTGCAACATTTGAAAGCTTTAAACCAAACGATTTTTAAGTATTGACAAAGTAAAATATAAAACACCCTTTATTTCGGTAGGGTAAATAACGTGCGATTTTCAATTATCTGAATGTCCCTATAAACAAGAATGAAGTTATCATATTTTTGCTATTTTTACTTGTGTAGGTGTACTGGGTGATATTATTCACATCTCCCGGTATAAAACTGTTATCTTAAAGTATATCATCTAAAAGTTTCCTAACCAGTTGAGTAAATATAATTTATCTTATCTAAGAAAACTGTGATAAATAAGAGTATACATATGATATAGGTTGTTAAAAAATGTATATTAAATATTGCGAAATTCAACCCTTTTTAAAATCCATTCTCAATCTTTATATTTTTGGTAAATAATTTAAAACGCTTGCCCTACGTCGAAATGTCTGAACAAAAATTGAAATAAAGCAACTAAATTATTTTACAAAATATTTCACATCATTTTAACTTCATACGTTAACTTTTAAAAAGGCGCGCCAATATATTTAATAGGTTTGTGCACGCAACTTTATAAGAAAAAGTAATAAAACGTAGTAGTATGTCACGAAATAATCAACTACTGCTTATTGATAATTTTAATTACCCGAATTACACAGTCTAAACCATCTGTTTTCATTCTTTTAAGCGACTTTGTAACCTGTTTATACAATACTATTTTCGTTGCCTCAGACATATCCAACAAGGTTACCAGCTATTAAATATATTTACATAACATATTTAAACAAAAATCTGTTCTATTTGCTAGCACACACATTTATTTAACTAAAATAAAGTTGATACTCACCACAAAAAAGAAATTAAAGCTGAAAATCAAATACTTAATAGTCCTCGAACCACAGGAGAGATTCATTTTGAAAAATGTGGATATTAAATTTTACTGAACAGGTTTTACTACTGCACTCTTACTTTCTTCAGAATTTCGCGGCTCGATACGATACGTGGGATTCAGTTTTAGAACTAAGGACTGAAATATTTTAAATAGGTGTCAAACAATACACATTCATTAGATAGGTAGATAAGGAAATATGCAGGGATTAAATATATTGCGTGCTCATATTCTCAGACAAGCATCGTTCGTACTTTACCTGCCCGCGTATACATCGCAACTTTAAATATTTGGTTGGAAACGTGTAATGTTGATCGATTCTATAATTTCATCGCGCCACCACTATTCAAATATTGTTTGTTACCTAGAAACTTATTTTTAATTTTATTTTAGACCTTTTACATAGGTAACCGTTTCTCGACTATGTAATACTGGTTGCCTAAAACATGTTTACTTGCCGTATCGTAAAAAATGATATAACTAATAACACATGAGAAGCTAGCTCCAAGTACTAACTTTGTCCTTTAGTAGGTATGGCAACCCAGCAAGTACATTGTCTCAAACCATGCGATACGAGGGGTATATTCATTCAAAAATACAAAATAAAAAAATATAATATTTGTTAAATAGTACTCAATATTAAATTTAAAAATATAGGATTTTGTAGAAATTCAAGGTGTTTTTTAAAAAAATTTTGTTATGTGAACAGGTTAAAGTTGGTGGTTTTAAAGAATTTTTAGCTCGAAATGTCAGTAAATCAAATCCAAGACATCGAATTAATTCTAGGTTTTTTAACAATTTATTTATTTATTAAAGAAACACAAAAGAAATTACTCTCTATAACAGGTAGTTAAGAAGACAATGTAAAATAAAAAAATTTAAACATAAACAAACATAACTAACAACACGATAGGACAGTGAATGAATTATTTAACAGACAGCATTAAATCAATTAGTAATCTTTGATTTAATTTTATTTGTTTAAACATTTAATGGTTTTAATATGATTTGGTAAACAATTGTATACACGCCTTTAAATAACATCGATTCTTTACATTATTTGGTATGAATTGTTAATTAAAGGATTGATAAACAGTTTAACAAATTTATAACTCAATAACCAACTAAACTAAAAATTTCTTATGTGACGCCTATCACTCAATTTTCACAAATTGCGTAGGCCCACAAAAATGCACTTATATAGTTTGGTTTTTCACTATTTTTCACTTTGAAAGTTCTTATTTTTAATTACAATGTTTTTTGCTCAATTATGTTTCAGGTATTTTAAGACACGAAATGCTGAAAGATGTTAAGTGATAAAATGTTTAGATGGATGTGTTATTGGTAAGGGTGTATTATTTAAATACATCGATGTTATTATCTCGGAAGTTAAAAATTTATTATTTCGATGATTCCAAACCGAATGTTTTTACGAATGTGTATCGGTCAAAAGCTTGTGAGAGAGTGAGTATATCTACGATCAAAATATCTCGAGTATTCAAAAATGTGTTACGTAACTTTTTAGTATTCAATACTTTTACAAATAAGAAGTACCAAGAATTTTTCAACTGATAAAATTTTCCTCTTTAAAATTCATTTAAATTTTGAACACTTTCTTATTTTTTAAAAAAAGTTTTACGTTTGATGATGATTTTACAATCATATAAGACTATTGTACAATCTTAACTCTTCTTTAAATAACGATTTTAGCTACATATTCATATAATAGCTGTCAATAAAATAAATAGCTCATTCCTGTTCATAAATTGTAATTCAACATATCCTCTCTTATTACAAAACCTGATACAAATAGCGCTATTAAACTATTTTAATCCTGTAAATAAATTAAATTTGCTTCTGTGATCATTTGCTGAATGCTAAGAAATTTAAGCCTGATAACACTTATCGTTTATTCTTGTACATCTATTGCATTTCAAGAGTATCTTCATTGCTCTATTTTCTAAAATTTCAATTCTACGTAAGTCTTCATTATTACATTGTATTATCAATAACATACAGTACGTAAACTGAAGATAAATTATAGTATCCAATTTTCTTGTCCAATCTTTAACACATATAATTTACATGTAAATTCAAGTTTAATTGCGGATCTACCTGAATCCCTTAATATTTAATTTCAGTAATCTGATCTATGCAAAGAGAATCCATTTTTATTTCAAAATTTTTCTGTTTACATTTATATATAGTACCAAAACACATACATTTTTTTCTTGTGGCTTTTAGTTTTAAAGTTTCTAATTTAAACCAGTATAGACCTTATAAAGAGAAATAGAAGCCAGTACACTTCTTTGTGGAACGATATAATTTTTATTTTTTGTGCCACTTTCTTTGCTATTTTAGTAGTTTGTTATCTGCCACTTAAGTAATTTTCCAACCAACTCAATACTGTGCCCGCTATTCCATATACAGTACATGTAACAATTAGTTACACTTGTAAAACAACTTCATTGCGGGCAAACGTATTGTCTTTTTTTCTGCAGTTTTTTGTAGATTTACTTTTACATTGCCTCTTTCTTGTCCTAAGAAACCCCATTTTAGTATGATTACTTACAGGATGTTGAGTTTTAGAAAATTGTTTGGTACGTCCACTGTCTACAATTTTAGTATTATTTTCATCTTTTGCAATTGGACCTTTTTCATGTTAAATATTGCTATTTTGAGGGTATTCCTTGTTAGTCTCCTCTGTATATGATATATTTAAATACTATTCATTTACAAATGATTCCGATAGTAACAAAATTCTCCAGTGTCCTTTACAAATGTATTGATATGGGAAAAATGATCCGTGAAGAAATGTGGCTTTGTTAATTTTCCCATGTACACAAAACATTTAGTACTACCATTGTGAACAGTATTGTTATCCATCGATAATTTTGGTGGTGCAAAAAAATATCTTTTCTAGATTTAGATTTTTTATTTACTTCAGCAGCTAACGCAAGCAGTTTTTGGCCTTGGTTCATTTTTATATGCTGAAATACAAAAATATCAAAGTATTTTCTGTTTATGCAAGATTTTGTTATGAGTAAAAAAAAATTTTACAAAAATATGATTTCTCGTCTTTATACAGATCTAATACTGATTTTGAAAATACTTACTCATCTTCTCAAAACCAGCACATGTGTCTTCCTATCTTAGCACGGCAATGTACGACTGTATTTAGTTTTTCTATTAATTTAGTTTTTGTCCGCCCTCGGTATACAATTCAGAGGAGTCTCGTTTCTCCACGTAAGCACTGTTGTCACATCTATAACATACAGTTCATAGAGCTGGTAACTAAATATCTATGGTAACCAACTTCATCGATTTGACTTTGAGGTTATTATCTTTCATAGAATATGTTATAAAAGTTATTTCGTAAAAATGAAAGATGTTAAAGTATTATTAAAGGACGCCCGAGAGGCGATAAAAAATAAAGATTACGTTTTATCTTTAAAGCTCTCTAAAGCAGTTTTAAAGGAAGACAAGTCCAATTACATGGCGTTGGTATTTATCGGACTAGCTTTGCAAGAAGTAGGACCTGTTGAACAGGCTTCAAAGGCCTTCCGAAAAGCTATTGACTTGAATCCAACGAACTCTCTTGCTTGGAATGGGTTAGTAAATTACTACGAGAAGTTGGAGACTGAAGAATCTAAGAATACGTTAGTGGAAGTATATATTAGTACTCTAGATGTGGAAAATAATCCGAAAAAAATTGCAGAACTGTGTGAGAAGGTATGTGAAATTTACGATAGAGGTGACATAATAAAAATTACTACAACTGTTTATAATTGTGCTAGTAAAGCAGAAAATAACGCTCTAAATATATTTGAAACTTTAGCTAAACTTTATGAAAAAATTAAACAAGTTCCCAGTGAATTGCAACCAATATTTGAAGAGTGTCTCGAAAAGTTGGTCGGCTTAAGGGAATATATAACAAAAGAGTACTTCTCGTCTTATTTAAGTCTTTTATATCAACAAAATAAATATATAGAAGTGTTTGAAAATGCAGAAAAAATGCATAATGTATTTGAAAATGACACTGTATCTTTATTATGGATGTGTAAAATTTACAACCAATGTTTTGTAGAAGAATTAAAAGAAGCAATTAATTTGATCGAAAAAATTAAAAAATATTTACCAAAATTATTAAATTTTGAACCTAAAAATGTTATGGGTTTATTTACAAAAAGTATCCTAACGTATTTGGACAATAACTTATTAGAAACGAGAGACATGTTGAAAGAAGTTTGTACTTTAAGACCAGGTTTAGTACATGCTTGGGTATTACTTACAAAAATTTATTTAAAATTGTATCAATATGAAGACGCCCTGCAAAGTTTTTTAAGTGCTAATAAGTTATTGACTTCTGGTAAATATACAAATTTGATTTTAAAAAATATTTTAGATTCCCTTTATTTAAATATCTTATCAAAATCTTCAAAAGAAAGTGACTGGGATCAAGCAAATGACTTTTATGCAAAAATTGAAGACACAAATTTCAAAGAAATAAATTTAGAGTATATTATTTTGGTCTATATTAATTTACAAAAATTTGAAGAAGCCAAATTGTTAATAACAGATTTAAAAAATGTAGATCAAATAAAAGCTATATTTTTAGAAGCAAAATTATTGCAAAAACAAAATAAATATAAAGAAAGTCTAGAAATGTTAGAAAAACATGTACAAGAAAATTGTGAATGGATGCTGGAAATGGGTTTAAATTATTGGTATTTAGAAGAGCATAGAAATGCTTTCATACCATTTTTAAAAGCTGCAAAATACGATCCAAATAATTATCTTTGTTTTTATCATTTGGGAAACTACTACCAAACAATAGAAGACTTTGACAAAGCAAGACGCTGCTATGAAAAATCTTTCAATTTAAATGGGTCACAAAAAATAGCATTACAACTTACTAAAATGTACTGTAAATTAAAACAATGGGAAGCAGCACTAAATTTTTTGCTAACTTTAACCAAAGGGACTATCAATGAAGAAAATTCCTGGGCTTGGTTTCAATTGGGTTTAGCTTACTTAGAGCAACAAGATTACCATCAAGCAATAGAAAAATTACAATTTTTAGTTCGCATAGAAAAAGAAAATGCCAATTATTGGCAATGTTTAGGTGACGCGTATTTTGCGAGAGGATCATACACATCTGCTATAAAATGTTACGAAAAATCATTGGAATTTACCGAAAATTCACTATACCCTTCTTTACAAATAGCAAATATTAAAACACTTTTAGGCCTTTATGAGGAATCAAAAAATGAATTTACAAATATACTTCTGGAAAATGAGCGTTACCTTCCTGCATTGAAAGGTTTAGCGGAGACTCATATGTGTCAAGCAAGGGAATGCTACAGGGAACAAAGGCTGGGTACAGCTAGGGAGTATGCACAATGCGCATTAAAAAATTTAATGATAGCTATTAATGAAAAAAATCATTTCTCTTGTCTTTGGAAGCTTATAGGTGATGTTTGCCTATTTGTAACTCTTTTACCAGAAAAATATTGTTGTCTTTTTGTCGACGATATTTTAGTTGAAGGAAAAACAATGATTGAAAGAGAAGATATGTTTTCTTTAGCAACTAGTTCTTACTGTAAAGCGATAGGTCTAATAGACGATAATATCTTATTATGGCATGACTTAGCTTTCTGTTATTTAAAACATGCTTTACACAGTAAAGATAAAGAAAGAAGAAATACGCTTCTTTCTTATGCAGATTCAGCAGCTAAACATTGCTCAAACTCGAATCCAAAAAACTGGCAACACTGGAATATTCTTGGTAATATTGCAATGTATAATGATCCCCCTAATTTTGCTCTTGCACAGCATTATTTTATCAAAGCCGTCACTGTAGAAAATAAGAATACAGTTTCTTGGAGCAATTTGGGTATTTTGTACCTTATTAACGGCGACATCAAATTGGCAAATAAGGCTTTTGCTCAAGGACAACGTTCAGATCCTAATTATGTTAATAATTGGATAGGACAGGCTTTAATAGCTGAGCGTATGGGTGTCGAAGAAGCAATGGACCTATTTCGACATAGGTAGGTTTCAGGTTTCCAAATTTATTTGTTTTAACTGTTTCATATTTCTTTAGTGTTCAGCTCAGTCATCATCAACAAGGAGCCTTAGGATATGGACATTGGGTTTGCCAAACATTACTTAATGCCCCTCAAAAATCAATAAGTTATTCCATAGAACGCATGCACGCTATACCAGTAGCATTAGATGCGTTAACATGGTATATAGAAAAGGACCATAACAATGACTGCGCTTGGAACATGCTGGGAATTCTTAGCGAAAGAATGAAGCTAAATAAAAGTAAGTATTATTTTGTAAATTTACCCAAATTTGATAATGAATGTTATATTTTTTCAGCTAGTTTAGAAGCCTTCAAAAATGCTTATGGCCTTTCAGAGCATCACCGCGATCTCGCCCGTACTAATTATGGACGTCTCTTATATAAACATGAAGAGTTTATTAAAGCCGCTAACATGTTTCAAGAAGTCGAAAAAGCCACTTTCAGTTCAGGTAGTGGCCTAGCTTTAGCTCTGTTCAAAAGTCAACACTATGAAGATTCATATTCAGCTTATGAACAAGCGTTACATTGGCTGACTGAAGAGCAAACAAACCAGTCTGAACTACTTGTAGCATTAGCTTCGATGGCTTACATGTTTCAAGGCATAGACGGGGCTAAAACTTTGTTATTTCAAAGTATACAATTAAAACCACCTTCACCTTGGGGTTTGTATGCAACCCTTGCGCTTGGATTAATACATAAAGACTTAGAATTGGGAGAACTTGTGCTAAAAGAATTGGAGCCTTTAAAGGACAATCCAGATTGTCTCCCTCATTATGCAATTTTGTTGTGCACAAAACTTCTAAGACAAGACAAACCAGATACAGCTGTGAAAGAACTATCGAAATTAGTACACAGACATCCAGACAATGCTTCAGTTTGGTTAACTCTAGCCGTTACTATTCTTAGGTTAAAAAGTGAAAGAAAACGTGCTTTAGCAGCTATTAAGTGTGCTCAAACTGCGCTGAAAATAGGACAGGCAAAGATGGATATAACTAAAGTCTTGGGTTATATTGCTTTAGGACATTTATTGGCAGGCGATATGAAAAATGCACTTATTTCTGCACAGAAAGCTATTTTTTATTATCCTAATTTATCCGATGGCTGGTCGTTGCTTTTAGCAATTTTAGTAAAAAATGAAAAAGAGTGGCCAAAGGAATTAATTACAAAAATATTTGATTATGTAAATAGTTTAAATTCGCCGGAATTATTGACAAATTGGCTGCAAAAATTAAAAAAATATTTACAAATAATGTGATAAGTTTGAATTTAAAAGTGTTGTAAATTCTTGTTATTTATAAATTTAATAAAGCAGTATTTAATAGCTGACGATTTATTTCAGAGCTAATTAATAATACTTAATTTTATTATTATAAAATTACTTCAGTTGTTCTAATTGTGTTATAATATCAGATGACAGATTTGACTTACAGTTGAGCAAAACCCCCACTCCCCATCATTGACAGCTAACCTGAGTACATCAAGAGGAATAGCAGATGAACTGGTCCATCAAATCTGGTTGAAACTTAACTCTCGTTGATCATTTCAGTGTTGGAAATATAAGATAATATTACGTTAGAGAATATATTCATCAATTATAAAAACTGCATAGATATTTAACATTTAATGATGCTACAATTTTAGAAAATATCACACAAATATATATCTAAATAATCAATACATCATTCAAATTCCTCACAGTAATGAAGTAAGATAATTATCCTTGGAACACCTACAATCTATAATAATTATATGTATATTATATTGCTATTACTAGATTAGTAATTTTTATAGCTTAAATAAATTTATACAGTCTCGTAATCACTTCTGATGAATTTGGCCAAGCAGCAGGAGAATATAATACCCAGTAACTAAAAAAAAAGTATCACAAAAATATATAAACACTGTATGAATACTGAAAATATATAAAGCTTTTTTCTCCAGGACCATTAGAGGAGTGTAATAAATAATAATACTTTATTTGTCCCTTTCTTTGATCACATAAATACAATGACATGGGATAACTCATGATCACAAATTAAAAATAAAAACATACCACAATACAAGAAATAACAAATATTACATAAAACGTCAAAACTCTTTCACATTCATAAACACATTTTTCTATTAAAAATATTTTTAAATAATATTTAAAGCTATTATATTTTTAATTTCTGATGGTAATTTATTAAATAAGTTAATTCCCGAATATTGAGGACTTAACTCGTAAAGGCTGGATTTATGTTTAGAGGCATGAATAAGTCACTGTTTCTAGTAGGGTAGTTATCAAAATTATCCAGATAAGTCAATATTATTGAAATTTATTTTTGTCTACATTTTCTAGTTTATTTCTTGAAAAAAATTGAACTGCTACTGTTTTATCTGCGTTTTATATTAAAGAATTATTTTTATATCATAACGTAAATTCATTAGCCACTAAATTTAATCGTTCAACTAATTCGCATGGAGACTGCATTTGCTGCAAGAGCCGTATCATCAGCATACATCACAATCTAATCTGCAGTAACATATTGAGGAAGATCATTAATATATAACAGAAAAATTAGTGGCCCTAAAATTGATCCCTGAGGATCCCCGCGAGTCATATTCCTCAGATGTGATTTACAATTTTCTATTTTCACACAAACTTTTCGATCCTTTAAATATGACATAAGCCATGTAGGAAAAACTTCCCTAAATCCCAATGCAAACAGATTGTTCTCTATAATTGATATGTCAAAAACATCGAATGCTTTAGACAGCTCAAAGAAGAGCGCACCCACATTGTTTTTTGTCCAGTTGACAATGGATGTAACTAAAAAAGGCTGTAGATGCAGTCTCTGTTGATCTATCTGGTAGGAAACCATGTTGATGATCCGTTAATATTTTGAATTTTTCAAGAAATGCTTATAAATACACTTGAAAAACTTTGCATGAGATAGTAGGAACAGTAATAGGCCTATAATTTTCTAATAATAATTGGTCACCTTTTTTAAATAGTGGTGTCACTTCAATCTTTAGTATTCTTGGAAATTCACCTAATGAAATAGAAGAGTTAATTATATAGGCAAATGATTCAGTAATGTACGAACCAATAGTCTTTATTATTTTGGTGGAGATGCAGTCTATCCCCTCCGCGATGGTTTTATTTAATGAACGATTTACTTCCAATGCTTCATTAGCAGTAACCCCCCTAAAGAGAAAAGTATTTTTGACAACATTGTCTGCACAATTCATTATTGATTTTAAGCACTTTTGAGTTAGAGTTATTACTTGTTCCTAGTTGTGAGTTAACGGCATTCCATATTATTTTTTGATTTTGAATCATATTTTTGTTAGCAAGATTTTTCTGATAAAACGTCTTTTTAATTTGATTTATTTTAACTGTATATTTTTTTTCTGCTCTTTATATTACTGTCAGAGGAATTCCTAGCAACCCAGAACATTCCTTTTAATGCAGTTCGCATTTTCATAACTTCACTAGTCACCCATTTTGAGCAATCCTTGGTTTCATGTATTTTTTTTGTAACTAAAGGGCACATTAAATTGATATAATAATGTATTATATTGAATACATCATTAATGTCTTGAGTATTCCCATATACATCAGAGAAATCTTCTTGGTATAGTTTCAGTGAAAGGTTAAACAAATTTGGTTCAGAAGTATTCCGTAAAGTAACAGTTTTTGAAATTGTTTTTCTCTACTCGTTGTTCAAGATGTATAGTAAGTTCAAATATTATATTCAATCCGAAATGATCACCCAAGTGAAAGTCAACAATAGTTTCTAAATAACTATAATTTAAATTTGTTAAAAAATAATCTTTGATTTAGAAATTACCACATCATTCAAACATTCCTTCTTCTAAAATAGTTTTAATGAAATTAAGTTTTTTATAGACTAAAGATACTCTTATAAATATTATTGTACCACCGTGAATTTTAGTTTAAGAAAATAACCATCAGCTTTAATGTAGTTTTTAAAGTTAATATTTTTTATCATTTTTAATAATATAATGCAAACATTCTCACTTTTGAGATAAAATATTTATTCTGAAACACTTGATTTTTATGTGTTTTGCATGTATTTTCATTCCATAACAAGTGATGGAATAACTTTCCATAATTGTTTTAAACAATATCGACAGCCATTGATGTCAAAACTGTCAATGGCAGATGTAAATGGCGGCGCCATAATAACAAATTTTAATTTAAATAAAATGAGTGAAAAATCGAGTGAATTTTTGGTCATGGAGAAAACACAATCTGTTACTTAGTTAGAATAACAAAAAATTTTTCATTCTAACCTTGTTACAGAATCTACTATTCCTTTACTCAATTTTTTTACCTGGACAATTGCCAAACCTATTCCTACACCTTCAACATATGAAACATTTTCTCTGATAAAATCTCCGAATTTTTCTAAGCAGCCTTCGTTATAGGCATTGGTAGGTGAGCACTTCATCTCTACTGCACCAGCGGGTATTTGACAACAAGATAAAGGCAATGAGAGGTTGAGGATTGCGACCTCGTACCAATTTGTGTAGTTGTCAACTCCACAGCATTGGAACTGAAAAATAAATTAGTAGCAATGAAAAAACTTTACAAAATTCCTAGTTTGTCCAATTGTCAACTGACGTCTGTTCAAGGCTAGCCACCTCTTGGCCTGTGTCCTACAATTTTGACAGTATGTTTCGTATTTCAGCTTGTGTTAATTTTTACGTAATTCTGCTTTGTTTGTTGCCATATCGATAACGAATGATGCCCAATGTTGGCTCTGCTCAAATTGACCGGTATGTTTAAGTTTTTGGGGAATGTGTAATGAATGATGACAGTGTCTATAAGTGGAGCCAACTTTTTAGTAAAGGAAGGACAAATCATGGTGTAGAACAACCGGGCTATAATGAATAAAGAGTTGACACAAAAGGTTTATGAGGAAATTCGCCAAAACAGATATTTCACTATTGACGTGCTTCACCAAAAAATTCCTTAAATTTCAATACGAGTTATTTGTAAAATTGTTTCTGCCAAACTCCAATACAAAAAAAATTGGGCGAGGTAGGTGCCAAAAATGTTGACCCAGGAACACAAAACAAAGTGTATATTTTTTATCATTTTTGAAGCGTCACATTGACACTGGTGATGAAACGTGGATTGCTTAAAAACGACAAGTATTGTGAAACGTTATTAAAGTTTAGGCGCAGTATTTGCCATTGGAGACTGCTTTCTAGTGACTTCTTTATTATTCATGATAACACTCGTGTTGCGCAAACATCGAAAATGCAACTGGCAATCTTTTGACGAGAATTACTGGACCATTCACCATATGGCACTGATTTAGCACTTTGAGACTTCAATCTTTTTCCAAAATTTAAGGAATTATTTGGAAGAATGCTCTTAGAAAATAATGATGTATTAAAAGAAACTGTTACTGGGTGGTTTTATGAACCAGAGTTCTTTGTTTTTTAGATGGTATTCAAAAGCTTGCACAACACCTTAACAAGTGTTTATATATTAATGGAGACTCTGTTGAAAAGTAAAAAAATATTCATCCTGTAAAAGTTATATACATAATTTCTCTTATATTATTGTAAAACAGTTCTTGCTTAAAAAATAACACTCATATTTTATAATATTTTGTAATATAAATACCTGCTTTTGAATTGTATCCCAAACAACAGTGGTTTCATTGAAGGATGTGTTTTTATATTGATGCATAGTGTCTATTAACTTTTTATCCAAATATGCCTCTGTATTATTCTTAAGGAAAATACCGGCAATTCCAACGGTCAATTCAAGAATAAATATAATTATTAGCAACGTAGAATACTAAAAAAGGAAAAAATATTAATGAATATTATTAAACACATTAACACTAATGAATAAAAAAAAATATATATATATATATTATATAATGAATTAGATCTAATTTACTCACTGTCGTTGTCATACATGCATTTTCTTTCATTGCCCCACAGCATCCAAAGAAGGCAATAAAGAAAATTACTACACCAATAACAATAAGCAAATCTGAGATGAGATAATATTTGTTGTTCATCAATTCATCAAACTCATGGAAATAAGCTTTGGCGCTAAGACCTACTGAGATTAAAGCAATACCAGTCAACTGAAAAAATAATACAGTAGCAGGAAAATTTTCACAAAAAAAAATGTAATCATATCCATATCGTATCCTGGACAAAAACTTGAATGTAACATAAGTTATTTCATTTATTTTAGTCACTATCTTTCTACATTCACATATTCAGAACATAGCAGTGAATCCCATAATTTAACAAACAAGTAACAAAACTTCAAAACCCTATGTTGAATAAAACATTGAAGAAATACAGGTTTCTTAAGTCCATTTTAAATTACTCCTTCTAACTGTGAAAATAGTAAATAGTAATTTCAATTAACTTAGTTTTGCCAATGTAGCTATCGGTTTTTGACATAGATGTTAACAAGTACATAAATTTAGTAAATCCGCTTGGATAGAATATTAAAATAGCTATCAAACCAGGTATTTTGAGGCCAACCTTTCCTTTTTTAAAAACCAAAGGAGTCCTACAGATATATCTTTTATACTTCTAACTATTCTATGATAGATAATTATCCTTTTTAACTTATTTTATCCATAGGCGGAGTAGCTTTTATTTCGTTCAGAAGTTACCATTTTATAAAATTAAATGAATTTTTCAATTTTTTTAAAATAAATCTTAAATATTTTCCAATGCCAGACATTAAAATATTACATACATAATACATGCACATAAGAATTTAAAACAATAAATTATTGTACTGTTAAAAACATAACTAACTATTTATCAAAAATTAGTTTTTTTATTCTTAATGTAATTTAAAAAATATTCTTAATGCAAAATTTTTCTAATTTTTGTTCGTTATTATGGGAATATTAAAAATTGTAATGTTTATGACGCAATATTTCGCAAAACTTATTAAATATAAATCTGAAATAATTTAAATTACAAGAACTTATGTATTAGTCATATCCTACGTTTTTACATGTATATAGTTACATAGTTAATCATCGTTATCAAATATATTATCATTCAGCCAACCACATATATCTAAAATTTCAATAAATGTTAATTGTCTGATAAGATTTTACAAATAAGTACAACTTTAATTGCTATTCTGTAATATGTTAAAAACAATTTTTTTCCAATTATAAGTGGTAAATTCCCATTTGCTTACATGTAGGTTTCAATTTAAACAAAGGATATCAAAACCGGCAGCCTAGAAATACTTAAAATTTTTACTTACAACAAACAATATGTTGAAAATTATCAACATATATCGAGAATAACTTCTCATCAACATAGCGCAATCCATTTTGATTAAATTAAGCTGAAAACCTTTTCTTCGTCGTAGAAAAATTAGCCAATTTCACCTTCGTCAACAACTTCAGATAAACAATGTTGACACTAAATATCATCAGACAATTGTATGTCAGTTTGAAGGTTAAAAATGGTTTCTTCCATTAGGCCGCGTTCAAATAAACTCAAATGACAATTGGTAGAAATCACCCAATAAAGCAAAGTTCATGTACCAACGAATTGCGAATATCGCTTTTCGCATTCGCTACTTTAATTTGTAAACGTTTCATGTACCAACGATAATTCTGGGGAAAAATGTAAAAAAAAAACTAGCGTGGCTACAATTATGTGTCAATTGACTCTGTCAGTCTGTCACAGTCCTGTCGTTTTGTTCGCTTAATGAAATTTAAATATATGAAATATTTAAAAAAAATAAAACTTAATTAAGTCGTCCAAACATAACATTAAACACAAAAGATTTCTCTATGCAAAAGACAAAACAAAACAATATCCGTTAAGGTTAATTTACTCTTCTTTGCGGACCGCGCATGCGTAAGCTTGAAAATTTAGCGAAATTCGCATAAAAATTAAGTGTTTTAATTTTCCCGCACCCTAGATTTTAAATTTTGCGAAGTCCTTGAAAATAAAGTAATCGTTACAACTGTCAACGTTAACCAATGGGCAAAAAGTTCGCGTTTCGCAATTCGTTGGTACATGAACTTTGCTTAAGATGTTGATATCTGTTTTACGAATACATTTTTTGCGTAATAAACAACAATGTTTATAATTTTTGACTTTTGTTAGGCAAACAGGTCAGAAGATGATTGGTACATATTTTTTAATATTTTTAAATATTTCCAATTCTGTTAATAAATTTTTTTAGTAGTATTCATTTAATTTTTTTAATATCTGTATAAACTAATTAAATTTCATTCTGTGGAAGTATAGGTCAGTCTTAAGAATATTTGCTCATTTCCTTAACCATCTTGAAATTTTTAGAAATTGTATATTAACAATTAAATTTCAAACAATCTCTTATGGTTTGATTCTGTAAAATGTGATTCTTTTTTAATACTAGGTCATGAAAGGTAATAAATAAAGGTAACCTTGAAAATTAATTCATATACTTTATAACTTATAATTAGTAATGTACAAATATATTTAAAATATTTTGCTTAAGTTACCAATGGTTAAAATTAAATGTATTGTAAGTTTTCTTTTTCTTCGTACTTGGTTCTACAGTGTCTGCTTCAACTCTAAAGTTATAAAACTGAAAATTAATACAATCTAATAAGTTTTTTGTTATGTACTTACTCTTTGCTGCCATTTGGGTTGATATATTTTCCAACTCCAGTCCTGAACACTTTTAACTCTTTTTGAGCATTCATTTTAACAGTTTTCTTAACCTCTTCATCTTTAATTCTATCTATTTCTGCTTGTCTTTCTTTTGCCAACTAAAAAAATATATAAAAATCATTTTTATAAACACAGAAGGTCTTCCACAGTATAGTACCTGTTCATCAGCTTCATCAAAGGGATTGACAAAAATTTGGGCTTTTATTACTAATATGTCTTCTATTGGCCTGTCTTTGTTGTCTACTTCTATTCTTTCAATTTCATTAAGTGTATCCATACCTCCCACTACCCTTCCAAATACTGTGTGTTTGTTATCTAAGTGTTTACAGGACCTATATGTTATAAAACTAAAAAAAAAATGTTCTAAAATGAGGAGATATTGGCTCTTTAATTAAACAAATTACTTACAATTGAGACCCATTAGTATTTTTTCCAGAATTTGCCATAGACAATATTCCTCGCCCTGTATGAGACAAATTAGGCCTAAATTCATCTTCAAATTTATCTCCCCATATTGATTTACCCCCATTACCAGTATTTGTTGGGTCTCCCCCCTGAATCTAGAATAAATAAGTTTAAGTTAATTGTTTCAACTCTTACTGTGTGGAAATTATTCATAATAAATATAAAAAAGATACATCAAGAGTGTGGAAATTCAGATAAGTATAATTTATCTTTTTCATATTTATTATAAATAATTTTGGTAACAATTGAAACAATATAATTTGTTTAGTTACACACAGTTACATTTAAAGTAGATATTTTTGGAACTAATAATCTGATAAAGTCTAATTAATCTTACCATAAAATTTCTTATAGATCTATGAAACTTTGTTCCATTGTAATAACCATTCTCACAATGTTTAATAAAATTTTCACAAGTTTTGGGAACCATCTCACAGTGTAGTTCAAGATTTAAAATGCCCAGGTTGGTAACAAACCTAACGTACCCTGAAAAGAAAATCTTACGAGTATAAATAATTCTTGATTATTTAATTAGTCTTGAACATTAAATTTTTTTTATCTATGCTAGAAGTAGAAATTTCATGTATTCTATCAAAATATAAAAAGGTAAACAATTTCTTATTCTTTAATTTATTAAATGTTTATTCAATTTTATTATGTATGTTTCTGAATAGTTTGTTTACCTTTCTTTTTGACTCTCTCATATCTAACTTCATCTTCATGTATTATGGCAGCTTCAAGTTCAAGTTTTGGTACCATTGTAGTGGAAGTGAAGCTTGCAGCTACTGCACCTGTAGAATAATGAGCTGCATTGAATTTATCAGCTTTATCTGTATTTTCTTTTTTATTAATCTCAATAGTAGGTGCCTTATATTCCTTATTTAACTCATCTAGAGTGTATTTAGTTTCTGGATTGATGGATTTTAACCTTGCTTGTGGATTAGATTTGTCTGCAATTTCCTCTAAAAATTGAAATAAAATTAATTATAATTTTTGATTATTTACTGTCATATTACCTTCCGTTTGTACTCTAAGATTATTTTTAACATGATGAAACTTCGAAATATCAAACTTCCCTAAATTATGAGGATCCTGAAGGACAACTATGTCTTTTCTTTCAAAGGGTTGATCTGTAATCAAATCTTTCCAGTTTTTATTTTTAATATTTAATTGTTCTACAGCTTCCATAAGAAATACATTTCCTGTAGTTGCTATTGCAACAATGTGAGAACTGTTGGTAAAAGGCTTAAACAACACAGGGCATTCATATTCTCCTTCACTTTTTCTGTGAAAATTTAATTGTATCAAAGATTTGAAATCTAAAGGTTTGCCGGTCACAGGATTAATTTTAAATTTCTTTAGGAATGGAATTAGTGCTTCAAGATCAAATATATATCCCTCGGCGTCACAATAAGGAATTTGGTAAGGTTGTAAAGACAAACAGCAGTGATCAAAAGGAAGCCTTTTGAAGTTTTCTCCCTCTTTGGATGTATGCCCAGCTTTCTTTCCTCCATATAATGTTGACCACTCGGTGTACGTTAAATACATTTTATCTTTTTGATGTTGTCTTTTCCCCATTTTAAAAAACTCAAGAAATCACAAATTTCTTAATTATGTTGTTATTCAGTTTTGGTTAGGTTTAGAGGTTATGGTTATATTTTTGAGAATCACAAATGTCAAAACAATGAAACATCCAACCATAAGAAAATTAATGTTCCTAGATCAGAGACAAATAAAACATAAAAAAAATATATTCTCGCTTGAAAAATAAAATATACAACTTAATAAAGTGCATATTAACGATTATAAGTTATGTTTATTATATAAATGATTAATTTAAAAAAAATTCTAGCAAATTACATGCGTTTCTTCAGAAAAATTCTTTAGTTTTTTTATCGCGACAGGTTGGTAATTCTGGTCCGGTCCCCTTATAAGTTTTACAAGTACGCCATGAGCCAAGACTTGTGAAAAGGGAGTGTAATTTGTTTTCAGTTTTAATATATAGCAAGGATTTATATGTAAGTAATATTTAACTTTATTTATTCATATTCTATGTAGTTTATTATGTAAAAGTTGTACACCCAAGATAAAACTCTTATAAATACTGGAAGCAGGTGAAAAAATGCAGATGAAAGTAACGAGTAATGCGATATTAGTGCATTACTTTTATGTATCTACAGCATATCATTGTGTTAAAAAATACTAATACAATAGAAAAGTACCATCAATTAAGCCTTAAAGAGTAAAATAACCGATTAATACAAATTGAATCTTCCCAGTTCTCAAAATGGCCGACTTGTGACAAGAATCAATTTTAATTTTGCAAAGGGTCACCATCCCAATACAGTGCATATTTGCATCATTAAAATCCTAAAACTCTGTTTTTTTAGCTGATCTTAAATTCTATAATACACGTTTGGATTTAACAGTACTGATATAGTTCCATAACATTGAACAAAGGATTTTTTACTTTTTCTTTAGTTTGGAAAATGTCATCAGCTGGTTCAAGCGGGTCGGGCCGGGGAAGAGGGGGCCAGGCCGCTGTGGGCGACCAGAAGGAGTCTAAAGAATCAAAACCAAATCCTAAAATGTCCAAGGCGTTAGGAACTTCAGCCAAAAGAATCCAAAAAGAGTTAGCAGAAATAACTTTAGACCCACCTCCAAATTGCAGTGCTGGACCTAAAGGAGAGAACTTCTATGAGTGGGTCTCAACTATTTTGGGACCCCCTGGGTCCGTGTATGAAGGAGGAGTATTCTTTTTAGATATACATTTCTCCCCGGAGTATCCATTTAAGCCTCCAAAAGTAACTTTTCGCACTAGAATCTACCACTGTAATATCAATAGCCAGGGAGTGATCTGCTTAGATATTTTGAAGGACAATTGGTCACCAGCTTTAACTATTTCTAAAGTTTTACTGTCGATCTGTTCCCTGCTTACTGATTGCAATCCAGGTACGTTTTTACAATTGTCCGTTAATATTTTTACTATTTGCTATTATTTTACGCTTTATTAATACTTACAGATGTAATCATTGTGGCGTTCATTTAATTATTGGTTTCATTTCACTTAAAGTTGAAAAATGAACCAGAATTTGAAATATTTTCCAGAGTAATTAATGAAAAAGTTAAGTTTATCCTTTCAGTTAAATGAAATCCCTTAAACAGAAATATATTTAAATAAATTGTCTACCTACCTATACTTTTAAATAATAAAAATATCAAAACATCTATAAATCCTGTTTTTAATATTATCTTATATTCATTTAAAAAATATGTTTATTTATGCACTGATATTTATCATTAAACAATTTTGATTATTATAATTAGAATGTTAGTATAAATATTTTTGTTATCAGTAACTACAGTTGTTTAAATGAAGGTATTTGATCAGATTATTTTTTTAGCATTTATATATATATATATATATATCAATTAGAATATTTTCTGAATAAGCAAGACAGGATTAGAGTTAAAAATCTGCTAATTAATAAAAAAATCGATTAATGTATACAATGTTTTACTTCTCATATAAGTGTGCATTGAACCACAATTATAAATATGTAAATTAAATTATTTTTTTTGGCATTAGAGTGAAGTTATTCTTGTTTCAAGAAACAAAAAGAACAAAAATGGAAATAAAAAAAAATTATCTTTTGAGTAAACATCTTGTAAATAAATTAATTGTTTGCAATATTAATGATACTTGAGGGCAGTGTATACATCTTGCTTTGCTGAGTAATAATATTACACCAGTTTTCTAATCTTATTTTCCCAATGTGTTGATGACAGCTTAACCAAGTTTTCCAATAAGGCGAATTTTCTCAAAATATTTGGACTATTTGGTCATAAGCCCACAAGTTCTAGGGCAGGTCTGTTTGTGGTTTTTGATCAATCATTTTTTTCAACCCTTATTGAACTGATTCATTTTTATATTCTTTTTTGCAGTCCAACTTTGTGTTAAACTCGTTTACAAAGCTGGTTTCTTCACAAATTATGTTTCAGTTTTATTGTACCATTTATACATGCATACACACTTTAATCTCTGAATGTTTAGTGATTATTTCTTCTGGTGACTCTATTTCTTATGTGGTTACTGGTGTCACTAAGTCTAGTCAAGTGTTTTCTTATATATGCTTTTTTCTCATGTTTGTTCCAGAGGGTATTAGGGTAGCTTTGGTGGGATAAATGAGTTTTACCGATTGACACCATTCTTTTGGGTAATTCGTAGAGGATGTGAAGCATACTGGATGTTTTTTTGCACCTGTGCATATGTCGATTTCTAGAAGATACATTTAGAGTGAAAGATTTATTTCTAAATGTTTATTGAAATTTGATTCCAGGGTTAATTTAGAATGTATATTTGTTTTAGTTCTTTTATAATGATCACCAGGTGACGTTTGATTCTTTCTCATTTTTTATGTTGTATTGTTAATCTTCCATGCTAAGCCAATTTTTTAAGCATGATTGAAAAAGATTATTATATTTTGAAAAACTGCTTCTCATTATGTTTTTTTAAGCAAAAAGTCTATTAGGTGAACCTAAATGTAAATAGAATGTCATATAATAAGTAGCCTGAGTACAATGCAGTTATTATAGAGTTGCGTCTTATGTTCAGTTTTACATCACAATCTTAGGCTACCAAGTTACATTAGGCGCCTGGTGAGAACCTAAAACAGTCCTTATCGGTAGTCTTAGTATGTTAATGTGTGTGCTGAACATTTTAGTATTGGTAAGATAATAATTGTCATCAAACATTTTTTTAAACAAACTGTTTTTCTTTTTTAAATTGACATCTAATTGTGTATTAAGATGAAAGTCATCCAAAAGTTACCAGAAACGTTTATTATAATGAAAAATAATTTTTCTATTGTAAAAATTGGTAATGACTCACTAGCCAAGAAGATTTTTCAAATATTCTGATAAAAATCACGTTCAAATTCAACCATAAACAAGAAAATGGCATTGAATCAAATAAAACTGCATTACATTTAAAGGAAATGTGTGTCTTAATAATTTTTGTTTTTGTATAAAAGTACTGGATTGTGTTCTTCAAAACCGGTCAGATGATTCGGATAAAATATTACGTTACCACGTAATTTGAGCTTTACAGTAGAATTAGCTTTATGAACGGAGGTTTATTAAAGTTCTAAATCAGACCAGGTGGAGAAAATTTTACAAAAATGTGATCTTAATTACTCTTTAGTCAAAGTTTAGTTTACTAAAAATAATAATATATATATATATATATATATTAACAAAGAACATTTTATTAAACTAGCATTGAAGAAATGCAGAATCCAATTGAGCTCATTATTTTATACTCGAAAAAGGTACACGCGAGAATGCTTGAAAGTTTTATTCTTTTTTTTATGCAAATATTTAGTCTATTTAGTAAAAATAACAGCTTTTAATGAATAGAATACTATCAATAGCATGTTGCATTCGTTGAATAAGATCTATACTTTCTGATTGCTTTAAAATTGAAGATGTTAACAATTTAGATTACCATGAAAATCCACATGTATGTGCGACAAAAAATGAGAATTTCGTATTGTTTCGAAAATTCACTTTAGGCTTATGATTTCAAGGATTTTTGACACTTGGAAGCCTCTTTATACTATACGTTTTATTAATTCTTCTGTTAGTAAAGAACTAATGAGAGGCACTTTCCTTCGTACTTTTAATAATAAAATAATAATAATAGTACTATTTTCAAATAATGCTTAAAAAAATATGGCTGCTTTCCATTTAAATTTTTCAAGAAAATTAAAAATTGATCTAGCAATGCCAGGTAGTAATCATCAAAATCAATTAAGTTACAAGTTATTGCTCAGATTCACTTTCATATTCACTTCTAGCAGGTATTTTACAAGAGGGAGCAAAAAGTATGTATTAAACTTTCTTTAAAAAAATCAGGAATACCGTTTTATTTTTACTAGAATTTTAAGAGGAAAGTGTTTTTTTATATTCATCAATGCGAATTACTTCTCCTAGTGGTAAAGCTAGAACCTTGAAAAGATTATTCAACATTAACTCTTGGCTGATTTTCGTATATATTTTTTCCTGAAACTGTGTGATAAAACTGTTTCTGAGATACAGTGGCTTATTTCCATTAATGAGGTATAGTTAGTTGCAAAATATAATAATTGGACTTCCCAAATCCCCAAAGAACGGCAGCGATTTCGATAGTATGACATTAAAACCATTTCGAATAGGCAATATTAAGCCTTATGTTACTTGTACATTCGTCAGACTTTCAGTAGAAATTTCTGCTGCATTGGTACGCTTTCGTCATGTTTAGTACTATTTGTAACAGGGTTGTATTTCGGCGAACTGCTTAATACCGGATAATCTTCGACAATAGTGCTATCGTAATCGCGTTAAGATATTATTTTATTTTTGAATTTGACAGAGTTAAGATGTGTGATTCAGAAAGTGAAGAATATATTCCCGAATTTGATCTCAGGGCGCCTGAAATAAACAAACGTAAACGTACCCATCTCTTGGTTGAGATTCTTATTTTTAATCAATAAAATTTTAAAATTTAATAGTATTGCATTTATAATAACAAATAACTAAATTAACAAAAATGATAAATAATAAATAATTCTTTAGGATTTATTTATATTCATTCTTATTATTCACAATCCTAATGCCTACCCTGCCCATGAAGAGCTTATCGAGGGATTTGGAAAGTCCATTTCTTATATTTTGCAACGGACAATATTGGTGATATTCCACGATTTAAAAAAAAATATCTAGGTCTCCTTTATGTATATTCTAAATAAATATGAATGGTATTAAAATAATTTAGTCTCTGAAAACTTTTAAATAAAACCTGAACTTGAAAAATACTCATTGCTAATAAATAATGAACTTTTTTTAGCTGATCCATTAGTGGGCAGCATAGCGACTCAATACCTGCAAAATCGAGAAGAGCACGATCGCATTGCGCGGTTGTGGACCAAACGCTATGCAACGTGATTCCATTCAACCCCAACTACTTCCAACGAAAATGACTCCCTTCGCCAAGAATGGCATTTTTTTCATCTATCATTTGTCATTTGCATGTCTTCAGTGTTCACATACTCAGTGTTCGAGATGGCGCAAAAAATAGGAATATAATGATGGACCGGCATCTAAAAAGTTATTTGGGCGCTTTGTTTTCCAAACTCCTACAATCATAAAAAATGTTTTTAGGTATCAGTAATGTTTTTTATTTGCCAGTGGTCTAAAAAGATTGGTGATCTAAAACTTTTTTCGCCATTGATAGGCTTAAATAACTAACATAAGGATTTCATAGAAACAAAAATTTTTATCAAATAATTAGTTCAATTGAGCTTTATTTGTTGGCGCTTGTGAATTTCGAACACTGCACTTATACCCTTTAAGTTTGTCTGTAACATCTAATTCTTAGTTTATTGGAGTAGGTTAAAGTTAAAAATCTTATGTGAAATAATATACTCTTTTGAAAGAAAAGTGTAAATTACAGTTTTTCTTTGTGGTGTTTTTCGAAATGTCTGGAAAATTTTGTAAAAGAAAGTTACTTTTTTACTAATTTGTAACATAAGTAAAAAATTGAACTGAAGAAATGTTCTTTCTTACAAAGGGTGGAAAGAATTTTGCATATCTTTTTTCTGGACACCTTTTATTTTCATATGGCTGCCAAATTTTTGTACATTTTGCTATTTGTTTAAGACAATAAAAAAACAAAAACGATTCCTCAGTCTTAATTTTACATCATTTCTCGCACATTTTTATGTATTGACAGTTGGATTATATATCCAAAAATTACATGGTGTTGAAAAAATAAAAAATTGTACAAATGATGTAAATGGACACTAGTTAACTCCCTATAAATACCCTCGAGCTCTACAAATGAAATGGATGTTGTGTTATTAAGACGTTAAAATGAGATTTAAAAATATACACAAGGTAATTTCAACAAGGTCCATTTTAATTGTATTGTTTCTCCTAAATGTGGTCATAATCTTGACATCAAACTATATAGTTTCCCTTTTATTCGTGCAATGAGCTGGTGTTAATGACATCACCAATGACATTAGTGACACACGTAACTTAGGTTACTTTTGACGTTGGTAAGTCATCTGTCACAGGGCTACCTATAGATTGCTTGTGCGGACTTACATCTACTTTTTTTTTAATGTGATAGGTATATTTATTTTTAATTTTTCACGGATGCGCATTGGAAGAATACATTTTATTCCCAAACAGCTTGTGTAAAGTATCCTTTTTTACTAAACTTTGAGAATATGGACTATTCTTCTAGGAAGTAAAAGTACTGTTTTAGTTGGTATTGTAATAATAAAATAGTTTGTAGACTTATTAGTTTTATTTTCGGTTAAAACAATGAATATATAATTAGTATAATTGTTTCTACCCTTCCTTTTTGGAATATATCCATTATAAATGTAAAAATAATATATGATTAAAATTTCACAATATTCGAAAACTTTTTAAATCTTATATAAATAGTAATTTATGTTAATCACATTTGACTGCTTTACTTTTACGTTAGCGTCAGGATGCTATAGAACTATAAAACTACCAAAATACCTTTTATTTTCATGTATTGATTTGGTGGTCTGGATCTTCTGTTTATTCCTACTTTTGTGGTGTCGCCGTTTTGTTTATTTACCGACAGATTTTGAAAAACGAGAGATTAATGGGCAAGGGCCAGGATTTCTATGAGAATTTTGTTCACACCACCATCTTTTCCTGTCACTTTAGAACATCCATCATATCCTTGCAACTAAAAATTGCATAATTTGGATTTTAAACGCTTGGTGTGTAGAAGATACTGGGCGTTAAACAGTCTCATTTACACAATGTTGCTTTAGAAAGTTTGAAAATAGGGCGTACCGTTTAATCATAAAAAGAACGTCAAGTTACAAGTGAGACACAGTGTATTAGGTCCTAACCTTATTCACCTCTTTAAAATGATTTATTCTTGTAAAAAATTCTTTTCTAATGAATCAATGGTGTTTTTATTAATTCTACAAACATCTCTTAATATATAAAACGCCGTTAATAATTTACTTGAAGATATATGGAAGCGTGCTGTTAACAATGTAGGTAAGAGGAAAAATATTTATTATTATATCCAAAAAAGATCAAATGAACTCAGCGTAATTTACCGAATAACATTTAATAGACGTCATCTGTCAAAATGAGCAAAACTCAAAAAATTTAAACGAATTTCTACCACTGAAGGTGATAAAAAAAGTATTTTTTGAGTACTTTGGGTGGCAGAAGTCTGATTAAAAAAACAATTCTTAGTTTACGTATATTAATATTTATTGTTCATTTAACATCAATATACAATATTTCTTCACATATAGCCAAAACTCGGCAGAAAATGCAATTTTGTTCTACGCATATCTGTACACAACCACATTAAATAGAGACTTTCAAAAAATATTAGACATTTACAGCGCTAACACCAAGTCTCAAAAATAGTAACCTTTCTTAGACGTTACACCTTAAAGAGACTTCCATATAGGTTTGAAATATTAAAATTGTGGTGTTATCCAGAACAGATCCAATTTTCAACAGCATCTTTATTTTTATGATTTTTTTAAATAACTGACAATTTAAAAATTGGTACTTCTTCATGAGGTACCAAACGTTTTTTTAATTTGTAATTCTGGATAACACTTGTCAACATTTAAGTATATATTATCTACTAGTATAGGGTTAATCATTTTTTTATAAATTCACTGAAAATCCGCTATATAGCATTTACTTATACTTTAGTAAAAATGTGGTAAACAATTTTAGAAAATAATTATTTTGTGTATAAAAAATTTATTGACTCCCTTAATCGAATGTAGTTTTGGCGATTGAAAGTAATTCTAAGAGATTTGTGACCTAAGATAAAAATCAACAGTTCAATAGTAATCATTTTTTATCTTTCAATCGTCTAAGCGTTGTTAATATTAGGCAACTACCTATACAATAATTTGAGAAGTGGTTGCCTATAAACAAAATTGAAAAGCTGAGACAGATTACTTATTCTATATCCCAAGTTCAAAACTGTGAAACCCATTTTTTCCGACTAAGAACTGTTGATTGGGATCTAAGAGGTTAATGTATACTGAGCCTGAGTTTTTACAATTTAAAAACCTAGCATCTAGAGTAATCGTGAGTTTTATTAACAAATAAATAAAAAAATTCTCGTAAAAACAACAGTGACATACCTAACAAAATCAGTCTGGTGACATAACACACAAGTGAACGCGAAATTTTGGTTTTTGAAATCATTACTAAAAATTGTACTATATAGTAAAATCAGACTTGTGAGATTCTTGTGAGTAACGACACACTTTGGCTTTAAAAATGCAAAGAGACGCTTAACATTGTGAACATTTACCGAAACGGTATGCAAATTAAATGTATTAAAAAAATAATTACGTCTTTTATACTTTGTCCTTTCACAGGCATACTTATTAATACTTATATTAATAAAATATAGGTTTCCCTCATAAAGTCAATTTATTTAACAAGTAAAAACGTGTTTTTTGAATTTGTTTTTCAAAAGAAAACTTATTTTAAAATTAGTTTTACACCGATGATGGCGAGAACAATAAAAATGTCTTAGAGAGCTACAACAACAAAAATACTGATACAATCTGAGAAAAATGCACAAATAAACTTACAATACAATTATTAGTATCGACATTAATAAACAAAAACGGTGGACAGAATATTATATAGATGGGTAAAATACTATAGCTATAATAGTGCTCAAAAATATTACATTTACACAGTTTCATATTCTTTGCGAATCGAACGAGCTAAGCAGCAAGCGAAGAATATACCAATGAGCTGAAAAAAATAATTAATTTTTAAATTCCAATCAAATTTAATAATTTCACATTTTTAATTGGTTTAATAAAAAAAATTATTTTGTTTATTTACCTGCAAACCTGCTATTCCAAGTCCGACAGCACCAATAATGACAGTGTATCTAACGCAGAGTCTCTTTAGTTTCTCCAAGCAAGAATCTTGATAAACGTTGCGACTGTTGATTGTACAGGTTCCATCATCGGGTGTGTCAGGACAACAAGTGTGCGGAAGCTTATCGTTATGTGTCACATTCCGCCAATCTGATGGTCCTCTTACACCACAACATTCAGCCTGAAAAGAAAAATATAATAGTAAAAAATTTCCAAATATTTGACAGCTGTAATAGCAGTAAATGAGCGGGGGCCGACACATTGTAATTAGGTCTATTCAGTTTCTTTTGGAAACGCTTACATATTGTTCTTTGAAAGGGTATGAAGTTCCTCAACTTTCATGCGCTTAAAACCAAGGATTCCAAATAGGGATAGATGCCTTTGAAGTCTAGATTTATGAGGATTTCAACCATTAGCCACAAAACCTAAACTTTGTTGGAATCTTGGCCTGCTACCGCCTTCAGTTTCTTTCCCTATACCCTACTCAAGACCTTTAGCGTCCACTCATTAAACATTGTCGAAATTTGCGCCTTACTAGCTGAACTGTGGTAATGAGTAGAGAAGTAATTAGTTTAGCCTTTTTGTTTATTTCATAATCGAGTATCACTGGTTCTCTATAGATTCTTTATGGCTTACTCTTTCTAAGGCCTACTTCAAGTAGTTATGTCACAAGACCACTCTCGTTGGAGTAGTTTCAATTATTTATTATACAAAATAATTTGTTTACTTTTATTATTGCATTTTTGATATTTGAAGATGACCCATGTAGACCAATATTAATTATCTTCTAAATGTATTTAGTAAATATTATGTGGTATTTATTTTCTGATATACATATTTGGCCTGAATATATGAGGTCATACACGAATCCACACGAGTGATAAAGAACGCACTATGAAAGAGAGAACCTATTATTAATAACTTGAAGTCTAACTCATATTAGCGCGTTTTTTAGAAACTAAGAAATAAACAAATATTTTACATTGTTTGTAACTAACGGTCAGGTTGCCATAACAATAAATATCTGCTATTACTGAATCGCCGCTTTCATTTTATTCTCCAATTGTTAAAAAAATTAAATCAAAATGTCATTCATATTTATCAATATTATTGATCATTCTTTGCAGTCGTAGATAAAATGTTCTATTTTAATTCACGTGCTGCCCATGCTGTTAATGTTAATAAAGCCCGTATCCCACTAATAAAACAAATAACTACATTTTTTGACTTGGCGGGAGTAATTCACACAATTTTCAACATATATAATGATTTTTTTAACACCAAAATATTGCCGTATCGTCCCAGTGTTTATAGTGAACCTTTACCCTAACGTACTGTAAACGAGACACGTCATCGTCAAGGGACATATTATACATTCCATACAAATAAATCATACGTATCGATCTTTATTCTGCTAGAACAGGATATCCTCAGGTGTAAAAAAAGAAAATTCAAGTAGAAATACGTACATACAATCTTTAAAGATTTAACTATGGTTTTATTTTTATGCATTTTTTAGTCGTGTTCTGTTTATATTCAATGCCCTGTAGTAATTGATTTTCATTTATTTATATAATTAACATCTCCAAAACTAATCCATAGATAAATTTAATAACATTTTATGTATAAAATATGAGTGGATAAAGTATTTTTGATAAAGTATAATAAATAAGATATGTGCCACAGATAGGACAGAATATTTATAACTTTTAGAAAAAAAAAATGATCTAAAAGATTGTCATGTGATTAGTTTTATCGACTAAATATTCTAAGTATTGATAAATTTAAGAGTAAAACTGTACATTAAAAGAATAAATAATTAATGCCTTTGTTTCAATTAATGTATTAGTTTATTAATGCGTATGATTCATTGATTCAAGGTTACCCTGTATATCTCAGGTATCACTTGTGGCTTAGGGAGATTTAGTAAATTGATATCCAATCTCTAACCAAACAAAAAACTATTCTTAGATCTTTCTCTTTATTATTTTTAGAACGAAATTTCTACCGACACACTCCTACAAAAATAAAACCGCCATAGTTTTCTCTAAAACTAGTTTATTGGAGCACATAATCAAAACTTTTTAAAAAACGAGAAACTACTAAACATATATTTTTATTCCCCACATATAAAATGGAATAAAAATATTTGCCAATTATTACAAATTATGGATTTTTGTATTTTATTTGTAGCAAAACATATTTTTTATGTAAAACAAATATATTTTTTATAGTAGCAAAGAACCCACGATTAAAAAAAATAGAAATATTGTATCCCCTAAATTATACTATAAATGTTTCAAAATATTTTAAAAATATTGCCTGAATTAATAAAATGTGTAAATTAAAAAATAAAGATTACGTTTGGCACAACAAAGAATGTTTCTTTTCTGAATGGGCTTTATTGAAGAAAAATGACCGTTTAAGCAATTTGACACCCATTGTGTTAAAGATGATTAAAATTTTTAATGATTCATCTTTCAATTGAGACCTATTATTTTCATTGTTAGTGTTAAAAGAATAATACACGAGTATTTTAAGAGAAGGAATATTTTTCTTTTAGAAAACTTAAAACCAATACTTTAAATATTTTTGTCGACCTATAAAGTTTTTTAATCTAAAATACTAAGATATTGCGTCAGTTTTAACTATTCCGGTTTTTCCTTGCATTTATCAAAGGAAATAAGTTGGAAGATAATTTTGGGAAAAATTCTTAATTAAACTTGTTTTCTGACTTATTTACATATGAATTATTGTATTAAAATAAAATTGACATTACAAGTCATATTTTAAATGATATATTTTTGATAAACTGGTAGATATTTTAAATTATTTACAGTAGAACAATGTTCTTATAAGTACTGAGAATGAAAGAAGAGAACTGAAACGGTAAAATTGTTGGTAATAGAAATTATAAACTTCATAATGTTATCCAAAAAGTTTCATTTTACTCTCACTATTATTAAAATAAAATCAAAACGAGCAATCGCTTACTAATTACAAATAAATACAGGAAAACCGTTGTATGAAGATTCTAATTAAAATATCATATAATTAAGTACGATCCTATTTCTAACTCAAGGCTACATTTAAACAGAATATTACAACATTTCCATCTGCAAAACCCGGCACGATGATCTAATTACTCAAATAAAAACAATGAGACTTTTTCGCTTGGCTGACACAATTTACTAAATAAACACAAAATTAACCATTTGGTCAGCACAAGTCTGCGTCTCGAAGGAAATTGGTAATATAGAAATATGTAGATGTAAAAAAATAAAGCAATTTATATACAAAAACCCGCAAATAAGTAACACCGTAATATTTAAAGGAAAGAATAGCTAAAAAACTAATAAGGATAAAAAAGTGACCTGTTTAGCAGTTCAACCGAAGCAAAACCTTTTACTTGCCATCTATCTGAAGTAAATGCTTCAAATAAGACGAATAAGTAAAACCGTTTATTCCTGCCTTCCATTTGGATTTGAAGAAAAACTTTATCTACACCATTTGCTTCAAGGATAATTGAAGTATTATGTAAAATACCACCATTATACTTTAAACTAGTAGCTGAGTAACTACATTACTTTTGAAGTAAAAATTTTAATTTAAAAGTCATTTCTATTCAATATGTTAGAGGTAGTACATATACGAAATTAACTCATTTTGAAGAGGAAAATGTTCAAAAGATAGCAAATACATTCTTAAATAACACTGGAGAAACTCGGGATGGTGCGCTTTCCGGATCACATAAAATAAAAATAAGTTTAAGATAAACATTTGATTCTGGGTATCAAACTATTTAAGCCAAGGATTTTGGGGGTAGACAAAAGTACGGTGCTTAACTTTTTTAAAGACCTTGTAGCAAAATTAATACCAATTTCCAAAATCCATCGGAGTAACTTATTGTAGACAAATTAGTATTTAGAAACTAAAGGAAAAACCTTCAATAAAAGTTCAAACAACCTATGATGGGAACGAAATGTTTGCCAGTATAGATCAATGATATCTACTAATATAACATCATTGACGTAGATGTAAGTTGGTGGTAAGTAAATTTAATTAAAAAGCGAAAGCATAGTACTTAGTATGTGGGCTATTGTTAGAAATTGAACCATGGCACAGTATAATAAATAATCCTTACACAGATGAACTATTAGAGCATTCACAGAACGGTTTTAGAAAGGGCGCAGGGTAAACTACCTAGAAAAACTCAATAAAATTCCGATATTAAGAGTTTGCAAAACTTTGGATAAGAGAAACGTACAAAACAAACTAATAATCGCAATAATGAGCCTACAAACAGAAAATACATAAGAAAAGACAACATGTAGTCTGAAGACTTCCTAGTCAAAGGAAGATTAAGATAGGGGGAAGTATTCAGTCCAAAATAATTTTTAATCTGGTACTAGAAGAAGACAAAGAAGATAAGAGAAAAATAAACCATCGATGATATACATCGAACGAATGTGCTTTTGCAGACAACCTGGTAATATTTTGCAATAAAGGAAAAACTTGTACAAAATAACCTAAATGTCTGGAAAAGAACAACGTGAAAATTAATCAGGAAAAACTAAAATTATGATTTCAAGCAAAAGAAATAAGCAGGCAGACATAAGACTAAATGGAAAGAAAATGAAGCTAGTTGAGACTTTCAAATAGATCGAGGAGCAAACAACAAAGGCTTCAGAACATAAATCTATGAGAAGACCAAAATAAAGTATACCAAACCTCATCTTTGGATGTAAAACCTGTGTGCTTATTTCGTCACAATATAGCCAGTGTTACTAGAATGAATAAGAAAACAACTATCAAACGAACAGTGATCATCTCTATAGTGTAATGATTTTTAAAGTGCTTTTAGTACTTTTTACTAATTATATAATCGAGCAACAACCTTTTTACATTCAAACAAAAAAGAATCATTTATGTATTATTAAAACAACTAAAAACAACAAACACTTCCTGAGCCGTAAGGTGAATTCAAAACACTCCATTAGATCAACATAGATAATAAACGAATTAAACAATAAAACTACTTCAAAAAAGAACATCATTATTAACGATGGTTCTGATGTTATGATTATGGATCTTCTGGAAGTTGCAAAGACGCTTAATAGTTTTCTTGTAAACTCCTTTAGAATTAATCTATAACAGAAATGGTCACACAAATAATATTTATGGCTTTTTAGAACAGATTTCTTCTAACGAGAATTTTCTTTTCTACGCCCTTATACAGAGGGTAATTCTTTGATTTGATTATAGAAAAATTAAAAGTAAAACCTTTTGTGGGGAAGATGAGGTACCACCGTTTTTGTTAAAGAGACTAAATGATTTAATTACTCCCATCACTTATTTACTCAATATTCGTTCCAGTTTTGAAGCAAAATAAAAAGCCAACCTTATATGAAAGCCATAAACCTATCATTAATCAAAAAAATATTTGAGGATGCCTTTTCTAACAGATTGATACTCTCTTGAACAAATATCATGTTATCGAAGATAACCAACATGGTTTTCAGAATCAAAATTCAACAAGCACTGCCCTTATTGTACTTTACAACCAATTAATTGACTATCCTGAGGCGAGTGAGTGTAACCTTAGTGATGATTTCTTCATCAATTTTAATGTAAATGTAGGGGTGCCTCAGGGCTCTGTAATGAGCCCCTTCTTATTTGTATTATATTTAAATCACATAAATAGTGTAACTAATAATTATTAGGCATACGCCGATGACATTATTGTAATTTTCTCGGTAAAGATGAACAAACCTCCAAAATAAAGATGGACACACGTCTAATGAAAGAGGACAAATATTGTTAAATTACATGATCAATCATCATCAATCAATCATATGATTGACAGTACTTCTGAGGCTCTGAAAGTGTTGTAGGTCTAAGTTGATGAGTGTTTCACTTGAAGATGCACTGTGAGTGTTTTGTATCCAACTATCATCTTTAAGGTGTTTATTTATCATTCTTCAACAGATATTAGATAAAACCCAATTGACTGGTATGTATTATACTTACACTGAATCGTGCATTACGTAAGGAATCTATTTCTGGAGCGGCTACTCTTGGCCACGAGATGTGTTTCTGTCTCAGAAAAAGATAATTAGGACAATGTCAGGGGTTGGAAGCACAGACTCTTGTAGAAGGTTGTTTCCTGTTCTGGTAACAATGACTCTAATATCGTCATATATTTTAGAGTTAAGTATATGTATCCATAAGAATATAACTAATTTTAATATTGTTCAGGATGTAATTAACAGACACACCAGGCAGAAAAATAAACTATTTTTGCCATTTAGCAGATTAAAGGTAGCTACCAGGTCTCCAAGTATAATGGGTTTAAAGATTTTTAAGTTTTCTGGAAACAATTTTGAATAAGCCGACCCTGTACTCGTTCAGAAAGGATTTGAAATTATTCTAGGTTGAAAACTGTTTCTATACATAGGATTAATTTGGAGTTGTATTTGTTTCCATTACATTTTATTGACTAGAATTTTTTGTGTACCAAATTTGTGCATCTATATTTTTTTGTTTTTTATTTTATTTCATGTATAAATTACACAGGAGGAGGAGTGGAGCAAATATACACACGATATTTTAGACCAATTAGGCAAATTTTACACCTTACACCTCTGGGTATGCAGGGTTATATTATAATCAAATATGATGATGATGATGATGATGATAATAATAATAATAATAAAAGTAATCGAGCCTTTTCATTTACGGTCTACAAGCGTTACTTTTGATTTTTTTACTCGTGGATGCCAACGGATGTTTTTATGTACTATTTCTTACGTTTCCGGAAATCGTGCTACCTGTATATAATATTCAAGAGATGTAAAAGTATATATTCGGTGATTTAAGTAATAATAAATCAGATGGTAACATTATCGTTTTTTATTCTAAAATTCCAAACTTCTACACTAACTTTTCAGCGCCAACTGGACAACCTGTATAAAAGTCACCGCCCGAGGTATGATAAACACCTAACTCATACTCTTCTTATCGCTGTTGGTAATTTACGACCTATTGTTCTTTCAATTAACAACGCCCACGAGTACTTGACAGACTGACTACAATTCAAATACCAGTTAAAAACAATTAAAATAGTTCTATTTTAAAGAATATAATTCATTTCGCCGTTGTCCAAATATAAGCGCGACGATTTGTGGTTTATTTACATTTAAATTAGATCGCTGCCTGTTTTATTTTAATATTTTGAAAAATATTTTAATTTTTGGCGCCCGAAACAAATTCAATGCAACGCCATTAAAACAACGTCTTTCAATGGGCAAATGTAAATTACCTTCTTAGAAAAAGCAAGTAAATTTTGTCCGAAAATCGGTATTTACTTTAAATGCACTTTTAAATAAATAATAAAATAAAACTATAACGTGTTACACAAATGTAACCATCCATATCACCAAATCATGTACAACTCTTGGAGGTACCTAGTGACGGGGGGGCCTAAGTAATCTTGGCATAAGATAATCCTTTTAGCAGGCTATCAGTAGGGCCAGCCTGCTAAAAGGACTTAGAAATGGAACCACATTCGATGACCTAGGATATAAAAATCAGCAAACACTTGGCCTTGCACTTCGTCGACTTTAGAAATGCCACGATCGTTCTTTTAATTCAGAATGATATAATTGATTGTAGAGTGAAGACATAAACTTTCACTTGTAAATAAAAATTAAATTTTATTTTAAGTTTTATAAAGACTTACGAAATTACGGGATGTCTGGGAGGAAAGATCTCCAACAAAGTGAGCTCTCTCCACCACTCTATTTAATCTAGTGTTACAGTAAATCATATGAGAAAAAAATATAAAAATGTAAGGAATTATCTCGAGCCAATCACATCAAAGTAATACCTAGACAGACGACCTAGTACCGTGTTAGTAAGATCACAGAGAGAACTTAAAAGAATATTCAAACAAGTAGAAATTAAAAGAATATGAGTTAAGAATTAACCAGGACAAAACGAAATACCTAAGAGTGATACAAAAAACAGGAATAAAGAAGCTAAAAGTATTTTACCGTAATTTACCGAAATCACATTCGATCCGGATCGGAAAGAAAATCTAATATAGCGCTTTCAAATTAATGGAAAGTCTAGTATAATCAACTTTAACATCAAAATAATATTCTGGGTGCCGGCGTCGTGTTAATTATTCTAAATTTTTTGTTTTGACGTCTAGTCCATTCTCAAATAATTTTGGTTTCTTTTTTTTGTCATTTTGATCAAACATTTCATTGCTTAAACATATATTTGCTTTGGCTCTATCCAACCAAAATTTTATTGATGCTATATGAATAAAAAACTAATTTTATTTGCTTTCTGATTCGTTTTTAGGATTTAACAACGAAAATTTGAAAAACTTTTGCATAAGGTATTGGGTTGGGAGGAATAATATGAGCTAGTAAGCACAATAATTTATTAGCCTTCGGTAGTACAAATTTTTAGGTGCTTAGAATCTTTAATCAAATTAAATAGTAAGAATTTAGGGTTACAATGTTATAATCTGATTAGACATATAGAAATTGACTAGGCGTTTAATAAAACTACTGATTTTACAATCGCCTAAGACATTTATAAATAAAGAAGCTCCTTTTGCACTTGTATTATAATCTTTGCAATGTAAGGAATTATTGCGCTGTTAACCTCAAATAAAATAGGTCAGATATAGAAATTATTCATTTGCAGTTTGTTTTTAATATTTAAAATTTTCATGTGAACTAAATTGCCGTTCTTAACGATCGAATTGATTAGAAAATGATAGGTAAAAATATTTTATGTATATTTAATGGCAATATTGATTAGAACTGTTGTAAATCCTATTAGGGGATACTTTTCATGAGCGTCCCGTAAGTAGGGCCAAAACAAATTCCAAACAAAACAGTTTCTGTTTGTGATATTTTGAAAACTGCATCCAGTTGTTTACATTTGTGCCGAATTTTACTAATTTTTATTAGTGTTGCAAAAACTTCCTCTTGTAGATAAATAATAAATATATACAAAAAATTACTATTACTAATATTCTTTTAATGACTTACATACCACAATATTTCATTATTTCAAAAAACCATATTAGATATTCTACCATTAGAAATATTTTGTTGACATTAATTTTAACGAGAGGTACGTTCAGGAAATTGGACAGATGAATATCGATTATTCATAAAAATCCGAAATAATGAATTTACCGGCGCCCTTGAAGTTATATCTGTTTTAAAAGGGTCATTACTCTGTAACTTGGACAACTCAACCTTATTTAAAATTTATGCCTTCGCATTTTCTTTGTTTTTAAAATAACAATAATAGCATAGGAAGATAAGCAAGAAACTAAATTATAAACTTTGTAAAATAAAGCCTTGAAGGATAATTTTACTTCTGATAATTGTGAGGAGAAAAATGATTTATTAATGAAATGTAATTATGTAATTAGATTAATTCTAAATATATGTTGATGGGCTCATGAGAAACCGAAGAGTTGTGAATTACTTTGTATCTATTTTATAAATAATTAACTGTATAACACTGAGATTATCATATCACGACTAGAAAAATTAAATCAAAGTATACATATACCTAATTTATGGAAGACAAAGAAAAATAAAAAGATTCAGAAAATAATAATTTATCTTTAAGTGAAGTGTTCCACTTTAATGAAGCGTAAAATTAACTTAATATACATATTTGTTATATCTATAAAAGTGTAGCTAGGAGCGAGAATTTAGTTTCTTTTTTGTTGATAACATTCTTAAAATTTTATTGCCTTAGTAAATTAGGTGTGTTTAATTTTGAAACATGAAGAGAGGATATTGTACTACTCCAAGGACATTTTTGTTAGACAAAAGAGACATAAAAGTATATCAAACTCGTTTCTAGAGTCATTCATATGTGCTATTATAATATTTTCTCTAAATTTTAGACAGTGTCTATCCCTATAAATAATAAGGTGTTAAGTCTGTAATAAATTAATAATAAAGGAAATGGGCGTCAAGTCTAAAAAAAAAAAGCTAAATAAGTGAAAAAATAACCAAAGCCAACAATCGTTGATTAATAGTGTAGAACCCGTTACATAGGATTAGATATTTACAATTAGAAAAAATAAAAAGTTCTAAAAATAGCATCTGTGCGAAAGTATTTTTAAGAAGTAAAATAGGGGAAGTTCTTCTAAAGAAGAGATGAGTTCAAACAGTATTAAAATATATACACGGGATCTAAATGTAGTAAGATCAATGAAAACATAAAAAATCTATTTGAAAGGAACCAGCAGTATCCAACTTTTTTATCATTAATGGATGAAATATCACACAAAACTAAGGAGAAGATCTACAAACTAAAATAGAAACTTGGATAGAAGCAACACCAAAACCTTAAATATTTATAAAAGTAAAAGATAAAATATACTTATCTTAAATTTCCACCATATTCCAAAACTTTTTAAATATTCTTATGACCATACCAAAAAGTAAAATAATTGCCAAAAGAATATTTAAAAAGTTTTGGAATATAGTTGAATTTTAAGATAAATATATTTTATATTTTACTTTAATAATGGATTGGTTGGCTCCCCTTTACATTTTTGGCGCTCATCTGAGCCCTAGAAGAGCCTCTAAATTAGGGCAGATGCCTTTGGAGCACACAGTAACTGCAGAAACTTTTGTACCTCTGTACTTAAGTGTATAATATACTTCAAATTGAAATGACATATGAGTTTTCACCCAGCACAAAGGCTCCAATAACTCTAGATGGTTACATTATTTAACTAAAATTTAATGAAAACGTAAACGACAATAATTTAGCAAAATTTCAATGTGATATAACATTATCTATAACAATCTTAAATACGTTTTTAATGGTTAATAACATCGTTTTTATTGCTGGCAACCTATACCTAATGGGTGTTTATAAAATAGTAATTACCTATTAATGTTCATTTTAACTATTATGGGAGAATTATCTTCCCAAATATTTATTTAATTATATATCTAAAATTAATTATTCCTTGTTGAAAAGTAAAAAAAAAATAATAATCTTAAATAAGATTTTTTTAGTGTGGTAATATTTTATGAGAAGCCGTAATATCCTTTAATATTCATCATTGTCACTTCCCGCGTTTGATTATTGATTTAAATTAGGCAATAAATATGCTCTATTTGTCGCGTCTATTAAAACAGAATTTTAAATTAGAAACTATAAAAATTTCTCATAATTATAATCAAGACAGAATTGATAAAAATAAAATATATGTGATCTCATCAAACAATATTAAAAATTTGTAATAAAAGTATATCAATCATATCAGAAATTATATAGGTATAACGCAATATATACTGAGGATAAAAATATTTTTCTAAACCTAAAAAGTTATTACACAAAAACTAAATTGTATTGCATATAATGAATTGTTTTGTAATAAAGAAGTACTAAAAATTTACCTCGTGTTGTGCAATGTCCCATGTGTCTTTAACGTCAGGATTGGAATTATATTGGTACATGGTAGCGTTGAGTTTATTTTCCAACATAACTTCCACTTCATTCCTTTTGACATAAACCAAAATGCCGACAACAACCTCAAGAATCAATATGATCAGCAAGAAAACCGAGAACTAAAACAAAAAAGATAGGTATGAAATATCAGCTCTAATATATGCAATAAGAAATGTGTTCCATACTTAATAATTTTTTAAAAATTTTGTAAAATGTTTCGCTAATAAGCTGATTAATAGTTTAGTAAGATTAGTTACAATTTTTTGTATTGAAGAGGCATCGATATTGTGATCAAACTTACCGTGATTATCATGCAATGGTTCTCCTTGACAGCTCCACAGCATCCGAAAAATGCAATGATGAAAATTATTATCCCAACGACTATTAAAACAATCGGCACCCAATGGTACCCCGAATACACAAAATGTGAATAGTGCGAGTATACAATGTGTACTATGGCCCCGATAGTAAGAATGGCGATGCCAGAAATCTAGATAAAATAAAAATACAATAGAAATATAAAACAGTGAGGTATAAAATATCTATAATAAAATATCTACAACATGAATAGGTCTAAGCTTCACAGACAATGTTCTGATAAAATGCGGTTTTAAAATAATTTTTAGCATTCAGTACCAATTTATTCTAATTACTTCTTTTTTTGTTGTCAAACTTAGATATAAGGAATAAACCATATAATATTTTTTGTTATAATATTGTAATGAAAGATTTTTTGTTTTATAGCAAAACTTTAGTTATAGTTTACACCTTTTCACCGCAACAGTAAGGTAAAATGTAAACTAAATTATATAGATCTTAATAGCAACGATGCCGCATGAAATCGTAAATTTGAATTGTACGGTTTTGTATTTTTATGGCTTATACCTATTCATATCCAAGACAACGATATGCAAGTATCTATTAGTTCTTTTTGTATGTGCAATAGACTAAAAAGGGAATCACATACTTAGGTAGATTTTATTAATTATGGAGTATTTGTGATATATCTACCTGACTGTTTTTCGTTGTTAATGTACTATGTATAAAAGGTAAAAAATGTTAAAAATCTTTTTCCGAGGCATATATAGGGCATTATAATAAATTCTACACAGAGCAGTAGAATATTGATGTCAAATTATGACGATATAAGAAATTTAACCTTAGTTAAACTTTGATAGTTAATAAGCTACAGGTGTTGAAAAGAATTTTATTTTTCAATTTTTTGGAATAAATTAGAATCTGTTTAATTAAGATGGATGGTTTTTGAACATAAGAAAAAAAGAATGAAATATTTTATTTTTAATCTACTATATCAGGAGTGCTTTATATGTCAAAGAGTGTGATATTATTTAACTGTAACTTTTTTTGAAAAACAGGAGAGTTTTTGATTTGGTAGTTTCATGAATTTCTAAACAAAAAAGGCAAACTTATTTAAACATGCTAAATCCGACAGTTTTAAAGAAATTGCAAATAATTATTTTTAATGTACATCAATTGCTCAACCTGATTATTAAAAAAAAACTTTGAATTGGACACAGAGTCGGTATAGAAAAAATATTACAATTAAACAATTATGAGTTGAATCAATTATTTTTATTATAAATTTAGAGGGGTGATCCAATTAGAAATTACAGCTAAAATCCACATTGAACTTTCAACACCATGTCACTTGTTAATTCTTTGGTAAATGTATATAGGATTATAATGCACAATTCCCTATGGGATTGCTGTACATTATAGGACAGATATCTACAACTTACATTGCCTTCATAAAGTAAATTATTATTATAATTCAATTTAAATATATTTGATAACTGCAGACTTAGCAACATTTTTCTGAATAATTATCCTGTTTAATCTACTAATGTTAAATCTACATAAATTAAAAATTGTTACTATTCCTTTCTGCATAGATACAGTTTGTTTAAACAAGGAAACATAATATAACCGCAAACTATGTCAAACTGTACATGTAAATATATTATTAAAACTAATTATACATTTCTAGCTTTTCAATATTGTTTTTAATGATAAGAAAACTAAAGAGTTCCTTCTTCAATAATTGCGACACAACTTTGACTTATAGATCATTTTATATGAATATCAATTTTTGTACTTACGGCAAAGAGCAGGTTAAAGGCAAATAATAAGTATTTAACACAAGACATCCCTCCAGACACCATCTTTCACAAATGAAATGAAAACTGTAAATAAAACCTCTAATCAATAAGTTGTCATAGGCACCAATGTTTGTATTTCCCTACCTTTGCTTGAATCAAACTGGGTTACCTTTAGTAAGTAATGAAACTTTCTTTCAATAATCGGTTTTTGCAAGTTTAAGAATGCAGTTTTGCAAATGTAGAACGATTTATATACACTCAACGTTAGCTATTAATTTACTGACTCGAGTTAGTCCAGTTTCTGCCCAAATGCTTTGCGCAGTATTTCCCACTACCGATTTTAACTTAGCTCCCTACTTTCCTTGGGATTTTTTGTTTCACTTGCAATTTTCAAATATCAAACGTCAAATAATTATTCTTTTATTTTAAAACTGCCTGGTTTGTAAAGCGATACGGTATCTGTCACCAAAAACATACTAATAAGAGGCATAAATAAATGCTGATATAGTAAACGGCCGGTAAAATATAGTTTAAGAAGAAGTAGATTAAATTTGCGTAAAGAAGAAAACTCATTCTTCATAGTTTTACGAGGCTTTGTGGAGGATATAAAGGTTTGTTTCTAGAAATTTTATTAATCATCGTAACGTTTCACTAATATTTTGATTTAATTTTTATTTCATTATTATCTACTCAAACATTTGAACAAAATATTTTGTATAATAAAGTGATTATTATTTTATTTTTAGGCCAAAATGGGTAGACGTCCTGCAAGATGGTAAGTTAATTTTTTTGTTTTAATGGTTAGATTATTTTATAATTGCGAGTATATATCCTTAATATTTATTATATATTTCAGCTACCGTTATTGTAAAAATAAACCATATCCTAAATCGCGTTTCTGTAGAGGTGTCCCGGACCCCAAAATTCGCATCTTTGACTTGGGTAAAAAGAGGGCCACAGTAGAAGATTTCCCTCTCTGTGTACATTTAGTATCCGATGAATATGAACAACTCAGTTCAGAAGCACTGGAAGCTGGACGTATTTGTGCTAACAAATATTTAGTAAAGAACTGTGGTAAAGATCAATTCCACATTCGTATGAGACTCCATCCTTTCCACGTAATTAGAATCAATAAAATGTTGTCCTGTGCTGGAGCTGATAGGTATGTAAACATACTTTTTTAGTAGATGAATTTGGCATACGTTTCTTCTGTATTTTATGAATGAAGAATAATTCAATTCAAAACTAGTGAAAATAGTTGTAATTTAGGTAAAAAGTAAAAAGTTGTATATATTTTTGAGATTATAACCCTTCATGTTTCAAGATATGTTTTGATCTTATTCAATTCTATTACTCATCATGATTAAACATAAATGTCATTGAATATACAATTTTCTAATTGTAGTTATACATAATCAAAATAAAGTGTTATTAATAAACCAAGAAGTGTCTATTGTTAACAAAATTTACAAATTTGCTCAAATGTAAAAAACATTTTTCTGTAATATTTTAAATATAAACTACCCAGTACATGTATATTTTTTTAATATTGTAAACATTTTTTATTTAAGGCTCCAGACTGGAATGAGAGGTGCTTTTGGCAAACCTCAAGGTACTGTGGCCCGTGTCCGCATTGGTCAACCTATAATGAGCGTCCGCTCTAGCGATAGATTCAAAGCCGCTGTAATTGAAGCTTTGCGTCGTGCAAAATTCAAGTTCCCAGGTCGTCAAAAGATCTATGTTTCCAAAAAATGGGGATTCACTAAATATGAACGTGAACAATATGAAAATCTTAAAAATGAAGGAAGATTGGCCCAAGATGGTTGTAATGTTAAATACAGGCCTGAACATGGACCCTTGGCTGCCTGGAAGAAGGTACAAGAAGAGATCCATGCTTAGGACCTCCTGTTTTTTATAATGTGGATAAGATAAATTTATCGATAATAAATTTATTTCAATTTATTTGGTTTTTGTCTGGAAGTTATCCTTTATTGTATTAAAACAATATAGTACCTACATAAAATCATTTATTATCATAAATTAGTTTTTAAAAACAATTTATTCTTAAAATAATGTTTAATTATCAATCCCTAAATGCTGTTCAATCCATAAAAGTGAGTTGACAAGATTATCAAACTCATTTGGCACAGAGCTGAGTGAATGGTTATCATCATACAAGTTCATCCTAAAATGTAGGAAATTTTTAATTACATTTTTTTTTACTTCAGAAACTTACTTTGTTGTCACCCCATTGGCTTTCAGTCTATAATAATATTCAGTTCCTTGATGTTGTGGCACTCTTAAGTCTTTGGATCCAATTTGCAGCAAAGTAGGAGCTTTAACTTTATGAGCATGTACAATAGGTGAAACTTTCCTCATTGATATAAGAATATCATTGTCTACCTCTCCTTTTTGGGTATACTCTTTGCCTGCTTCTACATAACACCTAAACATTTTATAATCATTGTAAATAGCTTAGTAAAGTATTTTTTTTAAACCTTACCAGTCAGGAATGTCTGATGTGACACTCATAGATGCAATATCAATTACTGGATTTCTAGCAACAACAACCTTGTATTTATCAGGATATTGGCCGCTGAGATGCGCTACTAAAAATCCTCCATGTGAACCACCAGCTAAAGCTAACTGATCAGGGTTTATCCAAGAATAGCGAGATAGTACTTCATTAGTGGCTTGAATACAATCTTGAACGTCAGCACTGCTGATTTTACTAGGTAAAAATTCTACACTTTTTTGGCCACAGCCCAAAGATCCTCTATAATTGATCAAAAGCAAAGCAAAACCTAGAAATATAAAATATACCCAATGTATACTTTGAAAATCTAGATAAACTGTTTACCATGTAAAAGATATGCAGCTTCCTCCAAAAATAAGAAATTGGCAAAAGCTGAATGAGGTCCACCATGTGGCCAAACTATCAATGGAACTGATTTATCCTTTCCACTTTTCGGGCCTATATAAATGGCATTAAAATCACCTAAACAAAAGTATATTGATTATAAATATACTTAAAGCCAAACAATTTGATCTACTTACTGACTTTACCTTGAGGCGCTTTGAGATCCAAATATTCAAACATACAGTTTTCTAGACCAGGTACAGTGTTACTGGTTGTCAAATTTTCCCAAACCATTTCAGATTCTTTACCAGATTGACGTAATTTTCCTAGTATGGCTTTATCTGGTTTGAGACAATTTCTCTGTACAGCAAGTACAGTATCTTGAAAAACATCCACTATCCTTAAGCTACCATCTTCTGATTGTAATTGAGTTATTGATCCAGAATCTTAAACAGATCAATATTTAGATGCTCTTTTATTATTTGGAAAAATATTTTTTATCTTTATAAAAACTTACTTATATCAATAACATACGAATTAATTGTATATTTTTGATTGGTATTAAGAATCAACCTATTATGTGTTGCCCATGGTCTTCTGAAGAATCCAGTATTATATAAACCATAAAATAGTTTACCACCTTCTATTTTAATTTCTTTATCAACAATGTCTATTATGACTTTACCAATTGTCTAATAAAAAAATTGTATGATTAGTATTAATTTTTGTAAAATCTAAACATTTAAACTAACATTTTCATTTAAAGGCGTGTCTGCCTTAACAAGTTGCATGGCACTGGCATGTGGACCTCCAGATTTTCTTTGAAGCCATACTATATACTCTCCACCAGGTGAAAAAATAGGAGATTTTATAGCTACATTTTTGAAAGGCAAACTAACTGAAATATTTTAAACAGACCAATTACAACTCTTATGTATTTATGAAAAAGTTTATTATAACCAAACCAATAACTATTATATAAATACTAACCAAATTTCCCTTCAAAATCTAAATAAAAAATGGTACTTGGCCTGTTTGTGCAGAAAATCAGACCTAATTTTCTGGGTTCTAATTGATAAGCTATTCCCACAATGTAAGACCCATTAGGTGCGTATTTTGGCTGTGCAACAAAAACATCTTCAGGAATGCCTTTAAGAATCTCCACTCTATCATTTTCAATGTCATATTGAGCTAATACAGACATTTTCTTTCCCACCAATTGCTCACCCCAGTCTTGTGAAAATAAATGTTCTTCTCCCTTAAAATATTGTATTTTATTCCTAGGTACATTTTCAACTGAAAAATTTAAATATTTGGGGCTTACTTTAGTTTTTTCTTCCCCATTTCCATTAGTATTTCCACTGTCACCCTCACCAGCAGGTGGAGCACCTTTTCTTTTATAAAAAGGCTCAGATTTTGGTTTCTTCTTCTCAGCAACATAAAGTATTTTCTTTTCATCTGGAGACCACTCAAACGACGAAAATTCACCTAATAATATAAATTTGTAGAGAAAAATATATTATTTGTTAATCTTACCATCTGCATATACGTTTCCATGGATATCCAAAGTATTCAAATCTACTGATCTCATAAGATTTTGCCCTTGCCAAACTTCTAAAAACTGTTTACTATCAAAGTCTCTAAGTACTGCGCGAAACTTTTCACTGGTAGATACTCCAGATAGGATTCTAAAATACACATTTCAAAAATACTGCTTGGTTATTTAATATTATTACATACTCAGTGCTAACATCCATAGGAAGAGTTTCAGCGACATTCTTTAAATCATTAGTGAAGAATTGTTTAGTAAATTCAGTATTTTTTCCCTTTTCCAAATTTCTTTGAGTCCAGTTTGTTGTAATAATACCATTTGATGCTATGTACCCTCCTACTAGAGCAGGGATCTGAGATAAAGACTTATAAGTCTTTACAAATTTATCTACTTTTGAAGACATTCTTTGTTAAAAGCTGCAAGTATTTAAAAAAAAATTTGAAACAAAAGTTAGTTTATATGATTTGGTGATTTTTTGGTTCAGCATGTTGGTAGCAGATCAAAAATTTTGACAAACGTCATTCCAATTTAGGGATTTTCGCAATATTGGCACTTCTGATTCGCGAACGAAAAAAGAAATGTCGTCATAATATTACACATGTCGATAAATTCGCGTATTAACATATTATTTCTAATTGGAATGTCTTATATAAATGACATCGATTAAATATTTTAACCAAGAAAGTGTGAAGTAAGGCAAAAATAATTCTTTCTGTGAAAACTTAGTGGCCATTTAAAAACATTGTTACACCCTGAGACTCGGTAAAAGTGGAATACAAAGTTTTATTTCCATATCTGAATCCTAAGCAAAGGATATACAAACAATGTATAATAAATTAGAGGCTATCAGATGAAGAGTGTTAGATTTAAGTGAGTACAAAGTGGTTTTTATTTTGGCCAAAAGCCAGGGAATATCACACCCACTTATATAGTTTTGAACACCTGCTAAATATTCAATTACTGATTTGTTATAGGCTTTTATACTATTTGTATAAATAAATATAAACTATGACCTCAGTATTTTCAAACTTTCAATTACTGTTAAACTGTATCAAAACCAATTTTCTTTTTTATTAGATCATCTGAGGCTTCCTGTTTTGGTATACCCACTTTTATTGAATAATGCTTATATTATCTATTGAGGTTTAGAACTCTACATTCAAAGTAACTACAATATAAATATGTATTAAAATCCCTACTAAATAATGATGTGAAAAATTAGGTATAATAATAAATGAATTTTCTATTTAAAATTCTTAGCAGACTAAGTGGTTAAAATAAATGTGTATCTAATAGCTTAACCAATTAATAAATATAATTTTCTTTTTTCTTTTATTCTGTTAAAATAGTTTTAGATAGACATTTAAAACATTCAGGTTTTTGAACCAATTTAAAATAGACTTAGCTATTTTTATAACAAGCTAATGATGTTTTTGTATCAACTGTAGACATTCAGTTTGTACAAATCAATTGTTATTTCAAGAAAAAAAAATATTGAATACTTACTAATAATTATTTTGAATGACATTTTTTGTTTTATTTGAAATTATTATTAAGTATATGTTTTTTATTTGGGAGGTGTTGCTTACAGCTTAGAGGTATGTATTTGTTTGTTTTCAAATAATTAAAACAATCCATTCATTTATTTGAATAGTTCTTAACATATTATAATAAAAAATGTTGGCTAATTACCAAATAATTAATTTCATTTTTGAGCAATAATTTCCTATGAAAGATTGACTGATTCATTTTTTATCCAAAGGGATATTTTTTGTTCATGTATTAATTGTTTTGGTTTTACATTTCTGATTTAAATGGATGTGTCACAGTTTGCAATATAATAATAGCTTTATTAATATTTTTTAATTTGATTATGTTGCCAATTTATTAGGTGGTGTGTAAACTGTATTAAATTAAAAAAAATGTAAGGCGAGGTGAACAGTTTAAAAATTGTTTCATTCAATATTATAACAGATTTTCTGAATCCGTTTTGTAAAATCTGTTAACCTTGATCAAAGGAATCAGTTGTTTATCATACTAAAACTTTGTTTAAAAATATCTAAAACATTAACATTTTTCAACATTAAATTTGCGAACTTTACCATATAAATTTTTTATGTTTTGAAGCTAGCTACATGTGATTTTTGTTTTCTATGTTTGTTTTGTCTATTTTTTGTCAGATCTGCTGTATTTTTTTATGGTGCACGTCCAAGCTATGGATGGTGTAGGGGGGCGACGGCGTCTTGCTACAAAATCAGCTGCTGAAGATCAGGCTCTTGATCAAATAGCAAAAGAGGTATGTTTAAGTAAATTAATTATTTGAAAATAACTTTTTGGTATTCCTGGATACAGGTTTTTTTTGTATGGTATTTTTATTTACTGGACTATAATCTAGTAGATAGTTTTCATTCTAAATTGAAATATATCTTCCACAATACTTAAATTAATGTACGTCGACATATAACAAACTTAAATGAGGACACCTAGAGTCCAAATTTAAACAAAAGTATAAGGAAGAATGTAAAAACAGTTCAGAATGACAGGTCGTTCACTGTGGCAAAACTAATGCCTGGCGTCGAGACGTCAACCGGCGTCTGGGCGACAGACATCGCTGTCTTGGAGTTCCCGATTTTATAATTAGACACGGAGATCCACGCATCTTAACCAACATTATTCTAGTTCTTCATTAAAACGGGAAAGTTTGCGTTTGTCCTCAATTAATTTACTTTAAGGAGAAATTCTGAAATTCAGAAGTGTCTCTGTGGAAAATTATTTGAAATAGTGAAGAATTTTTTTTAAAATACAACAAGAAAACACTAATTTAAATGCATTTGATTTATTTTAAATTGCTCAAACTTCACCACTATATATTTGGACATCCTTTGATAACTTTCCAGATGTTTCGATTATTGAATCTCTAATAATTTCGATATTGTCTGGTTTGGAAAAAAGTTAAAATTCAGAGTATGTATGATTTGGAGTTAAAAAAAGAAAAATTTCTGAAAAGTAATTATATCTTGATAAATAAAGAGAATATTTTAAGTAGTGTTAAAAGTATCAAAGAGTACTACAATAAATGATAAAACTTTAGGGTATTTGTCTACTAATATCATTTCTTTTCTTAATGGGATGTAGTCTGCTTAAAAGACTTGATTCATAAAGTTTTTTGTACACTGCAATCTTTACATCTTTACTACATTTTATACGTATATCTGTATTAGTTATAACAAAAATACAGCATATAAAAACCGATGACTTCAGTAAGTTTATATGTCCCCCATCTATATCTGCTTTAATTCTAGAATTCTAAAGAACTTATTGTACTTTTCCGGGATTCAAATTGAAACCAAACGTCCTTTATGGAAAGTTCAATGTCTCTGTTTTTCTATTTCTGTAACGATACAGGAACACCACGCGTATATCCTGCGGAAGTAAGTATATCCATTTCTATTGCCCTCGACCCTTTCAAGAGTCTTTTAACAACCCGACTAAATACAAAGTGCCTAACATGCGGAAGTGACACACTCTAAAGGATCGTCTAGCACCTCTCGGGGACGAAAATAGAACTAGTGACATCGGTTTTTGGGGGATATTTTTCCTACGGATGTGTAACTTTGATAAGAATTCGATTAGAATTGTGAGAGGCCGTGACTAAAAGATTCCTCCAAAAATAAAATTAAAGGTAGATAAACTGAAGTTTCTTAAGTCCCTACCAGTATTACCAAACTGGAACCTACAAGAGTAATTATCTGGCGAAAACATTCATGCAACAACAACTATGTCAAAATTACTTAGAATAATCAAATTACTATGTATTTACCACACTATCACTTAATTCTTGTTTAAAGCAGCATTTTGCGTTGTTAGTTAAACTTCTTATTAATTTAATATAGCCCAAAGGAATTTATTGTAATTAAAATGAAAAAATAATTTTACTATTAATTACTTCATTACTTAAATCCAACCTAAAAACACTTGACCGTGTTTATTTGTATAATTAAAGTTTTAAAAATGTAATAAAATAAAGGGTTATTTAAAAAACATTTGTTTGATGTTTCCACATTTATTTGACGCACTCTGTATACTATAAAATATTGTTCGGTTATCATGCTTTCAAAAAACTTTGAAAGAGTTTACGTTTGGACGTTAGAATCGTTCCGTTACACATGTAACATCCTGTAACACCAAATTGTATAAAAAACCAATGGCAACAATTGCGCTAATAACTATATTTTTAGAAACAACAGTTTTAGAACGATCTTTTTTAAACGAAATTTTAATGGATTATAAATTTGCTTACTATTTTCTGCTGAGTGGGTATTTAATTACGGTTGATAACGTTATATCAAATTATGGAAATATTAAGTAATATGTGCATCGTCCTGTGGAAAAGGGATCTTATCTTCCAGAAATCAAAATCTTTCATTTTCTTAAAATTGCAATATTCCAAAAATTCACCTAGTTACAGCATTTTCAAAATTTCGGAATGAAAAAACCATGTGTTGAGATATCAAGCCTCAAAGTTTCCAGAAAACACGAATAGTTCTATAGATTTTTTTGTGTACTTTTTAATCTGTAAAGAAAATTGCTCAATTTTTAGCAGCTTTATGCTCTAAAAAAAATTAAAGTTGCCCCACAAAACTTGAGATTTACAAAGAGACCTTAACTTTCCCATAAGCAATATAATGTAGCTAGTTAAAGACTTTTCCTCATCTAAGGTCGATTTTAAAAATTGTTTTTGGTTTATTAGGCATTTAAAAATTAACTTAGGTTTATTTATTACCTATAAGTAGTTACATTGTGGCTTATTTTTTATCAGCTCTATATAAAAAAATAGTTTTAATTAAAAATAATACTTAATTAAAAAAAAAATACTAATAAAAACCATCGAAAAACAAAAGGGTCCTCAACTTCCCCATATAATATTAATTGTTAAATATAATGGTGCTTTTTTTGAGTTGGTAAAGGTTAGGAAAAATCATTTTTTAATCATTTCTGATCCATTTACCAACTGTAACCTGAAAACCGGATAAAATATTCAAAATTATATTTTTACTTTTCCTGGAAAATGGTGCCTGGGAAGATAAGGGCCCCTTTCCTTAGAACGATCGCATATAAAGATTTTAACTCATCGTTGCCTTTTGTTCTTCATAGTATTTATTACAAAAATTATAACGTTTTTTAGTAGTTGTAACTTTGGTGGAATGATGAGGAAACAAATAGTTGTTGTAAGATTAGTAAGCCCTATTCTTTTACTTAAAATTTTATCCATTTCAAAATAAACACTAAAAACTACCAAATAGTTTTTCAGTATTAAAATCCACAAAGTGACTATAAATCACATACAACTGGATATCATATTACAAAACTACGCAGCTATCTTTTTATTTGTTCCATATACTTAAAAAATTAATTAATTGAAAAAATGAAAAACTTACCCTTGTTTACGTAGATTTGCACTGTTTCTATGTCTGTTTAAAATATGTCCTTGTTAATTATTTATATGTAATTTTTATAAAAATTGTGGTTAAGTGGTAAAACTGTTATTTATATATATGTAAAAATACTTACTATCTATCTGAATTTCAATGAAAAGTATTTGAATAGCGAGTGTTTTATATGTATAAAGAAGATTAAGATTGGAGAACAATAGATTCTAGATTCCCCCGTTTATGTAATTTGTTTTATATCGATAAGAGTACAGATAGAAACAAAACAGAGTTTAATAGTTTATTTTCAACAAAAGACGAACCTCTTTAGTATTTGTTGAATTCTGGCTTATACATATTTTTACCTGAACTACCCTAACAGAGTATTCTTATAAAATATTTTAAAAATCATTCAGAATCAGCTGACCGACTTCCAGGTGCTCTTAGACACTCGTCCCGTTTTAATAAGTATTTTCTTTGAGTATAAACGGAATCTACGTATATTTTGGGCATTGAACCCGTCTCCTTCTTGTGAATATATTGAGGGTTAGCCCGAAGGTATTTATGTACATATGAATAGTTTCTGAGCTTAGTCAGACATTTGACTCTCGGTAGAGTGCACCAGGTCGAAAATTCTTCGTGCGTCTTGCGTGTATGTGTGACCTCTGTAGGTCGTATGTAGAATTAGTGAGGTTTTTACATAAGTGATAGTTTTTTGAAATTTTTTCATTATTTGTTAGCTACAATTAAGGTGCTCAGAGTTATTATATCTTCCAACTCTAAAAAAAAAAGTTTACAACGTTGTAATGGTGTAAATATTACACAATTATACAATTTTTAAACTTTGAGGATAAAATGTAATTAATAGCCGTAACATCGGCCATTTAAACAAAGAACTCATTTAAAAAAAATGTTTTTAGCTCAAAAATAGTACCGGCCTTTTTTTGTGTTATCTATTTCAAAAGATATTTTCATGTACTTTTACAATTATTTTAACTTCTCTCAAGCGTGACTGACATTCGTAGATCCGTGTAATAGATTTTTAAAACCTATAACGGTCCTTTGTAGCAATCAATTACTGTCTCATTATTTCATAACAGTAAATATTACCAAATACGATCTAAAAATCCATGAGATAGTGTCGAGTTGTGTTATAAAACTTTCAACACTTTATTACATTTTATAGCTAACAAATATTCAAATCATTTAAACGAAGTTTATATACGGAATTGTGTAAATTGTGAATATCATCATACCGCTACTACAAATATTTGCTTATTTACGTATATAGTCGTCCTCATGGTTTTTGTCGGTGTTGTTACTTGTCTTCCTACGAACCATATTCTGTGTGAAACCATCGAAAATATGGTTGGAGTAGAAAAATTACCGAGTGCCTTGAAGCTCGACCAACTAGCCGCCCTGATTCGATCCCCTTCGATTACGGATTGTCTCTATGATAAACCCAAAGCTAACGTTTTGTTGGTTACTACAGTTTCGTTGTCTAAGAAAAACGTAAGTGAGAATGTTTTTTTGGTATAAAGATAAAATTCTTTGAAATTGAATAAACATTTTAAATTGTGTAACTTGTATTTTTCGTTCTTTTAAATCAACATAGTACAAAACGTAAAAAAGAATAGTTCTTATATTAAATAAAGATGAGCAAATTAATTGATGTATTTTTATTTTTTATCGTAATGCATATTAATTCTTGTATTGTATTAATGTTTATGCATCTCCTGTCCCAATTTAAATTGTTAATTTATTATATTTTTTCTTTTAAGTTAAATTTTCAATGTTTTTTTAATATCTTTAAAATTTATAAGAAACGTAAAAGCGTTATCTACTTTAAGCTGTACCCTCAACAAATTTATAAAACAGGTACCTTGAAGTTAAACCACAAATATATACTTTCCGATTACATATGCAGTTTTAATATGCGCTTATTAAAATATTATTGCTAAATGGTTTTAAATTTAAATAAGTAATTTAATATTTTTCAACAATTAAGGCATGGTATGGAAAATACAGAAAGTACAGAATTTTGATCCCTACGAAATTAATAATAAGTACGTTTAGCGATTAATTACAGGTTTTCAGTTAAAAACAAAAATGATATCCCAATATTTACTCGGGAAAGATTAAATTTATCTGCGGTGATATTATTGCAAAAACAAACACAACGACATCTATCAGCTAAATATTAAATTTTCTAACGATACCGTAGACATGGATTTTATTAAATATCTTATCAACTATTAAAAAACCAAACCGTATTTTATAACTGTGACTATCCTAATAAAATAAAACGTTATCAGTAGACCAGTTTTAATGTTGCTTACGATGATAGTATATTGACAATCAGCACATTTTTAAACTAATAAAAATTGTTCTAATAATATTGCTAAGGTGCGGTACAACCTGTACAAACAAATAAAAGTTGTAGTCGTCAGGTTCTTTTGGGCTAATATTTTGATTAATAGTGCGTTATGAATAAAATGAGTAAAAATGAATGTCCATACTAAAGAAGAAAATAATAATAAAATATTTATTTGTGGTACTACAACTACTGAAACTTCAGATTATGTAGAAGAAAGTGGCAATTTCAGTGACACTTCTAGTGAAAATGACGGTGAAACTAACTTAATTGATACATTTATGAAATGTACAAATGATGAGGTATGAGTCATACTTTTCTATCCTATTTGTGAGTGTTGCTTACATCAAAATCAGATAAACACAAATGATGTAGAAATGTTTATCTAAAATTGAAGGTTAGTTAAGGAGACGTAATACGAGGTGTCGCCAAAAAATAAATGGAATAGAGATTGTTTCTATCAAACATCACTTATTCAATTTTGGTATAGATCTAAATTGATGGGCTGATTAAACATTAGGGTTTTGGGTAGGTGTACAAGCTGAGTCAGAAAATGATCACCAAATGGTTATCAGAGATTCTTCTTATTTTCTCATTCTTCATAAGCCGAATTAATTAGCAATGTTTTATCCTCATTTATTCTTTCTCTCCTTCTCTCAGCCATTTATATTAATATAGGATGTTGGAGTTCGTTCTGTGTTATATAGCAAGTGTAGAGTAGATATTGCATTGTGCCTAGTACTATACCTTGGAGTATACCTGCGTTTATGTCTTTTATTTTGAAATATTCTTCTGTTTTTATATGGACTTTTGAAACGGTTTCGTGTCATCTGTAGGATATAGTGTACAAAAGGGGGTTCTTATTGTGCTGTTCTTAATAATACAAATACTATGAAGAGTACATTCATGTTATGGATCCTAAAATTATGTCATTTGTCTGGATTCACAAGTTACACGCCTTATTCTCTGGATTTAATAGTTCTGTGAAGACTTAAAATACTCTGTTTTGGCTTCTATAAAGCTTTTAGACTCACCTTTTTAATGGTTTTTATAGGCTGAAGCACGACTATGGGCAAAGAGACAAGCAAGAGCCGAAGCTCGAGAGATTCGTATGCGCGAATTGGAACGTCATCAGAAGGAACAAGAAGAAAACGCCGACAGGCACTTCGATATGTTGTCGTCAGAACCAAATTCATTAGTTAGGACACCCCGGAGCGCTGGTACTCGATACTTGTCGAGCAGACGGAGCTCTGAAGACTCCTTGGAAGATGGAGGAAGTCTTCGGGAGTTAAGGGTAAGAATAAGAACATTTATAAAAGTATTTGAGACACTTTTCCTCTTGTGAACCAATTCTTTTAAGGAAATAATTATTGTTAATTGTTGTTTCAAATAAAATATTCATTTTAGATCACGCTATAGGTTCCTTTGGCAAAATAAATGTTATCCTATTTAAATTCTCCAACTACATTGTTGATATTGATCCAAATACCAAATCGTTTCACTGGTTCACTATTAACAATTGGAAAGCATTATCTAATTCAATGGATTCTTACCACCGAAATAATAATAATAATGCAGAACAATGTTATTCTAACTCAGTTGAATTTTCAGCACGAGCTCAAAGAAGTTGAAGAAAAATTTAGAAAGGCCATGATAGCGAATGCACAATTGGACAATGACAAATCTGCGCAGACGTATCATTTGGAATTACTGAAAGATAGGTGAGCGTTATTTTTATATAATTTTGTATTTAAAAAAAAATAAACAGAAAATATTCATGTGATTATGAAATGTGGTAAATATTTCTTAAAAACATTGTGATATATTTTTGAATACTTTGTGGATGGAAAATTTTAGAATCTCCATTGGATATTATTTTTAACAAGTACCTTAAAATAAAAATACACATAATACAATAATACAAAATGCCATTATTGAAACTATACATATTATTTTATAAAAAAAAATTAGACTGGAAGAATTGGAAGAAGACCATTCTCAATTAAAAAGAGAACATAGGGACAAGTGTAGGGAGCACCAGACTCTGAAAAGTATTTGTGCAAAACTTAAAGATGATCTCGCTTTCGTTAAATATGAATTAGAAGAAAGGGATCGACTTATAGCTGAAAAAGGCCTTGTGATAGTCGGCGAAGAGCTACCACCTGATGAAGATGGTACCCAACACCCGCCTAAAAAGGCGTTAGTCAGTGCAGAAAATGCCAATTTGCTAGAGACTGCCGGTGATGGTAGTTTAGGTGAGTTATCCATTCATGTAATACATGAATTATAAATCGAGTTAATAATATTTTAAAAATTTCTCCCTTTTTTTAGACGTACGGTTATCTCGATTCTTAAAAGAAAAAACTGAACTGCAGGATCAAATTAGCCATTTAAAACTAGAATTAGAAGAAGAAAGAAATCAAAGGAGGAAACCGAGTTCTACTGGAATTATGAACGGACCATCCTCAGACTATGATTATGACGACATTCAAAGTAAGAGTTTTTGATTAATGTTGCTCCCAAATGGATAGTGGTTATCAAAAAAAGTGTGATAAATTTCGTAAAAATCATAAGAGTGACATAAAAAATGCGATAAATTTTAGGGAAGTCCGAATAACATTGCTTTTTTGGGAATACATTTTTTTTCTGTAGTTCTCATTTCTATTTTGTATTTTGTAGGAGAAGCCAGTAAGCAGCTTGCAGATTGGAAATTCCGAGCACAAAAGGCCGAACAAGACACGGCAACGTTACAAGCAACAGTGGCGCGTCTTGAAAGTCAGGTTATACGATATAAAACTGCAGCAGAAATTTCTGAACAGTCTGAAGAAGCTCTGAAAGCTGAAAAGAGAAAGCTTCAGAGAGAGGTAAGTTTTTCAAATTTAATTTAAATTTGGATTCTAGAAATTATTAAATATTTTACATTTTTTCAGTCATTTCACATTTATTATTAGTTGTAAAACTTCTATTTTTTGCATTCATTACAATTTAGCAATAATGCATTAACATTATTACGCTTATTTTTATTATGATTTTTTCAATTTTATTTTAAGTTATTTTTTTATTTGTTTTTTAGTCCATTTTATCAGATGCAACAGACATTTCAGAGAGCACTTAATTTTTTTTGGTAAATACTAACACACGCTTGTAAGGGATTATTTTGCTGAATGTATTTTTTAGAAGAAAGATATAACAAAGTTTTAAAAAAATAGATGTATAATTTCCACAACAGCAATATTTAAAAAACCTATATTCTTTTTAAAATTGTAATAACTTTCTTCTGGATGTTAACTGAATGGTATTGTGCAATAAGGGAATACGCCAAAATTTGTATGCATCTGGCTTAGACCATTGTTGCATAACACCATCCAACTGTATATCGTTCGAATTTATTTCGCTTTTGTCTTGGGTTTTCTGCTATCTTTCAATGTGGTGTGTGGTTATTAGGTTCAAAATGCCAATCAACAGTTGATGTTAACCGAAGCCTCTAATGTAGCTCTCAGACAGGCACATAAGAGGTTGACTTGTCATCATTAGAACAAATTGAATGAAGAAACATTGCTGTAATGTAGTAGAATTTCATTTTGAGACTAATTGTTTTTAATTTTTAACAATGCGATAATATAACGTTGAATGATTGATATTACTGTCATCTTAAAATATAGACACATCCAGAGAATCTTTACTCATGCGTCGTTAATTAATAATTAATATTTGATAAAATAAAACACATAACCATTATGTACACATCTTTAGACAGACCAGAATTAATTAATCATCGTCTTTTAAGAGAGAAAAGATTCGGCTATACAAAATATATTTGATTGGTACATAATTTCCAATATTAAAATACCAACCTTATTATCATGGTTATCAGCATTGTAATTTTGTTTTGTATTATTAAGTTTGTGTTTTGAAGTCGAATAAATTATACAAACAGTTTTTGATATAAATTTTTGTTAGCAGAGGCAAAGATGCGTAATTGTAATAACAAGCTTCTGTTAATTATGTTGTCCTAATTAGAATTTTTGGTAAATCCGAAAAAAATGGTTATTAGCATTTTCAAATTTAGTTTAAAAAAAACGCTTTTTTCGAGGTATAACGAGATTTAGGTAACGTAAATCCCGATAGAACCAGCGTCCCTACAATCGTGAATTTACTTTACAAATATCAAAAGTGAAAGGTATTGAAATGAGCCCATGACATAATTCTTAATTGAAAAGCTACTTAAGTCATGAAAATTGCGTAATTCTTGTATGCCTTAGAACCCATAAATAAAGACAAATAATTGCATACAGTTCTAAATAGCATTAAACTTCTCTAAGTACAAAAATATAGTCCTGGAATCCCATAAATGGCTATTTACTTGAAATTCAAACTAACAAATCGTCACTGTTAAGGCAATCTAAAGTATCCCAATATTTTGGCTGGGTTGATAATTTTTTTTAATGCAAAATTTCAAATCGGGCGTGATGGTGGTGTCAGTTTTTAATAATAGTTTTATGTTTAGTGTTAAGGTTTTGACATTCCTCAATTTGCCTTGACCATGACGAAATAGAAAATTTGACGTCAAGTAAACACCTTCTCCCATGTATGATGTCGGAACTTTACTATGATTTGATTAATTCACTTGGATTTGATCACAATTGAGATATGACTTTCCTTACATAAAATCAATCCATAACGTTCTACTTTATATTATCTATTGAAGTGGAGAAAACCCCTATTTTTATTATTTTCCCCCTTTTATTCGCTATTAACAACTTATTTATTTAATACTAATAACATCTTTGTATGCATTTGTAATATATTCACATTTTAATTTAATCTACACTGTCAAAAAATGTTGAAATGTGTTTTTGCTTCCCCGATATAATTATGTGTTACATTGAACAGTTTTTAATTCAATATAATATTGCAGAGTTGCAGAACTTTCAATCATAATATAAAACTACTTAAATATTGTCTAAAAGTCTTATAAAATGAAATCTCTGCAATATTTTTGCTGGTTATGCACACAAACTAATTTTTGTGTTCTTCATTTTAGGCAAGAGATGCAATAAATCGGGCAGAGGAACTAGAAACATCAAATACACACTTACTGAAGAGATTAGATAAGTTAAAAAATGCCAAGTCGGCCTTATTAAAAGAGCTCTGATTGTGAATTTGTTTCAGCTCATATCCATTTAATACCTAGAGCTGATTAAATGTTTGATTATGGTATTTTAAATAATAATTTCGTTAGATGGATATTTTCAACCCTACAAGCATTATTTTTAAAATTAAATTTGATTTAAATATGTTTTGCCAAATCATAAACTGTAGTTAGTTCTAGGTCTATTATAATTATGATAAAAAATCTTAAAACCACCCTTTTAAAGTGTTTTAAGTACCATAAAAAATCCCTAAGTAATAGATTTTTTTTTTATTGAAAAAATATTTTTTAACATTTTTAATTCGCTCTTATCAAATTTTTTTAAGTGGCCGTTTTTTTTGTGTAAAATATTCCGATTATTTATTTTGCCGATATATTTGTTGTAATTTTTTGTGGGAATAATTAAAGAAAGTGTAAAACTCACTAAAAAGTTATTACCTTTTTGACCATAAATAATGAATTTATTCAATATTTCAATTATAATGTCTGACATTGTAAATTTTTATGGGATTAACACTTTTTTGAGTATTATTTCCACTGTGTAAATATGTAATTGTAATTTTATTACGCCTCAGGATTAAATGTGTCCATACATTTTTAAAATGTTTGTGTTACCCTCGCTGCTTATTTTAGACTGATCATTTTCATTGAGCTTTTTATTTATTCAAAAAAAAATTAGAACTAAAAGCACACAGATTGTCTCTATCAAAAATGTAATTAAAATAAAATTTACAAAGATTTTCTTTATCAAAAATGTACCTACTAGAAATATGTTTAGTACCTATTATTAAAACCAATTGTCAGTTTTGTTATTGTTTAGATTAAATGGACATTTCTATTACGTACTTAGAGATTTTAGCTATTCCAAATTTTAATTAAATTAGATTATAAGAAATTTTATTCCTGCTCAACTGGAAAATATGTGACTTTCTGAATAAGCTCAACGCTTTTGGCCATGTTTGTGTGATAAAATACATAATATGAAAGTAGCGGTTTTTATAATGTTCTTCCAGTATTGTTTAAAAAATTTATGATGCCAACACTAGGCAAAAATAGAAGGTGAACTGTTGCAATATGGCGACGATTTTCGCTTTACTAATTTCCAGAAATAAAAAAAAATGATTTTGTACGTCAACAACCAGCTATACTATTATTTTGAACTTTTAATATTTTTCCCTTAACAGCAAAATGCAAGTAACGCTTAAATAAATATATATATATATATATGTAAATATGAAATATGTGATTTTTGTGTATACATCTATAATCGTTTTGGTAAAAGGTAATTTAAAAAATAAAACTAATTTATAGAAATCAATCTTTTATTTTACCGAATACTGTAAAATATTTTTAATAAAAAAAAAATAATATATTACATAAAGGTGTATCTACAATATATTACATCTTAGCTAAAAAATTAATTTCTTCTTCTTCTAACTCTTGAAATTCTCCAAGCGTTTGGTTCTTCATATTTGTTGTACAAAGGCTCCAACCGTTGATTCTTCTTAAATTTGCTTAACTTAGTAGGATCAGAGAACTTGAAGAACGCAGGTGCAAACTCCACTAACCATTTTGGATCTATCGTCGTTACTTCTCTCATGTATTCTTTTGTAGTTTGCACTAATTCGTGATAAATTACCCTAAAAACAAAGAGTAATAAATACAACAAAGTAAGGTATAATTAAGGAAATCCGATACCAAAACAAAAACTTGAAAAATACGTTTAATCCATAAACCTTATTAAAGAGTTATACTAAGCCCCTTTTCCGTCAATTCGAATTTATCAAGTATGATTTACAAAACTGTAGCAATTTAACAAAGCATGCCTAATGGAGTTCCCTTACCAGAGACCAGATAACATATGGCTTCTAAATCTATATAAAATAATACTTTTGTGTGTCTAATCAACAAAATTTTTCTTTTTGAACTCTCAATTGTTTTATTTCAACTCTGCGTATTCTATTGTGAAATTAATAATTTTACTTACCATTCTGGCTGTCTGTTGAATAAAGCACTAGAAGGATGAATATAAACAACTTGACTGTCTACCAAAGTCCTATATCCCTCTTGAGGATCCTTTTTCCCTGCATTTCGGAAAAAACCGGAGCAAATAGCCTTTTGTACTCTTACAGTATTTCTTTCCGCTGACACTACATCCAGTTTATGCCTATCCATGATACCCAATAACTGTTTTCTCACATCTTGCGCCCTCTTTAAAGTCCTAATCTGTACAAAATTTTCATAGCACCAAGCATTTGAGAACTTGTTGTTTTTCCAACTGTTGTAAACTGCTAAAAGTGTTAAATGGTCACCCTCAGGTTGATTAAATTTAGCTTTCTTTTGGTCTGCCAATGCTTGTTTGTCTTTTGGTCGGTAAAACACATTTTGCACAGAGAGCATACTGACTATCGTCAAAATCTCATCTGAACATTGAAGAGCTACTGACATTATTAGCATTTTTGATAAATTGGGTTCCAAAGGAAATTCCGCCATCTAAAAAATCGAAAAATAATTAGCAAAAACCACAACCTTCCAATATGTTAACAAAGAATTACTTACCCGTCTGCCTAACCTAGTCAATAAACCTTCATCATCCAGTGCTGATAACGAATGTAGTTGCTCTAGGGCCATTATTAAGGATTCTACAGGTGGAGCGTCCATGAAATCAAAATGTAGTAAATCATTTATGCCCATAGTTTTCAGTTGAAGTACAGTTGTTGCTAAATTTGTTCGCTGGATTTCGGGTACTGGCGTCGGCAACATTTCATCACGATATGCTCGTTCTGTATACAGCCTGTAGCATTTTCCAGGTCCAGTTCTGCCTGCTCTACCTGCACGTTGTTTTGCTTGTGCCTAAAAATGTCCAGTTATATAATTATGTTTTATAATTTAAAATTTAGTTCAGTCCAATTCACCATTGTTGTTGCTCAATCATATAATTTTGGTAATTAGGTTTAATTACTAATTAAGGAGACCCTGAAGATTCGATAAGTAGACAAAGTACAATTAATAATGGATACATTTGGCCCTGCCAGTAGTAATATCCCATTTACTTATTTGCGACAACCAAGCGCCAAGAATGGTGAAATGGTCTTTAATGTATGTATGTTATGAATGTAGATGTTACCTGTGAAATTGGCGTAACAACCAAAGAATCCATCCCAGTCTTAGAATTATAAACTTTTTGCTTTACAAATCCTGGATCTACTACATAATAAATACCGTCTATAGTCAGTGATGTTTCAGCAATGTTTGTTGCTATTACAACCTTTCTACTACCAGGAGGGGCTGGTTCAAATATCCTAGTCTGCATCTCTGAAGGTAAAGCTGAGTACACAGGAAGGATGATAAGTTCTGGTACATCTGGTCCTAAACTCTTCATTCTTTCATACAATATCTCACAGGCAGTATCTATCTCTTCTTGGCCTGTCAAAAAAAGTAAAATATCTCCAGGTGGCTCCCTAAGGTGTATCTGCATTACTGTGATCAAACTAGCGTCTAAATAATCAGTCTCTGGCTCTTTAGTGTACAAAACTTCAACTGGAAATGTTCTTCCTGGTATAGTAAATATTGGAGCTTTGAAAAAATACTGCGAGAATTTAACAGCATCCAGTGTTGCAGATGTAACGATTAATTTTAATTCTTCACGTTTCATAACCGCTTGTTTTAAAAGGCCAAATAAAACGTCAGTATGAATTGTACGTTCATGAGCTTCATCCAACATTATTACTGAGTATTGTTTGAGATCTAAATCCATAAGACATTCACGAAGCAACATACCTGAAAAACATATTAATTGTAAGTATTATGTAGACTAATTTATAAATATTTACTTACCATCTGTCATGTATTTAATCATAGTTTCAGGGCTAGTACAGTCTTCAAATCTAATAGTATACCCAACTTCTTGACCCAATCTGCATCCAAATTCTTCCGCTACTCTCTTTGCAACAGACATAGCTGCAACTCTTCTAGGTTGAGTGCATCCAATTTTTCCCCTAGCTGTAAAACCAGCTTCAGCTAAATATTGTGTAATTTGTGTAGTTTTCCCAGAGCCCGTTTCTCCAATAACAATCAAAATTTGGTTATCTGTCACTGCCTTACGTAGTTCTTCTTTAAGCTTAAATATTGGAAGTGACTGGCGTTGTTCAATTATTGTTAAGTTAGTTTTTTTACCAAAAGAAGACTTTTTACCACCTGAAATAACATGCTTCATTAATAATATTCAGCGATAATTTCAATATAAAGAAAAATGATTATGTATAATCATACCTATAACATGTTTTTTCCATTCAGGTAGGTCCTGACTTTGCAATCCTATTCCTCTAGCCATCAGTCTTGTTTCATCTTCAGGGAGAGGATCTATCCAATTTTTGTTTTTTCCAGAAGGTTGTGAATCTACTTCTTGCTCTCTTTGGAGCATTTTTTGTTCTCTTCGTTCTTTAGCGAGTGCAGATTGCATCATGGCAGCTTGAGCAAGAGATCCATCAGGGTTTTTGACTATTCTGACTGGACTTAATTCATGAAGAGCTCTACCATGCCCTAAACATATGGAACAAATAGAATGTTTAGCATTTTGATTCAACTTCGCGTTAATAATTTAGCAATATCGTGTATCTCACTTTTTTGATGAAATAAGTTCAAAAACATGATCCTTTTTCGTTTTTCATGCTCTTTGGATCTGTCACCAATTTTATAGATTTGCCAACAAAAATAAAGATATTTAAAAAAACTAACACTATGAATATGGCAATATTAAAAGAAATATAGAGTTGTATCTCTCTCCAGAAAAGTTAAAAATTTTGAAATATAAGGTGTTACTAAATTATCGATGACATATATTAAAATTTCATTAGATGATAAACTACAATTAATCTAAGGAACTAATATATTAATAAGTTAAAAACTGAAATAAACAGATGATGTTTAAATTTCATCATTACCTTGCAAGAATGGAGGTTCATCTTCAACTAGTTCAATTTCAATATCCGCTTCTCCATCTTCATCTTTGGGCAGTAATCCAGTTTCTTCATCAAATTCAGGCAATTCACTTTTGTCAATGCACCCTGAAGATAACATCTGCTTAATTTCCCATCTTTCGGGACTTGAAATTCTTGTTACTCTCTTTCTTGAATCTTCTTCACCTTCATCTATGCTCACTGGAAGCCTCAGAACTGAAGTGCTACTATTGGTAGGTCTGTCAGGGTTTCTATCTTTGTCTTCTCTATCAGCAGGAGCATGTGACAGTGGATTTAAATCTTTTCCAGTCATTTGGCAAACATCCTTCATTGAAAGAGATACTTTTTGACCAGTTATTGTAAGTACTTTGATCTAAACAAAAACAACTAGTTACATATTTGTCAAAAAATATTATTAGTTGATATTGATTATCAGTGTCAGGTAAAATGGTAATCAAAGAATAAAAAACTGACAAGATGATTCTTACCTTAACTTTACTTCCTCTAGAAACAACTTCAGAGACATTTGTGACTCTGCCTTCAGCTCTTAATTGAGAAATATGAACTAAGCCTTCCCATCTTCTTTTTAAGCCTTCCAGTTGAACAAAGCATCCAAACGGAACAATATTAGAAACTTTACCATTATAAATCTAAAATAAAAAAAAATATATATTGGAATTGCATGTTAATAAAAAAATAACAATTTGCTTACTTTGCCTGGAGTAGGGTCGTCTTCAAATTCTGGATTATCTTTTTCACTTTTGAACTTTCTTTCAATACTTCTTTCTCTTTTTATAGTCTTAGACCTACTTCTATCTCTTCTATTCCTATCTCTAGATCTATGCCTTTCCCTTTTATCTCTAGACCTAGATCTACTCCTATTTCTTCTATCTCTATTTCTGGAACTACTTCTATCTTTTCTACTTCTTTTATGATCATCTCTAAAACTAGTATACTTTCCTCTTCTAGAATCTTTATCCCTTGACCTAGATCTTCTTTTAGTCCTGGATCTACTTCTGGATCTTCTCCTAGATTTCTTTTCTTTGTTAGGACTTTTGGATCTATCTTTAGTGACTTGTTTTTGAGATGGAGCATCAGCTTCAAATTGTTTCATTATATCAGCCACAATATCCATTTCATCAGTTTCCACATTTTTTTTATCTTCATCAAATAATGGTTTCTGTGCTTCATTAGGTATTGCCAGACCAGGAAATTTAAAGGATAAACCTTCCTTTTCAATTTTTTCAGCCTCTTCTTTATTCTTAGGTTTCTTTGGCTTCATATGCTGAATAATACGCAATAAGTTTGAAATAAAGGAATCTGAGAACTCAGCTCCATTATCTAGAAGTGCCTTCTTAAATGTTTCTAAGGTGTTATTCTTTTCAGAGAGATGTATGATAAATTCGGCTAAAAATAAGAAAATACGATAATAAAATAGTAAAACTAAAATTGGTAACATAACAAAAAAGCTTAACTAACTTGCCTAAATCTTTATCGTTCATTCCAAGATGGTTATCTAATTCCGTACATATCTTAGAAACCAAGGAAAGGTATTCTAGCTTTTCTAATTCATTCATCTTTTATTTTATAATATCTTAAATATTTTTACTCTAAACCATATATATATATCTAAACGTAACTGATTGTCACCAACTGTCAATACTAACGCTGAACTGTCTTCTATATCTTCTTTTTTCATCTTAAATTTTGTTTTTCACCAAATAAGTATTTGGCCATTTGTTGTTTTTATAAATTTTATTCAATAAATAATATTGCCATTCTTTTAAGCATTTTGGTGTAAATATTATTGTCAATAAGTTCAAATGTTCATTAAGAGAAAATAATTTTTTTCAAAATAGTTACTTCTCTTTATTTTGACCTGTCACCTTATTCCTTACCTAGCTACAAAATCACATTTTAATTTGTAAGGTTATGTTAGATTTTTTTTTTTACTTCTATTAAATTGTTTATAGAAATGTTGTTCATTGGACGAAGAATTAATGGATTAATTAGGCGATTTGGTAGCAATACAGCCACAAAATCATTAAAATCATATTCAAAAATTAAACTACAGACCCTAAATAATATATGTATTAAAAGGTTTTCTACTGGTAATATATACAGAGGGTGCGTTTCAACTATACTAACTTTTTATTTTAAGATACTACTCAATCAGATATAAATTATGAAGAAATTACAAACGGGGATAAAGAATTGGAACATAAACTAAAAGTAATTGCTTTGGAAGCAGAAGTAATGAGACAAGATGGAAAACTGGTGCCTGAGGCATCGTTTCTTAGCAAGGACCAATGGAAAGAGTTACTAAGTCTGAGGTCTCGATCTGCAAGGCAAAAATACTTAGAGTTTCTTTTTAAGTTGGAGAAAAAAGAGGAAAATAAAAAGGTTTCTATTTAACACAATAAATACTCAGGTGATAAAATATTTTTAATTATTTGTAGGCAAAGACGGAAGAAAGGAAAAAAAGTTATGAGGAATATTTAGCCAAAAGGGAAAAAGAAAAAGCCAACAAATCGGAAGAATCTTATGAAGAGTTTGCTTTAAAATATGACCTCCAACACAATAATATTTGTCTCAGATTTTACGATACTACTATCAATCAAATGTACAACAATAGACTTATACAAGCCATGCAATTTGGTCAAAAATTAATTGTAGACCTAGGGTTTGATAGTAAAATGTCCAAAAGGGAAAATATAAACTGTGCAAAACAGCTTATGTTGTTATTTGCTGAAAATAGAGCACATGATGGTAATTTTTGGATGTTTATGGATTTCATCTTTGATTTAAAATGAATTTTACTTTTTAGAACCTTTTGACATCCATTTTTGCAATGCAAATAAACAAGGAGATTTGATGAAATATTTGTACAAATTTATTCCAACTGCAGAAGAACTATGGTTTCCTCTAAACCTGCATGAATGTAGTTATTTAGATAAATTTTCTAAAGATCAGCTGGTGTATTTAACCCCACATGTCAGAGAAGAAGTTAAGGAATATGATCATGATGCAATTTATATTATCGGAGCTATTGTCGATAAGGTAAAAAACCAATAACTCTAGTAAGGCATATCAAAGATACTTTTTTTAGAATAATCAGGAGCCACTATCTTTAGCAAAGGCTAAAAGGGAAGGTCTAAAAATGGCGAAATTACCTTTAGACAGGCATCTTCTATGGGGGGCAGGGTCTGGAAAAAGTCTCACTTTAAACCAAGTAGGATCAATATTACTAGATCAAAGAAAGACAGGCAACTGGGAATATTCTTTAAGGCATGTACCAAAGAGAAAATTGGTTACAGAAGAAACTAGTGTAAAATCCATAGACCAAGCTTTTGCTAGAAATAGGAAAAAACCGGAAAAAGCAAGGTGGTCACCTTCTTATAGTAAAGTAGATTATAATAACTTGGGTTTTAATAGAAATGAATCAAAAACTAAAAATTATAAAGATAAAATGTCGGCTAATGTCAGAAATATTTTTAATGATTAAATTTTGTCAACATATTTTCTTTAATTTAAATTCCTTTTTTACTATTAGCAAAAAGGGTCTGTACAGGCCTAATTGCCAGGCGTCAGTATCTCCGCCCATTACTACTATTAAAGGGAAAAAAATATTTTATTATTAAGAAATAAGTACTTTATCATGAAATAAATTTTTATATTTCATAAATTTCTTTATTGAATTTCAGTGATAAACAATTACAATGACTTATTAAAAAAAATATTTTTAAATTATTTCTTATCCAATTTCAAAAATCCTGAGGTGTTGGAAAAATATTTAGCGTTTGCTTCATTAACCTTTACTTCAGCAGCTTGTGGATTGACAATTTCCAATCCCTGTAAAGGTGTAAATGCCACACTAGAGGCTGTACCGGATATTTGTTTTTTGACAGTAGTGCTCCCGCCCCAAATCTGTTGCTTTTGTAAATTTTTCTGAAGTGTTTTGGATATCCTTACTTTTGTTTTTTCATCTACTTGAGGTAATCGAATTCGTCCAGTACCAGCTTTGCCTATTGTTCCTCTAGTGTATCCTAGATCTTCTTGATATGCGTCATCATCTATATCAGCAAAGTTCATTCTATTGGCGTGCTTTCTGAATTCAGTCATAGCATAGCGTTCTTTCATTTTTCTTACTCTTTTGCCTCCTCTTTTCTTTTTAGACTGATCTATGGGTTTTGGTAATGGTTTAACAAACTTAACGGGAGGGGGTTCTTGTAGTTTATCCAATTTTCTTTCTATTTCGTCTCTTAGTTGTCTTCCTATACGCCCATCTGAGCTTTCATGGCAAGCATCTACTCTTGCAGCTAGAGTACATTTAGTAGAAACTAGTCTAGCAGCTTTTCTTCTTAAATCTGGAGGAGTATTTTGCACAATTTCTGAGTAATAGACAAACCCAGTGTGTGGTAACATTGTGGATTGTGAAAACCCCGATAATGATTTCTTTTGTTGCCCTAGGAGTAATACATTACATGCAGGAATTTTTGACAACCTAGTTAAACCTCCTGCTACTCCCATTATTTTAGCAGCTATGGAGGAACCCAATATTATTGATATATTAGGAGCTATAAATGACATTCTACTTTCTACATACTCATAAATTCTTAATTTAAAATTGTTTAACTCCATGGCCATATCACATGCTTCATCAATCTGTTCTTTCTCAAATTTTGACAATAAGGTACCTTGTGTTGTTGAAGCAGTTACAGATACAACCATAATAGTAGCCTGAGTTAAGAACTGCTGTAATATTTCATTATTCTTAGCTTGGTCTAAATCATTACCTAACTCTTTAACTGTTCTTAAGTATTCTAAGGGGCTTACAACTAGAGAATCCAACTCAGGAAATCTTTTTTGATACTTATCTCGAACGAATTTATGAATAGTTACTATTTCATTATCAATATCTTGAGCTACATTATTAGCTTCTACAATTAACTGATATTCAGGATCAGCCTCTACTGGTCCCACAATTTCTATGGCTTTCCTTAATTTATTTCCGAATATTTCTATTTGTTCAATAATGCTTTGTAGCTTTTCTGAGTCTCTTAGTTTACAAATTTCACGCACTGAGTTTATTTGTGTAGTGTCTTGTTGCATTTGTAAATCTGCAATATCAGGTTTTTCTTCCTTCTCTTCAATTTCATTTTCTTCCATTGATTCTTCAAAGTCTTCATGATCATTTTCTTCAAGATCAGCTAATAATTCATCTGCCAACGACATTTTGTTATATAAATATTATTTATGTTAAATATAAACGTTATTGCTCGTTTTGATTACACAGATTTTGTAATGAGGTTATTTTCCTCTTCTTTAATTTAGGCCTATGAGTAGTATAGACATACAATTTGAGTTATTGGTGATTTTTAAACTGTAGAGACCTCTAAAAATGTAGAATTTGATGATTATTTATTCTTTTGTCATTAGTGTCAAAGTTATGTCAGTGTTTGAGGATGAGAATTTTGATTTTTAGGTAAATATTTACATTTTTGCCAAAAAAGTATATTAAAATAAGATGTCATTGTTAAATTTTTAGTAATGCTAGATAAAAGCACCATGGTAATAACGAAATTGTACCAAACAGAAGTTGAAATAATTTTTCTAACATTGTAACCATATGTGAAAACAAAATTTTAAAATATAAAATAAAATTTTGTCAGAACACATTAAATTATGGACAAGGTTTATCGCATAAAGACGTACTATTTGGTTAACTAAAAATATTAATAATTTAAGTAACAATTTAATATTCAATTTCATTATACATAAATATATATATATAGTTCCATTATCCACTCTTAAAAAAAGTATATAAAACGTGTTCAAAGAGAAAGTATAATTATTTTAGGTATCCTTTATAATTGCTTTAAAATTTGAAATTATTTTACTGATTTTTAAAAAACATATATTTAAAGTTTAGTTAAAAATTTATTGTGTTACTAGACCTGAATCAAGTTTCTTTTTAAACAAAATTTTTGTTACTGACTAATAGGTATATTAAATATGTTTGTATCAAAAAAGCTGATGTAATTTTTATATTATCCAGATATATTGGCAATACTAAAGTCTATGATGCAATCAACTTAATGTATAATTTATAACTAGTAGGTAAATATTTACCTGCCAGTATATATTTAAAAAAATGTATTCTACAAAAATATGTGCAGTAGGTACACAAAAAATTATAATGATTTAATATAATTTTGATGTTTTTGTGTTGCACAATAACAACATTTATTTAATAATGCAAACTATTCATCGCCCCTCTCTTCCACTTTGGTTATCTTAAGTTGGGACATGCAATTGTAACATTATGTTTTATTTTTCAGAAACCTTAACGCAACTGCTAGTTACAGTTTATAAAATTTAGCATGCTTTTACTACACATTACAAAATTTTGTGTAATCGAGGTTTTCATCTTAGATCCATAAATATATATTAAATAAATAGACCGGAAAAATAATATTCTTAGACTATGTGTGAAAACAGGGAGTCATTGAGCTCCTTTGTCGATAAACGAGAACGTCCATCCGAATATGATAAGATTTTGGGCAGAAAAGTATTAGTAGCTCCAACTGAAGAACAATATGAACTTCTACTCACTCGGCTAAAGCAGCAATTGGGTGAAGGAAGAGGCGAGGTCATTTTAGAGGTAAAAAGAAAAAAATTTGTAAATATTTTTCTGATTTTTTACCATTTTTATGTTTCAATAGATTGGTGCATCTGACGATGGGACAGAAAATGGCCTTTTAGATGATGAATTGGATGCTGCTGTTGCTACTCTTCAATCACTAGCCAACACACTAGAATGCAGTTGTGTAAAATTAAGAGAGCGTAAGGAGACACGGGGTGTAGTAGTCCAGTATTTAATCAGGAGGGTGCTGGACCAAACAGGTAATTTTTATTAGCAGTTAAATATATTGCACAATAATTTATTTTTCTTACCTAATCAAATTTTCAAAGATTTTTTGGAGATCCGGGTGGCAGTAGTAGGTAATGTAGATGCTGGTAAATCTACTCTTCTGGGCGTTTTAACTCATGGTGAGTTAGATAATGGCAGGGGCCATGCCAGACAGAGGCTTTTTAGGCATAAACATGAAATGGAATCTGGGAGAACAAGTTCTGTTGGAAATGACATCTTAGGATTTGATGAAGAAGGTAAGAAAATGGTTGAAAGAATGAAAATTGTTTAGAGTAAAATTGTCTTAGAGATTGTTGCTTTATTATGACCTCCATATTTTTAGGAAATATTGTGAATAAACCCGAGCATGGTTCACTTGATTGGGTGAAAATATGTGAAAAAAGTTCAAAGGTCATTACATTTATAGATTTAGCGGGACACGAGAGGTATTTAAAAACCACTGTTTTCGGTATGACAGGTCATGCACCAGATTTTGGAATGTTAATGGTGAATAATTTTCAACTAAAAAAACATTTATTTTATCTATCCTAAAAATAAAGTAGGGTTTTTTAAAAGTTTAACATTGATACTTATTAAATTTTATTAAATTTAACAAAATCATTTACTACAAGTACATTTTTTAGGTGGGAGCTAATGCTGGGATAATAGGCATGACAAAAGAGCACTTAGGGCTAGCTTTAGCTCTTTCTGTTCCAGTTTTTGTGGTGGTCACAAAAATTGATATGTGTCCCGTCAATATCCTTCAAGATAATCTGAAAATGTTGGTGAGGATTTTAAAGTCGCCAGGATGCCGAAAAGTACCTGTTATGGTTAAAACTGCTGATGATGTCGTTTTAAGTGCTACAAATTTTGTATCTGAGAGGTAAATAAATAACTTTTGGTGATTCTTATTGTGATTAAATGCAGTGTACATTGCCATTATCATAAAAATTTTAGGCTATGTCCGATTTTCCAAGTTTCCAATGTTTCGGGGGAAAACCTGGGTTTGTTAAAAACATTTCTTAACTTACTAACTACTAGAATGGAGTATCACGAAAATGAGCCAGCAGAATTTCAGATTGATGACACTTATTCTGTGCCTGTAAGTGACAAAACCCAATCGTTTTCTTTCAGTCTGACTGTTGTATATGTTTAAGGGTGTAGGAACTGTTGTTTCTGGTACAACACTTAAAGGAGTGATAAAATTGAATGACATCTTGATGTTAGGACCAGATCCCTTAGGACGTTTCCAACAAATTGCAGTAAAGAGTATTCATAGGAAGAGAATGGCGGTTAAAGAAGTTAGAGCAGGACAAACTGCCAGTTTTGCACTCAAAAAGGTAAGAACTATTAAAGTGACTATTGATTTTTTAATTTTTTTTTTCATATTTAGATTAAAAGGTCACAGATACGAAAGGGAATGGTCATGGTGTCTCCTACTTTGAACCCTCAAGCGTGCTGGGAGTTTGAGGGAGAAATTTTAGTTCTACACCATCCTACTACAATTAGCTCTCGTTACCAAGCAATGGGTAATCTTTAACATTTATATAATTTTTAATTAAATTTAACATATTGTATTAACAGTTCATTGTGGTAGCATCAGGCAAACAGCCAGCATCATCAGCATGTCAAAAGATTGCCTAAGGACAGGAGACAAGGCATTAATCCATTTCAGATTCATTAAACACCCTGAATATGTTACTCCTGGTCAAAGAATGGTCTTCAGGGAGGTAAATTTGACTTATTTTTAAATATTAATTGATTTAAACTATTATTTATTTTTTAATTTAGGGTAGAACGAAAGCAGTTGGTAACGTAATTAGGATTATCTCTCATTCTACGCCAGTACATCAAGGAAATCGATTGAAACAGACAAAGCAACAGCGATACGGAAGTGGTCATCAACAGAAACATGAGAAAAATCATGTTAAAAACGAGAATATACAAGAGGTACTATTTTTTAAAATTATTTATAAATCTTTCATTTGCAATACATTTTTAAGGAGGTAGCAGATCAGGAGATAAAGGAAACTGGACAGGAGGATAGTTTGGAAAAGAGGGATATTACAGTGCATAAGTTAGTTGGTACAAGAAGAGGGAAAAGTCGGCGAGGTGGAAGGGGAAAATCCAACAATAACAATCCAAACATGAACTTGTCTAAAACCACACTACCTGATGTCACTAATATTACTCCTTTATCAGTAGCGAATAGAAATTCAACTACTAAAGTTCAATAGATTTGACATATTCCATTATTTAACCAATTGCTTATGTCTAAATTTTGGATGTGTGATAGCGCCACATCAGTTTTTTCACAAGCTTGTGATTAATATATAATTAATAATTTACTTTTTTATGAAAATATTTTAAAATAGAAGTGACACACTTAATATCCTACTTAAGACAACCATTTATGCACAGTAGCAATAATTGCATATTTTTAAAACTTTGGTTAGATTATCAATTTTAATATAAAAAAATGATGTGATGTAAACATGTCCTCGAATTCAGTAGTGGTATATGCAGTAGGAATATATTTTGATAATATTTGGAATGTTATTTTTTTATACACAGACGCGCATTCATCTTTTATTTATTTCGATATTTTTATCGTTTCATCGTTTTTATTTCCAGAGTTTTGTAGATTATAAAAAATTGTTTGAAAACAATGACAGGTGATTTGAAAAATTAAATACACTAGAATGTTACCAAGTAAATGTTTTATCCAAATTTTGTTTCTGTAAAATTATTTAAGTTGTGTTGCCTGTTACCATATTTTAATAAAAATTTCGGCATAAGGACTATTTTCTTTCTGATTAATCTTAACTACACGCTGTTCAGTGATCTTTATCAGCATGTCATTAATATATAATTATTTATAACATACACTTTATGTAGGTAGCATAATTTTATACAAACTGTGACCAATGGAAAGTAATATGTTGTTCTGATGGTCAATTAACCACTCAGGACATTAAAGCTTTTTATCGATACATACTCTCTGATTCCAAGTTTTAACTTTACTAGTTGGTTGACAATATTGTTAGTTTAATATTAATCAGTTTCTATTACCTTTTGTGTGTTTTAAAGTCGTATATATATAATAAAAACAGTTTTTCTTAAAAATAATTTGTGTCTGCATATTTTTCAGTATTGATGACTGCCGACTAACTTATACAACGAGAAATTGTATGTAACCGTTTAGAGTTTGAATATTCTATGTAATAAAATAAATACTTAGAAGCTGAAAAATATTTAATTTGTTAAAAATGTTTTATTCCTTGGCTATGGACTTGGAAGATTGATTTTTATGTGTTAAAATAATGGAAAAATCACAGGATTTTTTATACCTACCTATTACATTTTTCAAAAAAATTTTGATTTATTTTGAAATGTAGGTGGCCACAAAAAACAACGCAAAATCAGGTGAGCTAAAATGAATTTGTTTCAGATCAGCTAATTTAACCCCCATTGCTCTAAGGGTTGTTGTCCAGAACTGTACGGGGTATTTTAAATAATACTTTCTATCCTAAATAACTTGCTATGTTAAATAGAACACCTAGTATTATTTTGTTTTAGCGAATAGGTTTTCATTATTTACCACTGTCTGACTAAAACGAATACCCAATATTTTGATCATACTACCCCAGTAATTTTGTTTTAAACTAATGAAAGTTGGCAACCAGCTACAGCATTTTTCTAGTTTTTCACGGTATCTTACAATCTTTTTTGAATTGAATTCAACACTATAGAAGGAAGTTAAAATACATAAAATGAGTAATTGAAAACCTTTGGAATATTTTATAGAAAAATAATATCTCAATTTCCCCTTCAACTATTATTTTTTTACTGTTGCAAGGTGGAATTGGTTGTGAATTTTAAATAGTTATGCTAAATTTAGTGACAAAATTTTTGAATCAATTGTTAGTATTTTAAACACCTTCTTTACCGTTTAGTGCATTAAAAAAATATTTATATTGGTTACATTTACTTAAAAACAGTTCTTTTGATGTAGCATTTTTCAAACCAATTAAATTGTTTAAGTACACCATAACTATTTATTTTGCAAAATGATTGTTTAAACAATAGACTCCATGTTATACATATTGTCCCTTTTGGTATATCTTCTTGTCTAAAATTATATTTTCAAAAAAACTCTTTGAACAACCATATTATACTTTATAAAAATCTTGAACGAAACGTAAAATTGATAAAATATAAAGTTACTTTTGCTTATCACAAATATTAAAAAGATATTTTTTTTATGGAATTATTTCTAATTGACTCGTTACGCTGATATAATTAATAATTAAAAATATATTTATACATTAGTCATCAGAGCAGTAGGTAGGTGCCTTTTTTAACTTCTATATTTCTAATGTTTAAAGAACTTTTCTACTTGTTTCATATGAATATTTGTTATAATGCAAAGTCCACAAGAAAAACTATATTTTAAAACCGTAATAGAAACTACCAAATTTAGTTTCAATTTTTATTAACAGTGTTTTTAATTTTTAATATACATATAACTTCTATGCATATAAGCAAAATGTAGGAAAATTAAACTTAAAATATTTAAAATGGCTATAGAAGCGCATATAATCAATCTAGCTGCAGGCACCTCTATACTTCTTAAAAAAATTATGACCAATCTAAAAGTACTTAGCCCACCAAATAAGGCTAAACAAATAAAAAAGAAAAAATTATTTTTTTCCTCAAAACATAAAAATGATGCCAATAATGTAAACAAGTGTCCAAAAAGAGAATAACCTATTACAGAAATGGTTTCTATAAAACTTATATCAGATTTAGCGGTTTTACTAATAAGAAAACTAAATGTAGGCATTAAAACACAATACCACAGTATAAATTCAGCTGGTGTTAAAATAATCTTAAAAGGCTTTAAAGAGTTTCCATAAGTCACAAAGCCTACTAGAAGTAATACTGCTAAAAGTGGTCCCATGAGATCTACATAGACTTTATCCTGTCTTCTAAATGGGGGTAAAAACGATCCCAGAATTCTAGAACAGATGTCATAAGGCATGACTGTAAATAGATTAATAAAATGGTCTTGTTTGGTTGGTTTTATATGTCCTAAAAATATGTAATGGGACTTCATTTTAAAAACTCCAAAATATTTTTTCTTATAAAATAATCTAGATTTACAGTTTCTTAAATATTACTTTAAATTTTTACTAAAATCTTTGTAATTTCTTCTAAAAAACTGGAACAAAGAGTACGTTGAATATATTTTATCTATATTGTAGTAGTAGAAACTTACCTAATTTTATAGGGTCATAATTTTTGTTACGCAAATGTTTGCTTCTATTTCGGTTTATTTATATTTTGGAAATGTTTCAAATTTCTAGACCCTCGGCAAGAAGTTGCTGTGAAGTCATCTTTGTAAATATTGAAGGATCGTAAGAATGTTGCAAAGAATTAGTTTAATTTTCTTCATTTTATTTTAATAGATTACTGCACAAATTTCCATTTCTCTTTATTTTCTATTTTTTAAATATTTAAGTGAAATTGTTACCTGCCATTTGTCATTATAAATTTGACGTCAACCTAAGAGAGCCATAGTTCAAGTAAGGCAACTGTCTAACGAATAGTGTATAAAGAGTTGCCACATTTTTTATACAAAGTACTCAGGAGTCAGGACTTTATTTTACTAATAATTTTGAATATCAGAAGCAATTGAGCGGCAGTTTACTATTTGTGGAAAAGTATTATAAATTATATCTTAACTTTAAATTGTTATTTCACATACAAAAGAAAAACTTTTCTAACAAAATTTAGAAATATAATTGGATAATGTACATATTACAGACACATATTTGGGGCTTTTTAAAAAGTTTGAAAATGTTACTTCAGCCCATCTACTTCCCATATGCAAAATTATACATATCTTTTTTTACTTGGGGTTATTGGCCAGCGTTACTTTAGAAGCAACTTTTTTTTATTAGAACCAAACAGTGATTAAAGAGTTACACCTATGACATGAAATTTAATTTTTAATCTGAAAGTGATTTTTGTCCATTAGAAGGACTAGATCACACAACTCTTTGGTATGAAACTATTGTTCTAAACACTGAACAACTTGTTGTAACTTATCTTTACTAGAAAATATATACAACTTGTTCATTAAACATACCGCAAAAACTCAAGGGGTTTTTGATTCGACGACCCCGGTAGTCGAATGATCAGACAACCGATATTCGGTCCCCGGGGTCCTGGGTTTGAGTCCCGGCGTGGGCATGGGTGGGAATGTATAAAATTTTTTTAAATTTTAAAGATTACAAATATAGTGCCTGGCTGAATGTGATAAACCCCGAGTGTCATTAAAGAAAATTCTAAGAATATTTTGTCCTTTGATAATTTTTGCCAAAACTGAGATGCATTTCATATATAGGGTGTCCCACGACGATTAAGACAAGTAATATATCAGAATTGGGCAGTAGTAGAGAATTATAATTTTGGGGGTGTAAATTAGAGCAAATGTTGCATCTTTTCTTGTTATTGTTACCCAATGAGGTATTTGTTTTTGGTCACGTGACGTCGCATTCAAAATTATTAATGGGACAACCTGTATATTTGTGCCTTTCTGTATTCCTCCCGATAAAACAATTCCAACAAACTAGCACACTTGGGGTCTAAAGTGATTAATTCAAGAGCTACAGGTACTTAAACGATGGGTGACTGGCTAATTGGACCCGTATTTTCTACCAGGAAGATTTACCAGCGAAGGTATCTTTTTGGCACCATCTCTACCTCAGTTTCTGGAGAAGTCACCATTGTCAACAAAAAATGTATTTTGGTTTATGCACGATGGTGCACCAGTGCATTTTAGTATGATGCTTGTAAGTTTTTAACAGCAATATCCGGAAATCATTGCATTGGTAAGGGTGGATTTCCCTTATGGCCTCTACGATCCCCGGACTTAAACCCTTTGGATTATTACCTATGGAGCTATCTAAAGGCATTAGTTTACACTACGCAAGTGGAACATTTTGGGAAATCGGATAATTGCTGAATTAAATTGAATTTTTATCGTATCTTTAATAAACACCCTGCATAATAATTTAAAATTATAAATAAAAAAATGTTTTACAAGTGTTAAATACTTATGACTAATTATCAACTAAATTAATCTGTCCATTACTGTGTAGAATAAGCACATATATTCTAGAAAAATATGTTATTTCTAAAAACTATAAAGAGTTATTGAGAGCTATCTAAGGAACAATTTCATTCAAATTGGCAGAATCCTAACCTCTGTTCTAATGAGCTGCGGTGGTGTGTCTTATATAGCAACAGTTATTGTTTAATTTAATAAATCTACATTTTATTCGATACTTACATGCTTCGGTTTTTTTTATCTCAAGAGCGTAAATACTTACTAAGATTATAAATATATTGAGTTATAGATATAATCAATAAAGGTAAAAGTGCTACTTAATTTTTTATTCCTGCGATTATATTTTATTATGAAGTGTTTACAAACTGAATATGAATTATTAACCTTCAAATCTAATGTATTAAAAGTGTTCAGCGTGACATTATCAATAGATTTTGAGATCTTAAAAATGCTAACAATTACATGTAAATAAAAAAATATTCCTTAAGTAATATTTTATTTAACTATTTTAATACCCAACAGGCGAGCATCCACTAATATTTATTAATTCTTGCGGACATGTAACTTCTTCAAACGATACATCTGGGTTGGAATAGCCGGCCATCCATTGGAATCTAAATAGACAACCTGCTTGTAGGGGTTGAGGTAGCCTGTAGCATGCTTGTTCAGAGTTAACTCCGCCGTATTGGTCACCCCAAATGCTCTGGTCGGTTGTTTGCCATTGGGTAGGACATCCTTTATCGTAATAGCCTACACCACTTCCTGGCATTGCAATATCGAATTCGTTATGGTCAGCATTAGGATCATCGTTTCCTGTGTTAGTGACTTGAACCAACATCTTTTTACCATTCAAAGTAGAGGGCCACTGGGTATTGAAAGTGAAAAGAATACAAGAACAGCACATGTTTCGTCCACCGGAATTGATGAATTTGGCAGCAACGAAACCTAACAATAAAAATAATAAATACAATTTTGTATAAATTGTTAAATATTATTTTGTTTACCGTAGGCTAAATTATCATTTTTGACGTGTCCAGCTTGGTTGGTGCAAACGTAAGATTCTCCTCCAACACAACCTGATTGATTCTCGGGATCATTGGCAGTAACTCCGTCAGCTTTGCATGCTTTGACAGGTGCTTTATAGTTCACATTTCCCGGCCAAGAACATGTTGGTTTACAGCAGTCCCAATAACGTGAAGTAGTACCTGTACCCGTAAGACCACCAACGACCTTTTCGATTTTAATCTCTTCTTGGAGAACGCCAAAAGCCGAAGCGTCTGAAAATAAGTGATTTCTATTAAGAAGTTTTCAAGGGTCTAGCAGAACCAGAGAAATAGTAGAAGTAGAGAAATGGAGAAGAAAAACGCAAAACAGAGTAGAATGAAGGAAATTAATTAAACCAAAAGAACACAAGTCGCTGATCTGACGGATCTGAATACTATTATTAGTGGGGACATAATGTTAACAAAATGATCGACAATACTGTGTAATTCTTGCAGTGTTATTGTCTTCATCTTACTTTCAGTACAAATAAAATTATTATGTCCAAAAGCATGTGTGAGAACTTTTGGATTTTTTTAATAAATGTTTTTCTTTCTTTTTCTTTTAGATCTTTTTATAAATAATCACCAATTAAAATTTTCAAAAGATGTATTGGATTACTGAATAATTAAAAAATGGTCTAAAAGATCTTCAGTTTGAGAATATGACTTAAATGAATCAACGTTGAGTAAACGTTTAAATTTAGGAAATGTTCCTAGTTCTTTAGAATCGAAGATTCACAGAGTTAGATCAACTTTTTTATGGAGTGACTATGAAAAAAATTACATATCAGTTCGCGGTAAAAATAAAAGTTAAACACAGTTTTAATAAATCAACAAAGCTTGTTGAAAACCAGAAAAAGTAAGCGTGGTTCGAGTCATCGGATTCAATACCGTTCAGGTATCCAGGATTTTCAACAATCTTCAGCAAATGATTGAAAAATATTCATATATCTAAAAAACAATTTTTAATGTAGGTGAAACTGGAATGCTTACAACAAGTTTTAATCGTCAAAGGAAAAAGACCGCTGGGATAGTTTCATCAGAAGAAAGAGAACATATTACCAGCGTTAATATATCCTAGAAAGAGTGAGAAAAAAAGAACCAATTTATGGAACACTAGAGGAAACAATTATCGGGTTATTGACCCTTTAAAATCTGCCTATAGTCAAGAAGCCTATAAATGGATGACAATGAATCCAGATAAAGTTATTACCATTTATCAAGTCGCTTCACTATTTGGGAAAGCTTATACCAAAATTGCATTTATCGAGAAGGCTGAAAAATCATTTTTTTGCAACGGGAATTGAGCCTTACAATTCTGAAACGTTTAACGACATAAATTTTACACCTGCTGATAATATTTTGCAGAATGAACCAATAAAAGTAATTATAGAAAGTAAAGAGCGGAGCTATTTCATAATCGACGATGCTGCGAACGGAGACATGAGGAATCACAGGTAATCTAGCCCCATTTATTTAATTACCAATAATTTACCAAATGGCTGTAAGTACAATATTTATTAATATTTTATTTTCGTTTACAGTAGAATCTTCTCAACCTGGTCCAAGGGTTTTGTGTACTCTTGTTCTTAACGAAGAAAATGACGTGAAAAGTCAATATTAGATCCCTCTAGAATCAGAAAGTCCTTCCAAATTTAAGGAGATCATGACTGAAACACTAACAAAAAAAGGAAATATTGAGGCCTTATATATAAAAATAAAGGTCTGCATACAAACCCTTTCAAACGGGTGATTGTATAAGTTTCATCCTCTCAATGATATTCAATAAATTAATTTGTTTTATTATTTATATTATATTATACTGGGCAAGTTAGATTTTCTACCAAACGTTGTTAAAGGTAACAGAAGAAAATTGTATTTAATAAGTCCGAGTTTGTAATGAGTACGCCTTAAAAGTAATCTCTTGATTAAGAAAATTTTAGAAAGAAAAATGTAAAAAAAATGCTTAATAAAATGTCAAAACCAAAAAAGTAAAAGACCAAAGCTCCAAATAACGATGAAAAATATTCTCTAAAAAAATTAAGCGGCATATACGCCACTTGCAACGAAATTTATTATGACTCTCCAGAAACAGATTTGATGCAATGCAAATTGGGCAAAAAATATCTAAAACAAAAAAAAATCTAAACTCTTTCTCCGAGTTCTACACACGAGACTATAAAGGAGGTGCGAGGAAGTAAATGGTGCTAGTCAATTTGGATTTAAGAGCGGTTTTGGAACAAGAGAAGCCATATTCAGTCTCCAAACATTAGTGCAGAATTGCCAGGATCAGAGAAAGGACGTCTTTTTGTGCTTTATCGACTACGAAAAAGCATTTGACAATGTAAAGCACGATCTCCTCATATCATATCTTAGGGACTTGGGACTGGATGTGAAGGATATCAGACTTATAGGTAATTTATACTGGAACCAAAGAGCGGAAATCCGAATTCAAAATGCAGGAACAACTGAGGACTTTGAAATAAAAAAGGGCGTCCGCCAGGGGTGCATTTTGTCTCTGATGTTGTTTAACTTGTATGTGGAAAGAGCTTTCACCGAGTCAATCTCCGACAGTCCCATGGGCAATTAAAGTAAACGGAATTCCCATCAATAATATTCGATATGAGGATGATACCGTGATATTAGCGGATGGTGCAAATGATCTACAAACTCTACTAGATAAGGTCAATGAAGAAAGTCAAAGATTGGGTCTGAAAATTAACATCCGTAAAACCAAATGTATGGCCATTAGTAGAAACGATACTCCAAATACCACAATATCCATAAATTGAGAGAGCAATGATCAAGTCACTCAATTTAAATACTTGGAATGCATGATCAACCAAAAATGGGACCCAGATCCGGAAATAAAATGCAGAATCGAGCAAGCTCGAACAACGTTCTTAAGACTTAAGACTAAATTTCTGACAGACAAAAACTTGAATCTCAGTCTCAGATATAGGATAGTAAAGTGCTAGGTCTGGTCCGTTCTCTTGTACGGAGTCGAGGCATGGACGTTGAAAACAGCAATTATCAACAAAGTTTAGGCCTTCGAGATGTGGACCCTGCGACGGATGCTGAGAGTATCCTGGGTTGATCATGAAACGAACGAAGACATACTGAGAAGAGCTGGTTTGGTAGACCGTGAACTTTTCGAAACCATCAAAAGAAGAAAAACTGACTACCTTGGACACATACTGCACGGAGAACGTTATCATTTCCAAGGTCTTATTCTCCAGGGTAAAATAGAAGGAGGAAAAAGAGGAATAGGTAGAGGAAAAAGAGGAATAGGTAGAAGAAAACTATCCTGGCTACGAAACATACGACAATGGACAGGAATACGGGACTTCCAGGCACTACAAAATGCTGCAATCAATAGAATCATATGATGAGAGAAACGATGGACGCCTAAGCAGGAATCTGCATGGCACTTTGAGAAGAAGAAGAAATGCGTCTTTCTAGAAATTGCCTTTTTAATTTATTTTATACTTAATTCTATACTTAACCAACTAGATTAACATTATATTTTAAATTTAACAACGACTTTAATAAAAAAATAAAAAAAAACTGTGTTATATTTATGACCTAAACAAAGTTAAGTGCACATCTGGCTATCTTACCATATGGAGTGGTTGGAAGAAGAGAAAAAACCATAAACCTGGTTGCTGTATGTTGACGATTCTTTCATAAGATACAAAAAACCTGAGAATTGCAGGTAGTTCCACAGAATAAGAATCAAATGGCCCCAATTATAACATTGACTATGAAGGAAGAACACGAAGAACCGTTTTCGAATGGAAAAATGAAGAGAAACAGGAAAGGAATGTAATAAAAAAATAAGATAAAATCGACCACACCGAAAAATACATGAAATCAGGTCCAATTTCTGAAAATAATAAATAAAGTAATAAATCTACATTTTAATACTTTCCTAAATTAACTATTATAATAGTATACTTACATGCGAAGAAAGAGAATAGAAAAGCAAATGCGGTTTTCATTTTTGATGACTGTAAGTTACTCAATTATTTTTTAATTGCTTAAATATCTATTTATATACTTATCGTCTTCCACTCCAATTTTAATATCAAAGAAAAATTCTGGATTAAAAAAATTATCTTAATATCTAATTATTTAATCTGTTAAATTCGAATGCATTTATATTTTTTTATATATTTTAATTTACTTGATTAGATATTTTATATAATTTACTTGCTACTGCAGCAGGTTCAGAATATAAATTAGAAAATGTTTGTCACAAAATTTGTCAATTATTATAAATTTGGTATAATTCTATAACGTAATTAGCTCATTTTTATTAACGGGAGGGTACTGTAAATTGAGACAGACTATTTTTTATTATAAAAGAATATTTTATTAAACCAACTTAATATGAAACAGGTGAACATCCGCTAATATTTATTAACTCCTTTGGACATGTAACTTCTACAAAGGAAACATCTGGATTTGAGTAGCCTGACATCCAATGGAATCTAAACAAGCAGCCTGGTTGCAGGGCTTTAGGAAGCCTGTAGCAATCTTTTTCTTCGTGAACTCCGCCATATTGATCGCCCCAAATGCTCTGGTCATGTGTTTTCCATTGGCCAGGGCAGCCTTTTTGATAATAGCCTACACCACTTCCTGGCATTGCTATGTCAAATTCGTTATGGGTGGCATGAGGGTCATCTTCTCCAGTGTTGGTGACTTGGACCAACATCTTTTTACCATTTAAGGGGGAAGGATACTTGGTGTTGAAAGTGAAAAGAACACATGAACAGCACATGTTTCGGTTTGTGTGGATGAATTTTGCGGCGACGAAACCTGATAAAAAATAATAATCAATAAAAAATGGGTCAGTTTAAGTTGATGTGTTAGTTATAAGAGAGAATCTAATTGTGAAAGAAGTCATTTATATCATTTTTATCGATGTGTTACTTTTTTAAATTCATTGTTGTTGATAGTATTTTTTTACCGTAGGCTAAAGTATTGTTTTTGCCATATCCTGATTGGTTGGTGCACATGTAAGATTGGCCTCCTACGCATCCAGACTGATTCTCAGGGTCGTTAGCAGTAACTCCGTCAGCTTTGCATGCTTTGACTGGTTTTTTGTAATTTACGTTTCCTGGCCAAGAGCAAGTTGGTTTACAGCAGTCCCAGTAACGTGTAGTGGTACCAGTACCTGAAATTCCACCTACAACTTTTTCAATTTTTATTTCTTCCTCCAACACGCCAAAGGCCGACGCATCTGAAAATAAACAAGAGAAAAAATTTTATGCTATAGTTCAAATAATTAGGGATTTTTTCCAAACGTAACTTATGGATATCATATTATGCTAAATTAATTTAATTAATTTGTTAGAATATGAAAATAATGAACAAACCAGCTTGAATCTTAAGGTTTTCTAAAGAAAATTATGAGATCTAGCTGTGCTTATTTATTGTGTTTGAAAGTTTTTAAAAAAATTTAAATAATTTATTTTATCATCATGTTTTTTATTTAAATATTGTTCTCTATTTTTTTTTACTTACATGCGACGAAAAAGGTTAAAAAAGCTACAGCAGTTTTCATGATTAACGAGAATGAACCAATGAATACATTTTTAGAGTTTAAGTATACATTTTTATCTTGTACCCCTTCAATTTTAATATCTAGGAAGATTATTATATTTAATTGATCTCAAACAATTTAAAAAAATAAATAAAAAAAATAAAGAATAGGTGATTGAATGTAAATATATATGACGTAAGAAGCAAGTTTAAAACAGATAACGAGAGTATCATTTCATTTTAAAATCAAATTTTAATTTTTCGCACAATAAGTTTAAATAAAAAGCTTATCTATCTCTAGTAATAGTTTAAAAAAAGGATATAGGCGTATACGTTAGGCCAGAATGCGATTAGAAGAAAAGCGGAAAGAGAAGAAGAAAGATAACAGCAAAACTTCTTCTTCTTGTACTATTAGCTGTTCCTGTTCAACTTCGTTTGCCATCATAAAATTAATTATTTTTACACAGAGTATCTCGTAGAGATGGCAAAACGTTCTTCTCTTTTATCTCTCCATTTTTTCTTCCGTTTCTCACAAATAGTAAAAGAATAATAGAAAAGAACAAAGAAACAATAAGAAAAATTAGCAGACTAGGGACCTTAGAAGATGCAGAATGTTGACATAAACAGAAAAACATGGTCTGTACAACTATAAGTTACAGAAATATCATACATTTTGAGAAGTGGCCTCTGGATCGCTTAATGTATTTACTGCTCTACTACACTAACTATCTAATGTAATAATCAAGGTTATTGAAGTTAAGAGAGATCGCCCTGTATACGAAAGGTTTAAAATTTTCAAAACGGAAATTAAATTGTAAACACATTTTATACAATAAAGAATGTATAATTTATTAACACACGTTGTAACGAAAGATATAAAAAATAAGATCAGACTTAAAAAACGTTTATATAACGTAGCAAGAAAAATCAACCAAACTGTATAGGGTGTCTAAATAAAAAAATCTGTACAGTAAAAGTGCCGAAAAGAAGTCTTTGGAAATTATTTTCACGTTTGTAACAGGCATAACTGCTGCACTAAATAGTAAAACAAACCAGAAACAAGAAGTTAAACTTGAAAACAAAAATTATAATAATATGGTTTTTAAATGCCACTTTAAATATTCCATCGCATTAAAGCCATAAAAGTGGCACTTACTTTATTAGTTGTTGCTTTTTAGTCATTTTCTGTTAGTAATCCTTTACTGACAGAACCAACAACTTAACAATGTTTTCCAGGTGAAGAAACATGATTGTTACATTTAATTTGCATAAAAATATACGAGAGTAGCTCAATAAATATTTACTTCTGCTTCATTTATTAGAGAAACCCGTTACAGCTTTATTTGTAGATATTCAAGGAGCCTACGATCATATAAATTTAAAGATTTTACACCTACAAATTATTAAAACTGGTTTTAGTAACGAATTTTGTAAAAAAAAGGAACAAAACTATTTATTAACAAAAACATTAATTAAAGTTAAAAATGAAATTGTAAAACCTAAAGAATATATTTGTCATTAATTTATTGTGTATTTTATTTACCCGCTTTCTTTTGGCTTAATCTGGGTATTGCCTTAAATATTTGTTAGTCAATTTTGATCAATAAGATCAAATTTTATAAGTTTCTTAATTTTTATAATTATTTACTTTAGTACTTAATTTTGGTTATATAATTCCTCATATTTTAATAGTTTGGTTTTGTAAATTAATATTGCTATTAGTCTGTGTAACTTGACTATAAGATAGTCTTTGTCTAACAATATTACTAGTGGACTTTCTTTATTCATTGGTTTCTATTTTTCCTTTTCTGTTGTTCTTATTCTTTATCGATCCTTTCTAAGTATTTGATCTAAACTGATGAAAACGGATTGAGATAATGAGATGATTCTAAAACTGAGGGATGCAGATTTTTACACGAAAGAGGGGGGGAGGGGTGTACGATGAAAATAGAAGAAAAGAATGGGTTAAGGTTGTGAATAAGGATAATTGGGTCCTGGAAAAAACAGCTTTTTACGTTCGAACACTTCACAGAAGACTTTTTTGAGTCTGCATTCTGATATAATGAAAAAAACTGATTTATGTAATGAAATTATTAATCTGAGTTTAAATGTTGCTCTCCCAAACCATTAAATACGATACGCCATTGGCAAGTTCTAATGTCAAGCAGCCATCTTGGGTAACCATCGCATTTGAATTTTCTATTTTTTAAAAACTAATTTTTCGTGGACCAACCTAAAATTTGACTTAAGTAATCATGGATGATACTAGACCGAGAATGATAGAAGTCACAAAAGGCGTTTGTTGTATACACGAATGGGTTCTCGGAAAAATATTTTCCTATATACTCAATTATTCAAAATTTGTCTAAAAAATAACATGAAAATGTATGAAACACTTTTTAAACAAAATCACTTGTCTTAGGGCTCGTGATTTTGTCACAAAAATTAATTCATGAATATTTATAAAACCATGTTTTCATTGTTAATTGAAATTTGACTAGAAAACGCCGGCAAATATTTGTTGTATTTTTAAATTTTTATTACCATTAACATTGTGATTATTGATACATTTATCCATTTTTGGAAACTTTTTCTTTAAATCATTTTCAGTGCACCACTCTCCATAAATTTAACCCCGAGCTTGCGCAGTTTTCTACTGGAAAAGCTATGTTGCCAAAATATAGATGTAAAATTATTTCATATTGATGTTGATAAAATAGACAATTATTTTAAATTCATTGTTAAAATAGACACTAAATTGGTAGATATTTTTGATATTTAAAACTAATGGCAGTGAATAATACCAGGGAATATAAATACACCCTAAGATTATTCGATATTTATTTAATTATTGTTTTATGTGTTAGTGTTTTATATATTTTTGTTTTTCTTTTAATTTAATAAATCTAATTCAATTCGATCCTGAATTTTATTTACCATTTGTCAATATAAATTTACTTTATATACCAATAAAATAAATATTAAATTTATATAAAAATACTATACATATACCACCAACATTTACAAAAAAATATTTAACTTAAATAAGATTGTACTAAAAATTCTGTAGTTAAATAGAGTAGTTCGTGTTTATTTATTGTAGAATATCTCAAGTACACACGTACAAATCTAATTTATTTAAGTAGAATCGATAGTAGATAATCAAAAAACTGTTTAAAACAGTTGATGGAACTTTTTTATAAAACACAAAAAACATATTTTTTATTATTCAAAATTTGGATCAGTATAAATTATTACCTAAGCTTTTTTATGACTTCTACATTATAACTATTAAGTCACTGTCTGTGTTATGGATTTAAATGATTTATTACAGATAAGTCGAGAAATTTAGTGTGGCTCGTGTTTGATGCTTAATTTTAATCCTACTGCCATCGATAACAGATAAGAGAAGAGTATTTATAAAATCTGATTTATTATTACAAAATAGTTAAATCCATGTCCCTTGAATTTCAATAAGCTAATATGAAAATTTGTTCAGCTTTTTTGGTCCTTATGGCCGCCTGTAAGTACACATATTAAAATTAATAATTTTTAAGTTAATATTTGAATAATATCCAAGAATTATTACTTTGATTATAAGACCATTATTACATATAATTTAACATATCTGAATTGTTACCAATATTTTATAATGCTTTAAAATATATGTGTTAAAGGCAAAATTCAGATGTCCAAACTATCTGTGTTTTTAGATGTTTCTTCAGAAGAAAACATAGTAATAAAAAAAATCCCAGGAGGACTTAGTGGTACCGGTACCACCACCAGATATTGGGACTGTTGCAAACCAACTTGCTCTTGGCCGGGAAATGTTGAATACAAAAAACCCGTCAAAGCATGCAAAGCTGATGGAGTAACTGCTAACGACCCTGAAAATCAGTCTGGCTGCGTAGGAGGCCAATCTTACATTTGTACAAACCAAGCAGGATATGTCAAAAATAATACTCTGGCTTATGGTAATTAAGTTTAAATAAAAAATTAGTTGCAAGAGGACTTTCTCCCGCTTATGATTGACATTCTAGGTTTTGTGGCAGCTCGTTTTAAAGGGACATCAAGAAACATGTGCTGCTCTTGTGTCTTATTTACTTTCAATACGCAATGGCCTTCTGATCTTAACGGCAAGAAAATGCTGGTACAAGTGACAAATACAGGAAACGCTCCTGAAAGTCAAACCAATTTGTTCGATATTGCAATGCCTGGAAGTGGAGTCGGATACTACACAGAAGGTAAATCAGTATATGTAAACTCCAGTTGTATTTTCAATAAATGAGTTGTTCTTTTGCTGCCGAGATAATAATTTAAGCTTTTTCTTCTAGGTTGTACTTCACAATGGCGCACTGATGTATCTAGTTGGGGTGACCAATATGGCGGTGTTCACGAAGAAAAAGAGTGTTACAACCTTCCTCAAAAGTTGTGGCCAGGTTGTTTGTTTAGATTCCAGTGGATGGTAGGTTATTCTAATCCCGATGTATCTTTTGAAGAAGTGGAATGCCCAAAAGAGCTGATCAATATCAGTGGATGTTCTCCGATCTCTCATCCTTAAAATCAATATTTTTTTTTAAACTGAATGTTCAAAAAGTTAAATAAAATGATGCAAGAAGTTTCGTTCGTATTTTTATTAAAACATACAAACTGTAAAACTTAAAAAACCGCTGCTGAAAGAAACTTATTCAGGGCATCACTTTGAAGAAATTTGATACCAAATAGCTTTAGCGGCATTAGCCAAGAAAAAAGTCTCCTAGCAACTACGTTGCAGTGGTTCAGGAAGATCAGATCATTGAGCACTAGACCTAACTCTAAGTATATTAGTTTCCTATTCCTGTTGATTCTGCCTTTTACAGATTTTAACAACCCTGGGTGTTTTCACCAACTTCAGCACGGGGATTTTAGAAAGTAAATAAGCTTAGGTATGATCTGAAGAAATAAGTTGAAATTGAAGATAATAAACTTGTTGCTTATTTTCTTAACGTAAAGGTATATCAAGAAATTCTACTTTGGAGTAGTAATTTTAGCAGACCGCCTGGATGAAACAGAAAAGTACTCGCATGCGTAATACTTCGAAATGATCAATTGTAAATTGAAGTTAATAAAACTCAAAATCAATAACACAAAACTAGTTTCTACAATATAGCTATTATCGGGTCTATAGTATGACAAAAAGAACAAGAACAAAATTCTAAACATTTCAAAACATGGTGAAAGAAAGAACATTAGGTGTGATAACATTAAACTTGAAAGAGAAACTTTAAACTAACATAAGCAAAAATGGGGAAAACTAAGACTTAATTTCAGAACTAAATTGAAAAAGGAAGTTTTATTACCTACCCAGTGTGGCTTATCCTTCATGTCGCCGTGTTTTCTTATGTTGCTGAAATTTTCTTCGCAGTTAAGGGGCATGATTCCCTCCTTGCTTTTTTGAGATTGTTGTTCTTCTTGAGTTTAAGTTTTGTATTATGTCAAGGAACCCCTTTAAGCTTTTTATTACCGAATGGGTATTGTCTGATTATATTAAGTACCCACTTCCAATTTCGTTGGTTTCATTTCCTTTTTGACGGGACATCTTTTCTCATTGCTCACCTCTTTAAACTTCTATTCATGTAACCACATTGTTACGATACTACTAAACATCTTACCTCCTACTTGTTTTATTTCTATTGTTTTTACATTCTGAATCAAACCATTCTTCTTCAATATTACTTACTTCTTTCTTTTGTTTTGTAAACTTTTCCTTATCTCTAATTCATATTTAGTCCTAAATTTCTCATGTTTTAGTTTCTCTGAGTCTCATTGTTTTATTCTGTTTGTCTGCTCTCTAGTCCTTGAATTTTTATTTTGCAATTAGCGATTGCTAAAATGTAGTCAGAATCAATGTTAGCTCCTCTATATGTTCTTGAGTTATCTTTTTTTTACTAAAACATGGTCTGTCTGATTGCTTATATCTGTTCCTGGCATTAACCAAGTAATTTTATGGATTTTTTTAGGTTTAAACTTAGTACTTACTGCATACGTGCCTGTTTCTGCAACAAAATTACATAGTTTTCCTCCTTTCTTGTTAGTTTCTTCATGTATTGTGTGAATTCCTAGAGCATCTTTTTAGTATTGTTCTCTTCCTTATTGAGCTTTAAAATTACCTATTATAATTAGCATATCATCTTTGGGAGCCCTTTCATACATTTAGTTCATAAAAAATGTATACTTTTCCCCATGCTCTTCTTCCTTCACTTGCATTAAATTGTACTACTTCCTCTTTTATTTTTTCTCTCACTATAAACGCTGTTCCTCCACATCCCTGTGTTGTACTTCCTGTGCCACATTGCATATTTCTCTTTGTCGGTCTTCTCCTGTCCTTGTCATTTTCTTGTAAATCTGTTACATCTGCTTAATATCTTTCTAGTTTTTTACTGTTTCTTCCGTTTTGTCTGGCTGCAATAATGTTACCACATTCCAAGTTCCTATTCTTATGGTACTTGTATTAATTCTCTTCCTTTTAGTTTCTTTTTGATTTTCATTATTTTTTGTATTCATGTTCCTTTTCTTAGCAATATGGTCATAATTATCACAATCATTTTTACTTGGTAGTACTGCTATTAGTTTTTTGAATTATATCGATTCTAATTTTCTTCAAATTCTGCCTTCTCTTCATTCCATCTCCATTCTTTTCCATTGATTATTATTTTGTTGTATCCAACTTTGACTATCTTTCATTTGTGTCTCTCTCTGTCTTTGTTATCTTTTTTAATTCTCTCTGTATTTTCCGTTTGGTCATAACGTTGTTCAGGTGTATTTTCCCTTCTATGATGTTTTTAATTTCATTTTGTTTTCCATGACATGTTTCTTCTCTTGTTCGTTTTCCAACTCGATTACACAGTGTTTTGCTCCTATTTTGTTTGTGATTTTAATCTGTACAACAATTTCTAAGTGGTTCTTTAAGAAATTTCTAATGCAAGTTTGCCGTTTCTCTTTGTGTCGATGCTGAGTCCGCTGAGAACTACATTATTTTCCGTTCATCTTTCCCTAACCACACCGTGTTGTTTTCTATTAATTCTTGTTGCTATTTTCTCGTTTTCTTTCCGTAGTAGTTCATTGGTATTCATGTATTTGTATTTCTTTCACATAACCTTTCTGATCTTCTCTTATTTGTTATATATAATTTTTTAGGCCTACTTTCATATCCTGTATCAGCTTTAGTTTTATCAAGTTTTCCTCGTCATTACGTTTAATTTATTTATTTTTTCTTATTCATTTCTAAGTGCTCATTTTTTCCTTTGATCATCTGTAGAATAGCCGTCTGAGTCCATTAGTCGCATTTTATTCTTCTGTGAGGTGGCTATCCTCTTAGGGCTACTTTAATATTATATTTTATTTCAGTATTTTCTTTTCTTTTTATTTCTTATTTTTGGGAAAGACGACCTGTTTTCTTTTTCAGTGAGCAAGTTCTGTTAACCTCACTTGCTTTATGTACTGTTTTTAGTTTATTTATCAATAATTAGTGGTTTTTTTCCAACTGCACTATGGTACTGCGATATTTTGTCACCTTCTTTATACGGTATCTCAACTATTGCAAATATTTCAGTACTAACTAGTATTTTCGCGTATATTTTATTGCAGATTTAGCAAACATATTTAACTAACTAGTTTAAATTCTATTGTATATGATCACATTAAAATGTTAAATTATAGAAATTTAAAGGATATTTTCAAAACTGAGATTAAAAACATAATCTCAAAATTAGGTAAATATTTAAACCTCTTTACTTTGTTTTATTAAATACAAAATATTAAAAAACAATTGATTTATCAAAATTGCTTCCAATGCTTATCAGTACCAAAATGTATATTTATATCAGTAGATATTTCAATAAATATTTTTCCTCTATGATTAATAAAACTTCAGTTAGGAGTTTCTAAAATGAAACATTTTATTAAATATATAAACTAAAAAACTTAAAGATTAAGTTTACAACCACTCTCCTTATAAATATCGGCAGGGCATTCAATCTGAGTGAATTGTACTTGCGGATTATTTGCGTTTTCCAAGAAATCAAATCTGAATACACAACCTGTCCGGAGAACTTCAGGTAGATCTGACACACATTGTTCTCTAGAGCTAACTCCTCCATACTGATCTCCCCAACCGCTCCATGGGGCATTCCATTGATCGTGACAACCCTGGGTGAACATACCAACTCCACCACCTGGCAAGGCAATGTCAAATTGATTCTTACCCAGGTCACCACCGGTGTTGGTTACCTAAAAATCAAATAATATTTCACAAAATAAAAATTTCTAAAATCTGCCGAAAACATTAAGAAAGAAAATAAACTCACTTGAACCACCAAGGTCTTGCCGACAATTTGATCAGTAAAGTCCAGTTTGAAACAAGCGCAGCATAAATTGGTGTCAGCTCCACCAGTAAATGAAGCAGCAGCGAAACCATATCCAAGTGTTTTATTTACTTGCCAGGGTTGTTGGCTATTGCACATATAAGATTTGCCACCATTACATCCGGACTGAACTGAAGGATCGACCTGATTGAGTAAAATTAAAATATAACATAATTAATATGAAATAAATATAGAACAATATTTATAACTTCTTTAACATGTTCACTTCGACTTGGACAAGTAACCGATGTTTTCTGCAACGCAACTACTTCTAAAGTTGAACGTTTACCAATATCAACAAATATAGACACAGTTGTAGATTGTTCAATCTCTGGACTTTTATCGACAGTTGTAGAATCAGTTCGAAGTTGTTTGCCCTTTACGCAGATTCTGTAGAGAAATATCTACCTTCAAATTCCAATCACATATCAAGACATTTAAAAAACAGTGAATTTGAATTTTTTTTAACCTTATATAGAATGTTTCTGGTGAACATATTACCAGTATATTTCCTAATAACATTGAGGGGGGACCATGTGTTGATGAGCCCAATAAGTTTGAATTTACTAGACAAAGCGAACTTAGAATTGAGTCCAATCCGTATTTAATAAACAAACATTTTGTAAACGAACAAGTTATCGATAAAATGGTTGAAGGGACAAATAGATATGAGTTGAATATATCCAAAACTATCAAATCTAGCCTCGATCTTTTATCTGAAGATAGAAAAATAGAATATGTTTACATTCTCTATATTCATATACAGTATGGTCCAAATGAAAGGAATAAATGAATAATTTCGTACATTTGCGATTTTAGAGGAAAATCCTGAAACCCGTCGATTTTTATTTTTAAATGGGCGCTTCGTCAGATAACCTTTTTATTTTTTATCTCTGTAAGCGTGATGACGTCATCAATAACTTTTTGAATAGAAAAGTGGGTCTTGCAATACATCAATTGAAAGGTCTTTTAAATATCTATTCACCTATGTCTAAGTATTATTGTCAAAAGTACACTCCTGCTCAAAAAAATCCGGACACTTGCATTTTGTATATTTTTTTTTAATTTTGTTAGTGTTTGGAATAGAACATTTATGGGACATTTTAGGGCAAAAGATTAAAAAGAGGCAACCATTGCCAGAAACGATCCAAGAGCTGCGAATAGCGTTGAATGAAGAATGGGAACAGATACCGCAAGAACAGATTCAGCAACTTATTGCAAGCATGCCTAGGCGTATTGAAACCCTCCGCAGGTGTAGGGGGGGGGGCAATACCCGATACTAAACCTAACGAACAGCCAACTGTGGGCAATTAAAATTTTGTTTTTGTTTTGTTTAATTTTTCGAACAATGTTAATTTTTTTTGCGTTACTTATTACTTTCTTTTGGGTTACTTATTTTTCCTATTATTACTTTTTTAGTGTTTTAAATAAACGATTTCTATTATTAATGTTTACTTCCTCCCCATTTAAAGCACTTAACACCTACAAAATTAAAAAAAAAATATACAAAATGCAAGTGTCCGGATTTTTTTGAGCAGGAGTGTAGTAATAATGATATTCGAACAGATTTCTTAATTTAATAAATATTGTTATGATGTTTTTATTGATAGCCAAAAATAGTATTGGTAAAGGCCGTCACTGACAATGAAAATATGTCTACCACTACATTTTAGCTTTTTTTTAAAAAAAAAACTTGTTACCATATCAAAATTCCTTTATTGACATTCAACATATTTGTTATTGTCAAGTGGTTAATGATATTGTAGTAGACGAAATCAAAAACTTTTTGACCCTTTTATCAACATGAAGTTGACTGAAACGGAAATAATTGAAATTGTAATATTAATTCGTTGTGGAGATAAAACACGTACGCCGAAAGAAGTATGTACGTTATTCAATAATAAATATCCCAATCGAGAACCAATTACACAGTCCACAGTAAGCAACATTGATAAAACATTTAGAGAAACGGGCCATGTAAAATAAACATCTTGAAGGCAGTAATTATCAAGACTGGAAGTTCTGGATTAAACATTTTTTGGTAGATGCAGGATTGTGATATTGTATAGAACCTAAAAAAGGAGAACCTGTAAATTTAGACACAGATCAAAGGGCATTAACAAAAATAAATTTGCCTTTAAAACAGCTGTAGAAACAAAGAGATGCTATTTAGTTTAGGAAGCATGGCTTTCTCTGCAGATCAAAGCACACCACTGTTATAGTACTAACTATTAGTACTCTCATCATTATGGGAATTAATTAGTTGCTACAAATGAAGATTGGGAGAGTAGTGACATATGTGGGAATAAATTTATCCAGAGAACTTTGATAGGTAGATTTGACTCCTTACTAAAATTTTCCAAATAATACAGATCCAGCAACTAATTTCAACAAAATGCACAAAGTAAAAATGTCCTAGATTTGATTGGCGACCAATTGAAAATTATTATCACCCCCGGTTAATTCGCGTCGTCCTATTATAAAAAAAAAACAAGTAGTATAAGTTTTATTTGAAGCAATACTTGTTATCGTAAATGCACGGACACATTACAATAGGTTTGGTGATCCTAGGAGTAAACTAGATATGCTGTAGATTCGACAAAAATATTTATGGATTATTAAAAGATGGTACAGTACTTGAAAATATAGAACATGTAGAATCTGTTGAGACTGTCGAAGCAGAAGCAGAACTTATGAATGAACAGAAAACTTGAATTAAATTAATTGTTTCAACTCTTATTTTATGGAAATTATTCATAATAAACATAGAAAGATAAATAATACTTATCTTAAATTTCCACAGTCTTCCAAACATTTTTTATTTACGTTTTTAAAAAAGATCTGTCAAATTTCTTTCTGCCTTGGAAAATGGTATTGACAGATACCGAACCCTAGATTAAATATATTAAAACGCTTTGGAAGACTGTGGAAATTTAAGATAAGTATTATTTATCTTTCCATATTTATTAGAAAAGTTGTTGTAAATTAAAATTTAGTGAATAGTTACTAAATCATCACAAGATAGTTAAATTTGAAGACATTGCGAAAACTAGCAGAAAAAGATGTTCATTATACTATAAGAAAAAAATAGAAGCTACAATAAAAGCCAAGAGGGTGGGAACTATGCCTTCCATGTTTTAATGCGAAGCACCAATAATATTTTGTTAATATTTATTTCATCTACGCTTCAAAAATTTTGATGCATAATAATAGATATTTCTTTTATTTTAACAGTTTGGTGTTCCCAAAAATGATATCACTTTCATTTTTGACGTGTCATTATCTTGAACCATTTTCAACACAGCCGAAGACTCAAAATATTTAACCAGAGTTAACTGGTAAGTTTGTTGTAGTAATATATTAAATATAAAAATCTTTCCTGCAACTAAAGAATATTATGACATATAAAAGTGTACACAACTTATTCATGTGCTTAGACCACCGGTGGTCAAGCACGGTTACTTGAAAATTTTTATTTGTACGGTCGGTGGTACAAGTCGGGTTGAACGTGCTAAAAGAAAAGCTAAATGCATGATAATTACCACAGTGATTCCATCGATTGCACAAGTGGATACTGGGATCATGTCAGCGGTTTTAATATTTTCTTTCCATGCACATGATGGTTTACAGCAATCCCAATAACGGGTAGTGGTACCAGTTCCAGATAAACCCCCAACGATGGGTTTTAATTCTGGGGATGTAGCCCTTGCATATGCAACTAATAGAGGAAAAAAATTACACCATAAGAATTAGAATTTGAAGGAATGTATTTAAATAATATCTATAAATCAAAATGATTCAAAATATACTTACAGATTACAGAAACTAGTATTAAAGTTTTCATGATTTCAGAAAATTCAAAACTGGAACAGTTAGTTAGATCTTCACCTATTATATACGTTGATATTATCTATCTAGTATATGCATTTTTTAGATCTCATAATCATTATTTATTTATTTTACAATTGACAAACCAATAATAGACTTTCAAAAATATAATCTGTGTAATACGTGTCTTAGTTTAGTAGCAGTTATTTATTTTTTGTCTATTTTATGATTTTATATATAATTTTATATTTTCCAATTAAAACTAATTTTTTAAAAAAGAAAATTTACTTTTTTTATTACAATTACTCGGTCTGATAGCTCAATAAAGAATGATTAATATCGAATTACCTCTGTAAAATACGAGTATGTAAAACAAATGTTAACATTTTTAAGGAAAAGTATTATATTTCTGCAACCGCAGGGTGTTAGTTGATAAGCGATTCCACTATATATTGTTTTTTCTATTCCACTACGTACGCGCATCTATAAATAAATTGTAAATAAGTATTTATATATATATATATATATATATATATATATAATTCAATGAAATTCAAAATCGTACCACAACAAATTAATTTATTAATTCCAAATTTTAAAGAAAGTGACAACTAGTTTCGACTTTTGAAAGTCATCATCAGGTATGTAATACAATACAATAGTAAAACAATAAGTTAACAAAGCAACGAGATAATGATACTTACCAAAACATGAAACAGGAAACAATATCACAGATAAAACCAAAAATCAAAAAAAAATATTATTATTATATTAAAAAATTAACAAAGGAATAAGTTTTTATACCACATATAAAAACTAACTAAATAACATTAAGACTGTGTGGAGTGGTGAACTTAAGAACATTTCAGAAAACAAATAAAATAAAAAAAATTGGTTCATCACTAGGTTTAAGTCATGTGTGTTGAACCAGATAAGGGAAACAGGAGGGAAAGGGTAAAATTGTCGCCTAACCCCCAATACTAAATGAGGAGGCAAAAGAAGGTCGATTAACCGACCTTTTAAGTTCAACCAGGTACAAAGACCCAGCAACAAAACCAATGAAAGAAAGATCAAAATCAAAAGGAGCAAGGAACCATTGTTTCGGAAACCATTATAAATAATGGATACAAGACTCCTATAGGGAGTAGCATGTATCATAGGAATAGAGAAGGTCACCCACAAAGTGGGGACAAGGGTAAGGATCCCAAACCAGGAGCCAAAAATATAAACCCACAAATAGCGGGAAGGAGGGAAAGAACTTTTCAATACGCATCAAAAAGATCTCAAAGCGGGATGATAACAATAGTAATTCTAGATTCAAAAATAACAAATTAAAATTGCGTTAACCACAAGCTTACAAAAACCACAGTCAAAAACAAGGTTCTGAAAGCGACATCTATCACAAAATATGAATAGAATGTGTGGGAGAAGAATTGCTAACTCGCTGGGGGTGGTTATTAAGCACATATATATATATATATATATATATACAATGTGTCCACGGATAGAGTTTGGAAGAGGAAAAACTTTTTTATTTGTAGATTTAGAAGAAAAAGTCATTCTTTATAAAAACGTCTGCTTGTGTCGAAACTACAATTTTGAATATATTTGTGGTTACTATTCAGGGTTAGTCAGAAATAACATTTTTAGTTTTTTGAATTTCGTTTAAAACTAATTTTACGTAAAAACAAACAACTGTTGTACCACATATAAAGGAACTCTATAAAATAGTTGACACAGAGATATAGATCACTCCTATTCTCTTTTATTTGTCAACCAAGATTAATAAAATATGAGTAGATTATAATAGACGTAAATTTAGGTTTTTTAATTAATAATTTATTGATTTAATGACACCAAATACATAGAAAAAAATGCCAAGTGACATATGACTATTACATGATGAAACATATACTTATTCGTACATCGTATTTATAGAAATTTAGAATTTGTGATGATAAGATTAGAAGTCGGTGTTCTTTTATGGATAAAGAAACCTGATTTTATATTATTTTCTATTTTTATTGAAATCTGCACATAAAAAGCTAGAGAGGTGATTGAAACCCTACATCGCCTCTTATAGTTTTCTGTAGAAGAATAAAGTATTTGTAACATTTTCATTAACCTTGTGTCTCAGTAATTTTGAAATAAAACAATAGCTAAAGTTCAAAGAAATCATATTAATTTTGTATTTTAGGTGCGCCCTTTATTTTGAGAATTTTGCTTAATTGATATAAACTTATTCAAAATCGAAATATAACTGTAAGGGAAAAAATCCGCTACTACACTTATGGTTTCTTTAAACAAACAGAATATAAACTTGGTGCTCCCTATATCTATTTGGGTATCTTTTCTGTTCTGTCTAGGAAAGAATTAAAAAACGGAGTTTTATTAAGTACATATATATTTATTAAAATTTAACAGAATGTTAAGGACAATTATAGTGAAACATTTAGGAAGCAATTTCCTCTTTTAAAAATACAGAATTCTATTGGTAAATATATAAAGCTGAGCTTTATTGAATTGGCTTTTAAAATATAATGTTTAAAAATATATATTTATGTATATAAATCTAATTAATCATATATTAGTAAAATTATTTATTATTACCTTTGGACATAATCTAAAGTTCTTCTGATGTTCCTTTCATTTAGTCTCGCCCTGCTCAAGACACTATTAAATTCCTCTATAATTTGTTGGGGTGGTAGGAGAGGCAGTGCCATTAATAGTTTTAGGATATTATTGGAAATTGTACAATTCTTAATAATGGGGAGGTATCCATATCCCTTTTTTTTTCCACAAAAAGTACAGAATACAATTTTGACATTATGTTGTTTTCTGGTTATATAAAAATATTGTTCTAATAGTTTATTTTAGGTTGAATTATGGTTTTGCCAATTTACGTGTTTAATGAATTTCATTTCTGTAGGTTTGTCGGTTTTATCTAATACGTTTCTGATGACTTATAGTTATGAAGCTTTAAATTTTGATACATTGTGGACGCCCACGGGTGGTTTTACCATTTTAGAGAGACCTCCAACGATTTGTTCGCATTCGTTGTCTTCTTCGGCCAAAGCCACAGCAACTAAAGGAGGTATTAGTTAAAAATCGTAGCCGTTTACCCACTAATAAAATGTTCAATGTTATTTAATGATAATGCCTTAGTAATTAACATAATTGTTCAAGTTTTATTTAAGACAAATTTAATATATATATAAAAATAGATTATGGTTACTTACCGAATGCCAAAACTACCAGAGCGAATTTCATTTTTCTACAACTTGGTGTCAGTTTATGTTATTTTTAGGTGAACTATCACGCATAGAAGTATTGCTTAACAATTTTGAACCACCTTGTATATAAATCGCAAACATTACATCTTCAAAAAAAAACAATCAAAATTTAAAAACCTATGTGTAGTGACCTGTTAGAAAAATACAATTAATAAGGTGTAAAAGTGGTTTAATAAGATGTTTATGATTGTCTTTTATAACTTTAGAGTTGATTTTATCCTCCCCGCATGAGTTGGTATTTTTCAGTATACCAATTACTGAAATGAGCTCTGGATCTCTGATAGGTCATAGATACATTGATCTGTCGCATAGAGTATTGTAGGTTTGGGGAGTTGGGTGAATTTCCCTAGCAAGTTTGGCACCATCGTCTGTTTTTATTATTTTAATTATGTTTTGACTTTGGAACTTATTAGAGGCTTCCTGAATTTTTTTAGGGTACTTTAAGTTTTGGTTTATTTTTGATTTATAGTAGTCCAAATTGACATTAAACTTCTAAAATAATTTAGAAAGATTTCATTGAAACCTTCCTACGGTTCCTTAGATTTTTAAATTTAAATATTTTTTTGAATAATGAAATATATTTAGGTTTTTAAATTTTAATTGTTTTTTTTTTGAAAATTGTGATGTTTAACGATTTGTGTATAGTTATATTATTTCTAGAAGCTCTGATGATGGCCAAATAAATGTGCTGAAACATTGGCAGATGAAATAATACTGATTTTTTTAAAATAGACTTAACCCAACCAAGTTTTAAAAAAAATATGTTTTATTTTGTAAACTTGTTAAATTTGTTAAACCTATTTATAAAAAGAAGTATATTCATAGTTATTTAACACATTTCTGTGATTGTTTTTAAAATGAGAGACAAATTTTCCAAAGTTGATTTTGTCGGACATTGCTATTAAATCATTAATAAAAATATTTTTGCCCAATGGATTTGTTTGAGATTTTGACTTTACAACTAATATCTTAATTATTACAGGCCAGTCCTTGAAAATTTTAGGGACCTATTTAAAAATTAAAAATCTGATAAAAATTTAACCAAAATACTTTCGTTTTAATTAAATCTCTAAAATATTCAACCCATTTTAATGTTTTATTCTTCTAATGCATTTCGGACAGTTAATAGAAATATCTCTCTCTATAATTATCTAATACGAATAAGGTTGCAAATTACAAGGGATATACTCGATAATTAGATGCCTACAATAAATTTTCCTTAACTTCTAATCTAAATTTTATAAAATTAGAAACTCTTTAGTTATTTTGTGCACATTTTTATGGAAGACTGATTATTATTATAATAAATGATTTATTGCGTCAAACGAGAAATAAAGTAATTAATAATTTATATAATTTTTTTGATTTTTATGTTTCAATAGTACCGAAATAAAATATTATTTACCTACTTATCGAAAATATAACAATGCCTGTTCATAAGTCTGATCTCGATAAGGACTCGATTTGCAAGTTAAAGATAAAAAATTGGTATATATGAACCGATCGTAAACGTATACCGACATCAGACTGGTGAAAACAATCTGAAGACACCATGAAATTCGCTGTGGTACTTTTGGCATTCGGTAAGTAACCTTAATAAGAAACATTTCTTTAAATTTCGCATTTTCAAAAATTATTTATTTTTACGGTTTTGAAAATTTATCAAAAAAATTCTTAATATCGTAACGTTACGTTACCTACAAGAATTTTTTAAATAAAAAATTAAGCAAATTTTCTTAGAATTATTCTTCGGACCACTTCTTGTCTTAAATAAATCGGTTGTAATTATTATAATTAACACGGCGCGTTATTATTAAATAACATTTGCTTTGTAATTCGAATATTTTGTTAGTGTGTAAAGTGTTACGATTTTTAACTAATACCTCCTTTAGTTGCTGTGGCTTTGGCTGAAGAAGAGATCGAATTCGAACAAATCGTTGGAGGTCTCTCTGGAAATGGTAAAACCACCCGTTATTGGGATTGTTGTAAACCATCATGCTCATGGAGAGAAAACATCAAAACTCGCGACATGAAACCAGTTGCTTCTTGCGATAAAGGCGGAGTTAAGGAAGTAAGTAAATGAGAAGAGATTAAAAATCTAACATCACTACAAATTTTCAAAATTAAAGTTTTCCATCTCATTAAATTTATATTCTTTTTTATTATCACGAATTCAAATTTCCAAATCTTTGGAGATCCCTAGATGGAAAATACTTTACCCTATTTAACACCTACGTCCTTTAACTTTGCCTAATCCTTTAAAATAGATGATCATTATGTAATATACTATTACGTTACAGATAGCAGCATCCACCAAATCAACATGCGACGGTGGAGCTTCGTACATGTGTAGCAACCAACAACCATGGGCAGTCAATAACAATCTCGCTTACGGTTTTGCTGCTGCTTCTTTCACTAGTGGTTCCGACACCAGCCGTTGCTGCGCTTGTTTCCAATTGGACTTCACTGACCAACTTGTAGGCAAAAGAATGGTCGTACAAGTAAGTAAATTCTTTCTTCACAACAATTATGACTAGGTATTTGCTAATTTACAAGAGTTAATTAAATTAAATCTAAAAAGCTGGATTATTAACCATATGTGGGTTATTTCTAGGTAACTAACACTGGCAGTGACTTGAGTTCAAACCACTTCGACATTGCCCTTCCCGGTGGTGGAGTTGGTATTTTCCCCCAAGGTTGCCACAATCAATGGAATGCCCCGTGGACCGGTTGGGGAGAGGCGTTTGGAGGAGTTTCAAGCAGAGGTCAATGTGAAACACTTCCTAAACAACTCAGACCCGGTTGTTACTTTAGATTTGACTTCTATAAAAACGCAAATAACCCAGGAGTCCGATTCACCCAAGTTAAATGCCCTGCTGCCATCGTTGCCAAATCTCACTGTAGTCTTGACCCCTAAATGATTTAATATTATAATTCCTTGTTAATATTTCATTTTAATAAAATGGTTTATTTTTAATATTTTAATAATTTAATATATTTTTTTTACAACAATAATATAAATATATATATATATATGTATATGTATATGTATATGTATATGTATATATATATATGTATGTATGTAATTCGTAAAGTTTGAGGACGTTTTTGGAGGTTTATTGATTAGTTCGAGGATATTTGTCAACTTTGAGGTCGGTCCTCAAACTTTTTTCTATAGTAATTGGTTAGTTTAAGAACCTTTACTGATGTTTCATAAAGATGATAATTTTACAAAATACCTAGCTTCTTCACTTTGAGGTATACCATAAAACTTAATGCATTTGAGGACATTTGATATAAATTTTTCAAAATGGAAATTTGCTCAATTATAAAGACTACAACTTTTCATTATATTTCCGAAGACCAGTATTAAAAAAAATGAAAGAAAGGCTTAATAAGTTGTATTTTAAAGTGTGTAAGATTCTTTATTTAAAGATATGTGTAAAAGAAATATATATATTTCTCAAAGTCAAAAGAGTGTCAAGCGCTTTCGGCAAAACAATGCCATCATCAGGACAAAAAAAGTGCAAAAAAGTAGAGAAGGTTGGTTATAAAACAAAAGTAGAGAACATCAACGCAGTAACAATACATCTTAAATTAACTTTTTAAAAAACGACATTAATATAGTAGAAAACAGTAACATTTTTAAAAAAATTTGGTTTTTAAAGGCCCAGGCCTGAAAGTTGTCCCAATAAAAGACAACAAGTGTTTTTTAAAAAACATGTAAAATAAATAAAAAATTAAGATGTTTTACGTGAGAAAATTATGAACATGCGGTTTTTGAAAACCGTCAAAAACCGCATGTTCATAATTTTCTCACGTAAAACATCTTAATTTTTTATTTATTTTACATGTTTTTTAAAAAACACTTGTTGTCTTTTATTGGGACAACTTTCAGGCCTGGGCCTTTAAAAACCAAATTTTTTTAAAAATGTTACTGTTTTCTACTATATTAATGTCGTTTTTTAAAAAGTTAATTTAAGATGTATTGTTACTGCGTTGATGTTCTCTACTTTTGTTTTATAACCAACCTTCTCTACTTTTTTGCACTTTTTTTGTCCTGATGATGGCATTGTTTTGCCGAAAGCGCTTGACACTCTTTTGACTTTGAGAAATATATATATTTCTTTTACACATATCTTTAAATAAAGAATCTTACACACTTTAAAATACAACTTATTAAGCCTTTCTTTCATTACATAGTGTGTACGCACCAAACACGTAACCTTTTGTTACTCTTCAAAATTAAAAAAAATGCTTATCCAAGGATATTAAAAAAAATAAATTTAAATGATGTATTCTATTTCTATTTTAATGATCTCTATAAGGAGATGGTATCAAAAATATATTAGGTGCACTTAATATTTATGTGCTCTTAATAGTCGTGTCGATTTAAACAAAAGTAAACTAACACAAAAAGTTAAAACACTCATATATTTTTTTGCCCTTAATCACTATTTATTAATTGTTCGTCAAAAAATATCCATACAATTATTTTTTTAAGCCATGTCGGTGGTACCCTCAAGCGAATCTTCCGAACTCAAAAAATTCCTCTCTCGCATTTGGTAATACTGGTTTAAGAAACTTTACAATGAAGTGTATGACTTGACAAGATTTATTTTTTTAAAGCTATAATACATTTTAACTTAAAAAAAAAAGTTCACACCTGTTAATAGATCTAAAGATACTAGAATCAGGTTTAACAAATAATCTCTGTATTGTACCGCAACTTTCATATATTACCTTACAATGTGACTAAGAGACAAAATCGGTTATGTGTAGATACAAAGGTTTCAGGATATTCCCCTAAAATCGCCGATATACGCAATAATAAATGTATTCCTTTCATTTGGACTATACTGTATACCACGTTGTTTATTAATTAAATAGAAATACTTGTATATACGTAATTCGTAAAGTTTGGTTGCCTTTCTGGAGATTTATTGATTAGTTTGGGTACGCTTTTCATCTTTAAGGTCGGTTCTTTCACTTTTTTGTAATAATTGGTTAGTTTGAGGTCACGTCCCCAAACATCACGATAAATAATTTCTGATTTGTAAATTTGGGGACGCTTTTGTTAGTTTATTGAATAGTTATCATTTTTGTCAAAAATTTAACCGTTTTCGAGATAACCACCCCTAACCGTAGCCTGGTTTTCGAGCTGCTGCGCCGCGTCTCGGAAAGCACGCTCCGTGAATGCGAGCAGACAAATTGTTCCATAACTTGGGTAAAAATTAATCTTTTTTGATGATTCAAAGTTCATATGAAAGAAGGGACCTCCAATTACATGATACTTTCAGAAAAAAACATTTTGTCAAAAATGTTGGATTTTGCTGAACTTACGATTGTGCCTAATTACAAAATGGCATTCGTTCATCAAAATTGGAGTCTTTCAGCTCCTGGTGCATGTGTTATGGGTATACATTAAAATTCTACCAGCACTGCTAAAATAACAGATAACTTATAATAATCGATATTAGTTTGACTGTTATTTTTATAAGTAACATTGCCAGTTTAGAAAAAATTTTATTTTTTGAAAACTTTCTTGTTTTGGGGTACGTTTGTCGGGATATGGTCTATACTTTTTTAACAATAAATAATTTCTATGAGTCTCTCCCAAAAAAAATCATATCAATTAATTGAAAAGTTTTAGTAAAACAACTTTCAAGTAAATTTAATTCAGAAAAATAAATGTATGGCAATAATTATTCTGACACTTTATTAAGACCTACGTTACTTAATTGAATATAGACTATTGATAAAAGCTAAATTAAATTAGACTAGAAAAAAAATGTGTGTTGGAAGTCTACTCGTAAAGGATGAAAAATAATTATCAGAAAATAAATAGAAAAGTTGAACAGGATCAAACTGGCCGTCCTTTGTGAATAGTTACACAGGCTGTTTCATTTAAAAAAAATCTTTAAATTTAATATTAATTTTTGTCTACCCTGTACGGAATAAAAATTCATAAATAAATAACTAAAAAAGTTACTTCATTCAATTTGAACAAAGTTCAATTGAATGTTGGACCACCCTGTATACATGAACATTTTTTTAAGATGTGTGCTTTTTAATACCATTGACGGAAATCTTCAAAAAAATCATTAAATCTTTTGTAGCAGGAATTATCTATTCATTTAGTATTATTTCAGTGATCCATTTCTGAATTAACATTTTGTATACTGAAGTAACTAACGCCTTCGTATCCATTGTATTAAACTATTTCCGGTCTGATCCCATCTAGACGTGGTGATATCCGATTTTTGATTTTATTGGTTTTAGATTATTTAGAGAAATAGTAAAACGGTTAAATTTTTGACAAAAATGATAAGGACAGTTTTTGTAGATAATCGACTGCTCTCCATTTCTAGCCAAAGCCCACTTCTCTAAGTGTCATATTTCGGGAGATATCGGCCATTTTCCAGGCCCCACCCCTCACTTCTCGGTGGACATATTTTCAGGGAGTAATCTACCCATGAACACCAATAAATTAAAAAAAAAAAATTCTGCACGCGACCTGATGTCATGGTTGATACCTTCGTTTATTGGACTATAGCTATTCCAAAGCGTAACACAGATCACACAAGAGTACAAAATTATAGACCAACCAATACCCTTACTTAGGAATTTAGGCAAAAATTTAATGATTTCTTTGAGAGGTTTCCGTTATTGGTATTGAAAAGCACACATCCCAAAATTATTTTAATGTATAGGTTGGTCCCACATTCAATTAGACAAATCATTAAAAATTTTTTCACATGAAGTAACTTTTTTACTTATTTATTTATTTATGAATTTGAAGTACAAGTCGGTCAAAAATTAATATTAAATTCAAAGATTTTCATTTTTTTTAATCGAACATCCTATGTAATTATTCACCAAAAGGTGGCCAATTTCATCCTATAATAAAGTGTTAGAATAATTATTGCCTGATATTTATTTTTTTTTCTGAAGTTTACCTGAAAGTTGTTTTACTAAAACTGATTCAATTAATTGACATGATTTTTGTTTTGGGAGAAACCCATAGAAATATCCCGACAGACCTACGCCAAATCAAAAAGTTTTGAAAAAATACAAGCAAGATTTTCGAAGTTTGATGACAAATATTAATGTGAAGAAGCCGCCTGCTTTTTAAAATTATCATCATTATAAAATATGTGGACAGGTCTCCAAAAAACCCCATTACTATAGAAAAAAGTTTAAAGGTAACTATTCAATAAACTAACAAAAGCGTCCCCAAATTTACAAATCAGAAATTCTTTATCGTGATGTTTGGAGACGTGACCTCAAACTAACCAATTATTACAAAAAAGTGAAAGAACCGACCCTAAAGATGAAAAGCGTACCCAAACTAATCAATAAATCTCCAGAAAGGCAACCAAACTTTACGAATTACGTATATACAAGTATTTCTATTTAATTAATAAACAACGTGGTATACAGTATAGTCCAAATGAAAGGAATACATTTATTATTGCGTATATCGGCGATTTTAGGGGAATATCCTGAAACCTTTGTATCTACACATAACCGATTTTGTCTCTTAGTCACATTGTAAGGTAATATATGAAAGTTGCGGTACAATACAGAGATTATTTGTTAAACCTGATTCTAGTATCTTTAGATCTATTAACAGGTGTGAACTTTTTTTTTAAGTTAAAATGTATTATAGCTTTAAAAAAATAAATGTTGTCAAGTCATACACTTCATTGTAAAGTTTCTTAAACCAGTATTACCAAATGCGAGAGAGGAATTTTTTGAGTTCGGAAGATTCGCTTGAGGGTACCACCGACATGGCTTAAAAAAATAATTGTATGGATATTTTTTGACGAACAATTAATAAATAGTGATTAAGGGCAAAAAAATATATGAGTGTTTTAACTTTTTGTGTTAGTTTACTTTTGTTTAAATCGACACGACTATTAAGAGCACATAAATATTAAGTGCACCTAATATATTTTTGATACCATCTCCTTATAGAGATCATTAAAATAGAAATAGAATACATCATTTAAATTTATTTTTTTTAATATCCTTGGATAAGCATTTTTTTTAATACTGGTCTTCGGAAATATAATGAAAAGTTGTAGTCTTTATAATTGAGCAAATTTCCATTTTGAAAAATTTATATCAAATGTCCTCAAATGCATTAAGTTTTATATTATACCTCAAAGTGAAGAAGCTAGGTATTTTGTAAAATTATCATCTTTATGAAACATCAGTAAAGGTTCTTAAACTAACCAATTACTATAGAAAAAAGTTTGAGGACCGACCTCAAAGTTGACAAATATCCCCGAACTAATCAATAAACCTCCAAAAACGTCCTCAAACTTTACGAATTACATACATACATATATATATATACATATACATATACATATACATATATATATATATTTATATTATTGTTGTAAAAAAAATATGTTTCATTAAAAATAAACCATTTTATTAAAATGAAATATTAACAAGGAATTATAATATTAAATCATTTAGGGGTCAAGACTACAGTGAGATTTGGCAACGATGGCAGCAGGGCATTTAACTTGGGTGAATCGGACTCCTGGGTTATTTGCGTTTTTATAGAAGTCAAATCTAAAGTAACAACCGGGTCTGAGTTGTTTAGGAAGTGTTTCACATTGACCTCTGCTTGAAACTCCTCCAAACGCCTCTCCCCAACCGGTCCACGGGGCATTCCATTGATTGTGGCAACCTTGGGGGAAAATACCAACTCCACCACCGGGAAGGGCAATGTCGAAGTGGTTTGAACTCAAGTCACTGCCAGTGTTAGTTACCTAGAAATAACCCACATATGGTTAATAATCCAGCTTTTTAGATTTAATTTAATTAACTCTTGTAAATTAGCAAATACCTAGTCATAATTGTTGTGAAGAAAGAATTTACTTACTTGTACGACCATTCTTTTGCCTACAAGTTGGTCAGTGAAGTCCAATTGGAAACAAGCGCAGCAACGGCTGGTGTCGGAACCACTAGTGAAAGAAGCAGCAGCAAAACCGTAAGCGAGATTGTTATTGACTGCCCATGGTTGTTGGTTGCTACACATGTACGAAGCTCCACCGTCGCATGTTGATTTGGTGGATGCTGCTATCTGTAACGTAATAGTATATTACATAATGATCATCTATTTTAAAGGATTAGGCAAAGTTAAAGGACGTAGGTGTTAAATAGGGTAAAGTATTTTCCATCTAGGGATCTCCAAAGATTTGGAAATTTGAATTCGTGATAATAAAAAAGAATATAAATTTAATGAGATGGAAAACTTTAATTTTGAAAATTTGTAGTGATGTTAGATTTTTAATCTCTTCTCATTTACTTACTTCCTTAACTCCGCCTTTATCGCAAGAAGCAACTGGTTTCATGTCGCGAGTTTTGATGTTTTCTCTCCATGAGCATGATGGTTTACAACAATCCCAATAACGGGTGGTTTTACCATTTCCAGAGAGACCTCCAACGATTTGTTCGAATTCGATCTCTTCTTCAGCCAAAGCCACAGCAACTAAAGGAGGTATTAGTTAAAAATCGTAACACTTTACACACTAACAAAATATTCGAATTACAAAGCAAATGTTATTTAATAATAACGCGCCGTGTTAATTATAATAATTACAACCGATTTATTTAAGACAAGAAGTGGTCCGAAGAATAATTCTAAGAAAATTTGCTTAATTTTTTATTTAAAAAATTCTTGTAGGTAACGTAACGTTACGATATTAAGAATTTTTTTGATAAATTTTCAAAACCGTAAAAATAAATAATTTTTGAAAATGCGAAATTTAAAGAAATGTTTCTTATTAAGGTTACTTACCGAATGCCAAAAGTACCACAGCGAATTTCATGGTGTCTTCAGATTGTTTTCACCAGTCTGATGTCGGTATACGTTTACGATCGGTTCATATATACCAATTTTTTATCTTTAACTTGCAAATCGAGTCCTTATCGAGATCAGACTTATGAACAGGCATTGTTATATTTTCGATAAGTAGGTAAATAATATTTTATTTCGGTACTATTGAAACATAAAAATCAAAAAAATTATATAAATTATTAATTACTTTATTTCTCGTTTGACGCAATAAATCATTTATTATAATAATAATCAGTCTTCCATAAAAATGTGCACAAAATAACTAAAGAGTTTCTAATTTTATAAAATTTAGATTAGAAGTTAAGGAAAATTTATTGTAGGCATCTAATTATCGAGTATATCCCTTGTAATTTGCAACCTTATTCGTATTAGATAATTATAGAGAGAGATATTTCTATTAACTGTCCGAAATGCATTAGAAGAATAAAACATTAAAATGGGTTGAATATTTTAGAGATTTAATTAAAACGAAAGTATTTTGGTTAAATTTTTATCAGATTTTTAATTTTTAAATAGGTCCCTAAAATTTTCAAGGACTGGCCTGTAATAATTAAGATATTAGTTGTAAAGTCAAAATCTCAAACAAATCCATTGGGCAAAAATATTTTTATTAATGATTTAATAGCAATGTCCGACAAAATCAACTTTGGAAAATTTGTCTCTCATTTTAAAAACAATCACAGAAATGTGTTAAATAACTATGAATATACTTCTTTTTATAAATAGGTTTAACAAATTTAACAAGTTTACAAAATAAAACATATTTTTTTTAAAACTTGGTTGGGTTAAGTCTATTTTAAAAAAATCAGTATTATTTCATCTGCCAATGTTTCAGCACATTTATTTGGCCATCATCAGAGCTTCTAGAAATAATATAACTATACACAAATCGTTAAACATCACAATTTTCAAAAAAAAAACAATTAAAATTTAAAAACCTAAATATATTTCATTATTCAAAAAAATATTTAAGTTTAAAAATCTAAGGAACCGTAGGAAGGTTTCAATGAAATCTTTCTAAATTATTTTAGAAGTTTAATGTCAATTTGGACTACTATAAATCAAAAATAAACCAAAACTTAAAGTACCCTAAAAAAATTCAGGAAGCCTCTAATAAGTTCCAAAGTCAAAACATAATTAAAATAATAAAAACAGACGATGGTGCCAAACTTGCTAGGGAAATTCACCCAACTCCCCAAACCTACAATACTCTATGCGACAGATCAATGTATCTATGACCTATCAGAGATCCAGAGCTCATTTCAGTAATTGGTATACTGAAAAATACCAACTCATGCGGGGAGGATAAAATCAACTCTAAAGTTATAAAAGACAATCATAAACATCTTATTAAACCACTTTTACACCTTATTAATTGTATTTTTCTAACAGGTCACTACACATAGGTTTTTAAATTTTGATTGTTTTTTTTTGAAGATGTAATGTTTGCGATTTATATACAAGGTGGTTCAAAATTGTTAAGCAATACTTCTATGCGTGATAGTTCACCTAAAAATAACATAAACTGACACCAAGTTGTAGAAAAATGAAATTCGCTCTGGTAGTTTTGGCATTCGGTAAGTAACCATAATCTATTTCTATAAATATTAAATTTGTCTTAAATAAAACTTGAACAATTATGTTAATTAATAAGGCATTATCATTAAATAACATTGAAAATTTTATTAGTGGGTAAAGGGCTACGATTTTAAATTAATATTTCCTTTAGTTGCTGTGGCTTTGGCCGAAGAAGAGATCTAATTCGAAAAAATCGTTGGAGGTCTCTCTGGAAATGGTAAAACCACCCGTGGGAGTCCACAATGTATCAAAATTTAAAGCTTCATAACTATAAGTCATTAGAAACGTATTAGATAAAACCGACAAAATCTACTGAAATGAAATTCATCAAACATATATTTTGTCCAATCAAGTAAAATTCGTAACATAAAACGTCCAAGGAAATATCATCATAGCCTTATATTATCAAACACTAATGGTAGTGGAATAAATTATTTATACTTCATTATTGCTAAAATTTTAAAATTATCGTCGTGGTGACAAAATAATAATAATTATATTTTATGTTTTCCTCTATAATAATTATTAAAAATATTTTATCTTAAAACTGATGACTGCTTTTATTCTTGATTGTTTTTAAAAAACAACGATTTCAGGTACAAGAAGACTTAATTTTTTAAGTGGTTCAAATTTTATCCTTTGATAAGCTATTTTTGATCTAAGTTGAACTTGAAATGTATACTTATCTAAACCTTAAAGGATTACGTCATGTTTATTTTGGTTTAATTTTGAATACAATGTGAAAAAGTTTAAGGAAAATACAAAATACAGATGTAATCCAATATTCCAACTCAAACTGGATTAATACACAGAAATGAACATATTTTTACAAAGAAAGTAATTAATAAATATTTACTGATTAAAATATTTTTTCATTTATTGAATATATTCTTAATTATACTAATTATACTTTACATATGCAGTAAAACAAGAGGTCAAGACGTCTAAATTTAATGTAACTTTTTGAAATACTTAATAATTTTTCTAAATGTATTAAATAATTTGTTTTCTTATTTGAATAATCTTTTAGAAATAGATTAGATGGAATTATATCTTCATTTGCAGAAGATATTCTCATAATATGTACGGGAGAACCTTTGGACAAAAACAAAAACTGAGAGTGGCTTCAGTGATAGAAAAAGCTGGCCTGATTAAATGACACTCATTATAAACTCCCAAGGAACTAAATTTTGACTCTTTAGTTGAAGTTACATTTAGTACAATTAGTACGAGTACCCTCACAATTTCAGGAAACAGTTGGCATAAGTTTATATAGGGAGAACTAGGCCAGTTTAAATACAAATTGCAAATTTAAACATTTAAGAGATTTGTATATAGAATAGTTGAATTTGACTAAAAAAATATGATAACTTTAAACTTAGTGGAACGACGGGTAATACTAATGACTAACAGAGAGTAATGCGAAATAATTTGAACCAATTCGATTAGTTTATGTGTAGAAATATACAGGATGTACTAATGAAAACTTGACTCCTTCACAGAAACTTTTTAAGGGGGCAGCTGCCCTGCAATGTGGTTGATATTTGGAATATTTTGAACGCGAACGCCAAAATGGAGGTGCATTACTTCCACTTACTACTATAAGAGACGTAAGTATAGATGTTTAGAGTATCGATTAAAAATTAATTCCATATCTTAAAATTTCAAATTTCGAAACTGCTTTTACATTTCAAACATAAAATAAACTAACACAAAGCATAATACAATATTCAATAGAAGGAAGCACTGCCACAGTATTATCTTTAAGTGAAGACATGACAACGCTGCAATTTTTTAACTTGTCATTTTAACTTTATCGTAAAAGTCTTTATTAAATAATTCAAATTGAATTCCAATTCCTAAAATATAAATATAAAATTAAAATATTGTAAATATTCATGTCTTTGATTTACGGTTGTTTCTCGCCGTTTAAAATATATGTTACATAAACACAAGTTGATCTTTACTCCGCCAGTATTAAGTATCCCCGACTGAGAATGCAGCCAATTTAAAAAAAATTGGCCTCAGGATGATTGCATAAATGTAAAAGTGGCTGGATGATAGAGGAATTATTTTTGGAACAAATAACACACTTTTCTAAAATGAATAAACCAAGTAGAGAAAAAATCAAACTATTGTAAAGAAAATGGCATCGTGATGGCCTCAGTTTTTCTAACAACATTATTGAACCATTGGATTTAACATTTTTTTCATCATTAAAAAAGTGCAAGACATAGAATGCGACATTTTTTTAAATCGAAACAATAAGCATTTTTGATGTAAATAATTTTAATACTACCTTAGAGTTACCACACCAGAAAATTTAAATAATGACTTTGAAAAAGTAGAAATATTTCCCTTTAACTGAAATGTATTTCGGTAAGACGATTTTTAGAATTCATCTGCAAAATCAACATTCTCTAATATTGCAGACACACAATATGAAACTAATAATGAAAATTTGTCAAATATCTGTGTAAAGGCTAAGAATAATATTGAAGACAATGAAAATACACCATTAAAGATTCTTCAAAAATGTAGCTCACAATTCATTTACGCCTGTAGTTCTAGTTCTAATACCAGTTATTAAATAATTTATAAACAAAAGGAAAAAAGGTAAAAAAAACAGGGGTCGTTAGTTCACATTCAAATAAAAAACAATTGGAAGAAAAAGAAAGAAAAATATAAGAAAACTTAGAAAGGAAATTATAAGAGTTAAAGATTGAAAACTAAAAAAATAGAAGACCAATTTAAACGACATGTGTTAGAACTATCTAGTAACGATGAAATTTTTGTGATGATGAATTAAATGACAATGATGAACCAAATATCGATATTGACTATAATGTGAAAGAATCTTGTATCATCAGTGTTAAGTGCCTCTAATTTTATTATTTCTTTGGTTACCTATAAAATATTTACATTGTTGTTTATTTGTATTTTATGTGTTTTAATAGATATATTGTCAATATTTCAAAAATGTATATATTTGTTATCTCGTTTTGGCATTTAAATATGTTTTTAATTACCTCCAAACAGAAGTAAGAAGTAATAAGTTTTGATTAGATATAATTTGTCATGTTTATAATGTAATTAAATTTGAGAAATATTTGTATTAAATACAACCCTGGAATTCTCCACATAAAAAAACAGGTCAACGTGGACTCACACAGTGCAATTGTCACCAATAGAATTTAACTAACAGTCAAATAAAAATAACAAATAATCTGGAAAATGTTGTTATCTCTCTTAGTTTAGATGCAGATACTACGGAGTTGCCAAGCACGTAACTTCGCCGGGTTTTCAGTGGAAATAAAATTATCTTTAACTCTATTTTAATATTTATTTTTTTATTAAAATAAACATGTGGAGCGTCAGTATTGTTAAAATAAACTAAATTAAAAAAATAATTAAAGGAATTAACGAAATCGAATTGAAGTAACCAAATTATTAGAGAACAATAAACACTAAATTAGAAGAAAGCTGTCGAAATTTTTATATGCTGTTTATATGTTTTGGATTTTAAAGCATCGTCATGAAAATATTGACATTTCTTATTCTCATTTTATGCCAACACTTGAGTTATTACAACACATTTTCTTACTTATCTCTTAGCATTAAGTAAATAAAAAAAAATAAAAATAATTGATGAACTTAAAGTTCAATAGGTACCTTTTTATAGATTGGATAATAATAATAATAATCAATTTTCCTTTTTTATTATTTTCATTTATATCTGTTGTTTTAGCCAGAACAATGTAAGGCTGTACTTGAGATTTTATTATATTAGAGATTTATAATATAATATATAATAATAATACCGAAATCTAATTGGGACACATTACAAATTAATTCTGACTTAAAAACAAATTTGCAAATTTTAATTAGCATTATTTTTCAATAAACGGCTAATGGTAACACCTTTGAAACCGTTACTCAGTTTCATTTCTGCAACTTATGGATTTTTTAAATATATACTTCTGTATTAGAATTAAGATACCCTAGAGTACTATTTCCATTTTTTTTATTTGTTGTATACAGCGTCGGACTTAACTGTAGAATCACAATTTAACTATTGTATGTAACATTATTTGAAAACCCTGAGGTTCTTCCTTGTGGTGACGCTAATGATAGAACCCACGCGATCTTCGTCTTTTACGGTTGCGTGAGCAAATGACAAAAGAGCAAAGCGGCTTGGCAGCTCATTCAATACTTAAAATGGCCCTTCAGAAAATTATGAATGGACAAGTTTGGACCTGGACAATTAGTTAGAGATTTTTCATCGTTTCTAGATACAAGTGATATATGATGGGACCAGATGTTTTGCTAAAGAGGCAAAATACCACCAGAAAATCACTTCAAAACGCATGGTCGTATCTAACGATTTACAACATATTAAAAGGAGTGTATGTATATATATTTGATTTAATTAGTGGTTGAAAGATTTAGTGACCAAACGATAACATTTATTTCGAATGAGATTTTGAGGGGCGAATATTTAAATTTTTCTTTAAAAATAATATATGATGTGTTTTCAAAAATAATGTTCTTAAATTTCTAGGAAGTATAATAAAGAATAATGGAAGAGTAGTAGATTTAGAAGCAGCCAATAAAAGGAAGAAAGCAAACAGCATTTATTATTCTTTAAATACGACAGTATTTACTTAACAAATTAAATATATATAACACAATAGTACGCCTAACAATACTCCATAGTAAATCTGGATAGTACAGCAAAAAAATAAACCAAAATTAATAGCAACATAGATGAAATATTTTCGGAGAATAGCAGGGAAAACAAAGATAGACAAAATTAGAAATTAAGCCAACAGGAAAAAAGAGATGAAGAGGACCTATGAGCACATGGATGAGAAGCATAGCACAGATAGGAAAAGGAAAAAATCAATTGAAGACACGAATAGAAAGGCACTAAACAGGAATGCATGGAAGAAGTGGGTTCGAAAGGGGGCCAATATACCCACAGCCGTGAGGGCAAAAGGATTTTCTGGGAAAGAAATAAACAAATAAAGAAATTTCACGTGACCAATATTGACAAAAATATAGTCATAGAATATCTGCTTGTCAAATGGCGGAGACACCAATATATATAATTACTATATTACGAAACGCATAAAAGAAGAAGAATCGCAGAAAGTATCTTTGTACTTCAGTATGTCCATCCAATCGACAAAAGTCAGAAGAGGAGATATTTGGTTAATGTCATCAGGATGACTGAAAGAATATCCATTAAGAGTATGGACAAACTTGAGCCAAAAGACGAAAGCACTGTTGATCCGGTCCATATTACTTTAGATTATGACGTACGCTTCAGTGGCTTGAGGAGAGAATGCTAATAAGGGCAGTAAAGGCACCTTGGTATGTAAGAAACGAATAAATATACAGAGAACTAGAAGCAATGCCAATATTAGAGATAATGAACGACAGAACCAGGAAACTTATACAAGAGCTTAGGAATCATTTCGACTAAGAATTACAAGAACTAATGGATAACACGAGAGAGCACTACCAACCAACGATATGCCAGATCAAACAAACACTGAAAAAGGATTATAGAACATGACACAAGTGGGGGTATGGCACCAAACAAAACTACAAGAAACATGAACAGTATGCTGAAGAAAATAAATGACAGGTAAGCTCCTACTTTCCTCTATCGAGTGGGAAAAACCAGGGTGTAAGATGACGAAATTAGGACTGAACCAGGGGTTGGGGATGACTTTCCTGGCTTTTCTTGAGGTTATGAAAAAAGAGCACAAAAGCAGAAGTCAGGAAACCTGGAGCCTCAATAAATTTGTTTATGTTCCCATTATTTTGAAAACCATAAAAATTTCTTCAAGCCGGAGCTAAGTGAAGCAGAGCTTTTTTTGGTTATAGTTAAGATTAGTATAATGGAAGGACCAACTCAGATCCAAAGTTAAAAAACTACATTTCTCTAATATATCTTTCATACCTCTAAGAAATGAAAGTCAGCCATGGTATTCCTATATTTTCAAGGATGGACTGAATAAGAATCTAATGGATTCCACCTGTCAAAATAACCAAAAAGAGTCAGTTTTAGTTTAATCTTGTGAATTCAGTATTTTAACCCTTATTTATTTCCACTTACACTATGGAAATTCAGAAATAGTAGATGATGGAACTGAAAACAACATTTTAAATGAATTTTCCCTTTGCTAGGATTATAGAGGTCCGTCACTGATACTTTTCAATAAATACAAAAAGTTTTAATATGGTCAAATTGCTTTAAAATGTGGTCTTTCATAGAAATTAATAGTGTTCGGGATGACTGCCCATTTAACTTTTGAGAAGGTCTATTGGACGAAATATTTGACATTGATTGTTCGAAAAATAGGTTTCCTATACCCTCTTTCAGCGATATTAAGTGGGGTATTAAGGATGACATATTAGTTTATGATGTTAGATTTCGAAGACATATGTTATACTACATGAATGTGTTCAGGTAAACGAATAATATGGTTATTTGATTTTTTATTTGTGCAAAAGATATAGTTAGTGTGTTTATATCATTTTTCAATGATATTTAGTAGTTGTTTATAAGTCCAAGAGGTCAGACGTTTTCGGTAAAATGTCAATGAAAAAGTCGAAAAAAATATTAAGGGACAAAAGAATCAAAGAAAAATAAACAACCGGGATCCAATATTCCTACGTTTATTTAGTATAAATGAGAGAAAATTATTTTTTCTTAAAAACCAGTAGATTATTTTTATCTATTTTTAACTTGAAAAATTTTTGAAATCAGCTTAACAACAACCGTATAAATGAACAAGGTCAATGGTCAAAATATAAGCAATAGTAATAAATTTGAAGTATTGCGAAATTATAATCTAGTAGATTTTATCACGAATCCAATCCAAAAATCATCGTTTTTAACTTACAATTTCAACTTTAGACCTATATACTTGTTTTTGTAATGATCCAAACATACAAAATAACTAGTAGTGGTATGGTTATGTAAACTCTAGAAAAGTCAGGCAAATCAAAGAAAAACATTTTTGGTAACTTGAAAAATTAGAAATTTATACAGATTTAGATTACCATCTAAAAATCTAATTTTTTTATTTTTAGACAAAGAACTTTTCATAAGTATTAAACTCTTCATAATGTGTCGTAAAAAATATTGATTTGATAAATACTTGTTTGATTTTTAAATTTTTATTCCTAATTATTCAGCTAGGATCCTGAATTATTTTATTTTCTCAAATTATAATTAAATTTTTAAGTTTTTTCTATAATATCAGCGCCTAAATTACCACTACTAAATACCAAAAAATTTTAAAATTTCATGCAACGTTAAAATTTTATATTATTCATTTTTAAACCAAGAACTTTGCATGAGTATTTTTGTTGTGTTGTGCGAAAAAATTAAAATTGACTTAATAAGTACTTGTTTAAGTTTCTCAATTGTTATTTATGTAATTCTAATTTAATTTTTAAAGAAAATTTTTCATTTTTCATCTATAATAACACAAACCAAGGTATCACTACCAAATATCAAAAGATTCATGTAACGTTAGTGGGATTTTTTTAATTTTTAGATAAAGAACTTTTCATGAGTAAAAAACTCTTGTTATTGTGTTATACGAAAACATTAATATTGGTTTGATGAGTATTTGCTTAATATTTAAATTTCATATAATGTTAGAATTTATTTTTCGTTTTTAGACTAAACACTTTTCATGACTTTACTTATTGTGTAATATAAAAAATAATAATATTGATTTGATAAATACTAGTCTGATTTTAAAATTTTTTATTCATTATGCAATTAGGACCCTCAATTGATTTTCCTGGAATTATAATTAAATTTTTAAGTTTTTATTTAAAATATACAGTCTAAACTACCACTACCAGATACCCAAAGATTGCAAAATTTCATTAAACGTTAAAATTTATTTTTTCTATTTTTAAACCATGAGTTTTTCATGAGTATTCTTATTGTGTTATACAAAAAAATTAATATAGATTTGATAAATACTTGTGTGGTTTAAAAATTTTTTTATAATACCACACTGTCTAAGCTACTACCACTATCAAAAGATTCTAGAATTTCATGTAACGTTAGAGGCCTTTTGTTAAGATTCGAATCCTTTTTTTAGGAAACTGAACTCTTTATGTTTTCAAGAATTTATCTATTGATTCGAAAAACTGTACAGGTAGGTTTAGAATTTCGCAGAGTAAAAAGAGAAAAACTTTTTTTGATAAGTTATTTGACAAACTGAGAATTAACTAGAAATATCTAGCTTAGAATCAACATAATACATTCTCGATAGGCTCATTTTAAAAAATGTTGATTTTGAAAACATCGTGAATTTCCTCATTAAAAAATATTTCACCTAATTATGAATTTTTGGGATAAGCTATAGGATGCTTGAAATTATTTATAGATTTCTGGATATTTTCAAAATTCATATTTATACTAACCAAACTACTTATTACGTTTAAATGCTTAATTAATGCTTTAATTCAATATTTATACAGTATGGTCCAAATGAAAGGAATACATTCATTATTTCGTAAATCGGCGATTTTAGGGGAAAATCGTTAAATCACCTTCTTACTTTTGACTTCATCAATAAATTTTTTGCAATACATCAGTTGAAAGGTCTTTTAAATATCTATTCACACATTATGTCTAAGTATTATTGTCAAAAGTAGTATTAATGATATTCGTACATATTTATATTTATATAAATATATTATATGTTAACTTTCAAATTAATACAAAAATTTATAATAAATAAATTCGAAAACAAAACATTTATTCAATTATTCAATAATTAATATTTTCTATTAAATATATTGTTATAAATTACTGTAACCAATTTCCATTTTATTTTATAGATTTTTGTTATTAATATTCCCATTATAACTAATAATTTTTTCTTGTTGTGATAAAATTTACCAATTAGTCAGATTAATAATTGATATGAAGGAAATTGCTGAAAAGTTCATATTTTATGTAAAACACTTGTATGTAAAAATGATACTTTTTAAATTGAATTTGAGAATAACACAATTATTTTTACTATTTTGTCCTTGTTTATATTTTGATAGCTCTCCTATTAAAAAATAAAGATTAAACGTTATATTTATCTTATCAATAATAATTACTATATTTGAACAGTTTGCACTCAACTACTTAATACTAATTTTATTTCAAAAACAAAATCAATAAAATATCGTACTTATTTTTAAAAATTTAATAACATATATCAAAAACTTAATATTTATCACAGCCATAGTTAAAACAGTCTTGAAATAACATAAAATTAAAATAAAATCACCAAGGCCTCCATACTTTTTCCTTATTTTGCAAATAATTGTCGTTTGCACAATTTTCAGTCAAATTTTTAGGTAAAAAGTACACAATATGTCCACTATTTAATTTAGTAGGCAATAGAGTCACTCCCATTTGCACAGCTTCCGATGAACTATCAGCAGGTCTGATGACGACAGGTTCTTTCCTGATGAAACTTGTTTGATTTTCTGAACAACCCTTGAACACCATCATGTTTTCTTTATTGCTTTTGAAGTTTTGTGGGTTTTTGTCCTCATTTTCTTTGAATTTCCCATGAAGTTGTTGTAAATACCTCACCGTCATTTCAAGTATATCTGCTTTCTCCAATTTGGCGGTTCTCTGCCCATTTTTCCCTTCCTTCAAATTCGTCTTCGACTCTAACAAAATTTGTTTTAAAATTTCTAAACTATCGTTGATTCTAGCCCGCCGTTTTTTCTCCATCATGGGTTTTCTTATTTTTCGACTTTCGGAAACTTTTTGGATTTTCATATTCACTTCTTAATATTTGAACTTGCACGGTTGAAGAATACCATAAGAATGGATGTGGTAGTAAAGATACACGCGTTTTAAGATTTGTTTCGACCCCCACTAGGTCTTTAAGGGCTATTGTACCTGTTGATTCGGGTGGGACTTCAATAGAGGAGCTTAAAAGACGAACAGGCAGCGGTAGAACAGTGAAATTTTTGTAAGGGATAGAAAATAAAAAAAAAAGTATGAAAATGGAAAATTTTGTTGCAATTCAATAAAAATTGCTTACTGGGCATAAGGGGATTTTTTGTAATTTTATCCTAGTATCCTAATAAAATCAGGTTTTAAGTGTTTCTGGAAAATATCCTTAAAAAACGAACATATTAATAAATAATTCATAATATCTTCGTCTTCTTTCTCGTTGTATCCTTATAGCAGCATAATATGGTGATAGATGATTGGTTTTAATATTCTACTCATTTTTCCATTGTTTGTGATCTGTGGCCATTTCATTCAGTTCGTATACTTATATATTTTTTAGCTATTTTTTTATCTATGTTTTCCTTTCCTTTTCTTTTTTATCTTTTTTTTAACTCCATTGTTCTCTTATTAAAATATTTGGGTTTGCTCTGTTCATATTACCATACCAATCTATAGTTGTTATTATGATTTTATTTAGTTTTGTTTTACTTGCTAATTTTCGTAGGTGTATTAATTGTTGCGTTTATTTTTTTATTTGTGGTCAATGTCTTGTTCTCATAAATTAATATTGGGAAACGTATTGTGTTGTTTTATTATATATTTTGTTTCTTACTAATATTTTTTTGTAGTGAGTAATTTATTAGTTTTGCTTTTTGAGTTCTGTTAGCTATTTCTGTGTCCATTTTTCCATCTTCTGTAAAGATTGGTCCCAGATATTCATAGATTGTTAGTTTTTCTATTTCCTGATCCATAACAATATTTAGTATATTAATTAGTGTCGGTAAGGTTTTTTATTTTCCCAATTTATTGTCAATCTGTAAATTGATATACAAATGTTTTAACAATATTATTAATAAGTATTTCTATGATGTGGACGCGGTACCCCAAAGTTGAATACCGTAGGTCCAAATGAGCTTCAGAATGGCCTTGTAGAGCAGCAACTTATTGTTTATTGATAGTTGTGATTGTCGACCCATCATCCAATATAGTTGTCTGAACTTGAGGCGTAGTTGATGTCCATTAAGTGTTACTAGAGGGCACCTTTAAGTTACCTGTACTAACTTGGATTTATTCGTTCTGACGCTTCATTTGCTTATCCAGTGTTCCATTCTGTAGAGATGATTTTGCAGGATTTGTTATGCATGATTATTATCCGTGTGCGACGCTAAAATGGCAGTATCGTCTGCAAATGTTGCTGCAAGGCATCTATCACTAATTGACAGGTCAGTAGTGATGATATAACAGTGGTTTTAGTACACTGCCTTGTGGAACTCCCGACTTGATACCGTAGATAGGTGTTTGTGCCCCATGATAGTCAATAAGAAAGTAGCGATCTGCAAGGTAGGATTTAAGTAGCCGGAAATAGTTTATGAATAGTGTTTGTCGAATTTTGTATAAAAGTCCATATTGCCACACTTTATCAAATGCCTGTGTGTTGTACAAAAATGCTGTAGCACAGTACTTTTTGTCTTCTAGGTCTTGTCTAATTTTTTAGGATTATTCGGTTTATTTGCTCGATCGTGGCGTGATCATGTCTGAAACCAAAATGAAGATTGAGTATTAACTTATTTTGTTCAATTATCCGCTGTGATCTGTCAATAAGTAATTTTTCAAATAGTTTTGACATTATCGGCAGCAAACTAATGAACCTATATGACTTTACTTCTTCTAAAAATTAAACGTTCCATTTATTGCTGTTGTGTTAAAATACAACGAAAATCATAATACATCATAATAAGCACACTTTCTAGCAGTGATGGAATTTTTAAGAGCTTGGTAAATTTTATCACCATACAGTGTACAAACAAGCAGTTTTTGATAAAGTTTGTCAAAAATAATGAAGAAATAAAAAAAATATTTTTGTTCTAAACAATCAAGTTTTAAAAGGGGATCATTTGTATTTTGTTTCCAAAATTATATCTAGATACATCTATTTGAAAGCACCACTAAATATATGAGATGTAGAGGCCGAGTCATAGCAGCATTAAATGTAAACTTCTTAACAAGAATGTCACTAACAGATGTAGAAGTGGAACGTAGTTTACATATGTTCAGACATTTTTTTATTGACAGCTTTGGATATTGTGTGAACTCCGAATTATAAGGGATTTAACGCTATCTCTGACAGTTTATAATTATCCATTACATCTAATAAATAGGTTGATTAATGAAAGGTTGCCATTAATCTTATATTTCCGAAACATCTAAAGATGACATGTCATACAGAATTTCAAAATTATATCTCGTACAACATCCTCTACAATATCTTTTAAAGTAAAAAATAATGTAGGTTCATTTTTATTAAAGGTAAAACCCAAAATGAATACATTTTTAAAATCGGGTATTTACAAACTAAATTGTCCGGATTGTAGCGCCATCTTCCTTGGCCAGCCCCTTAGACTTTTAAATTTAAATTTAAATTTAAACATAAGGTACTGTGAACACGAGCTTATAGATTAAAACAACCAGATAAGTCACATTAAGTAAAACACCTCATTGACACCAAACACAAACCTACACTTAATAACACAATGGAAACAACAGTGGAAGTACTTCATATATGTGACAAGAAAGAAGAACTTGACTTTTTGGAGGAATATGAAATAAAGAAATACCTAAAATGTCCTCAATATACAGTATTGAATGAACAATTAAACCTGGGAAGTTGAATTATCTTAGATTATCTTTTGGACTAAATACTTATAAAATACTAACCAAAATATTTTAGGAAAAGAATATTATTGGTCATTTTGCTTAATAATGATTGGTTAAAATGTTTATGATATGAAGTTATGTACGCTCATAAAAAAATCTGTCAATTTTATGTCAAATCTCAAAAATGCTATAGATAAAAATAGCGAAACCTTGGTCGATTCAATATAACTAAAAAAGCTTTGTAATACTGTGGAAATTCAGATAAGAAAAATTTATCTTTTCATATTTATTTGTAAAAATGTTTTATAAACATCGTTGATCAATTACAACTCCTTTAATCAAAATTGGTTATGAATCAAGCAAAGTGCAAAATGAAGAAGACCTCAGTTTTCCTGCAGAGGTAAGTAAGCTGCAAGGTCACTAATACAGATTCAAAGAGAATTTAAATTCTAATAGGCGAAACCTAAAGGTCAGATAATCGGAGACAACGCTATAATATGTGCCCTACTTTAACCCTATTCTCTCGAACTCCGCTATGCTAGAAGTATGTTACTATCAAATTGATTGAAACGATATGCGATATGATACTTCAACATATCAGAGGAGAAATTATAATGCATTCTTGCTTCTTCATAACGGTCACATGGATTCGCGTATAGGACCAAATATTTCCTCTGAATCAGTATGATTAATAATAGCGACAAAACTAGATACAAGCTAAACGCTGTGTTATATCTAGTCATTAGAACAGTCTATCAAAGAAACCATAGTCAAGGTAAAAGATTTTTCGATTATTTTTAGAGGTAAAAGTTGTGAAGAAAAAATTCTGGAAAATTATAGTGATGTTGGACAATCCACATCAGGTGTCATCTGCCTTTATACAGCTGGGACAATGGTTTGACTAAATCAATGGCAATTTTCTCCGGCTTTATCGAGTACTGAGTTAGAAATTTGATGAATTTAATAATCACTCTAATTCTATATTTAACTCAAGTATGAGCAGTAATTCAAAATTTATTTTGTATATTATAACAGTAGATTAACAATATATTAGAATAATCTATAAAATCGAGATCTTTGCACCACCTGGTATATAAAGATTCTTAGTTGGTCTTTCTTTATCTATTTGAATAAAAAATCGAAAATTCGTTAGAATCTCCTTATTAAAATATGATAAAGAAAAGGCTAACGTACTTCTCAGATCTAAAGAAGACCCTTGAGAATTTGTGAAAGGACAGGAAGAAGGAGGTGCCATACTTGAAAACTGAGAAGATTTGCTGACAAGTGAACGTCGGCCAAGTAGGTACGTACTTAGAACACCGTGCGATTCTTCTTTTTGTGAAATGGAATATTACAATAAATGGCAGTTATTTTGGGATGGGAAAGCTAGAAGTTGGCGAACTAAAAAAACGAACTTTTATAGGACTCGATTGTGAACTGTTGTAGTATATTAAGGACTAAAATTTTGTGATTTCACTGGGAAAAGAATTGGAACCAGGAATAGGTCAGAGAAGACAAACAAGATAAAAGAGGAAAAACATGGCCAAAATAAAATTCTTAGTAGCAAAAATAAGCATTAGTATCATTACAAAGTCTTTCAATTTTTCGTCAAATGGCCAAATATTATTATATCAAATATTAACATAAGTATACAGGATATGCCACGAAATATTTTATAACTGGGTATGGAGCATTTCAAAATTGATTAGATAAATTGTGGGGATTGAAAAAAGGTTTTTTTTAACCACGAAATTACACCAAGAGAACTTTATTGCTCGAAATTTAACAAAATCTGAACCAATAGTGGTTTACATCTATTTATCACGTTTATCACCACAACTGGCATTTAATATCAATAAAAATATAAAATACAATAACATTAGTAATTAATACATACGTAATTTAGTTGTTCTGGATACTAAGTAACATATTTTATTTATCCCATGCGCTTTGGTGAATTAATAATAGATTCAGAATTGTAAGTTTGTTTTTATTTTTGGCACCTCGAAATTAATTGCCGTGAATGAACCAGAAATATTGAGCTCTTCCGAAATTGTACAAAAAAAATACAAATCCTATTTTCCATTATGGTAATATTAGTTTCAGTGCTTAATGAGGAAATCTCCAAAATATCTATAATGAAAAATGAAAAAAATTGCCGACCTTTTAATTATTGAAAATACAACGTTGTCGGTTAAGTTTCAGATGTAGTTATAGTAATTTTTTTATTTTTAATACTTATACTAATCAAGAATATCACAACATGTTAATTAATCTAATGCGCGATGTTTTGTATCAGTGCCTCAAAGATTTTTGGAAATGTGTAGTGCATTACCTAAAAAATGTAGTGATAGAAATCATTTGCAGCGTGTAATAGTTGCCGAAAACACATTTTTCTCTGTTCTACATCCCTCATTTTTAGAACCATTGTTTATTAATTTATGGTTATGCAAGCGTCGCCGTGTTGCAGGCTTTAGTTGCTTTTCGGTAAATAATATTTGGATAGATCTAAAATACTAATATTTGTTTCTTTGAAAACGGCTGACTTTAGGAAAACATTTTTTAAGACATTTTTATTCTATGTACCAATTTGTAGAACCACAGTGAGTTGTTTATTTGTGTTGCCATATCTTGTAAAATTTTAAAATATTAAGTAACGATAATCGTGTACAATCTTAATCTGGAGCAGATCAGCATTTATTTTTAACTGTCGTTTAAAAAGTTTAATTGGGAATTACACTTACTGTTTAATGAAAATTATAATATGCTGCCAGTCTGGTAAAAACTTTCTAAAAAGGGATTATTTTCCTTATCTTTATAATGCAAATAAACCTACTTACCTCTTTAATCCATTGGTATTAAAATATTTTTCCGGTCATTACCAATATAAATTTGTATATTCTTGGAAAGGTCAGTGGAAAGTAGAGTATTAATATAATATTCAAAAGAATTTAAAACTGGTAGGACCTATTTACCCCATATAAATAATTATATTTTATTAATAATACAATTATTTACATTAGTTTTATATTGTCATTTGGGGGTCAGAGAAAAACATATTTTTCCATGTTCATGATCGACAGATTCATTTTTTTGTAAATAATTTATCCAAATTTAAAAAACTACATATTGTTATTTAGAGAATCCAAAGGACTTTCAAATGTTATATGATTATGCCTCTATTCCCTATTTAAATTCTAGGGGTTGTTCACCTCATTGGTCTAGGGTTGAAGTGACGATGCTACAAGTAGCGTAAAAAATGTCCCCCTCAGAACAAAAATCGACCTGCCCGAGCGTTTTTCTTTTCCTTCAATAATATTGTCCAAAACCCCCTTGGTCAGTGCAGACTAAGCTACTCTTCTTTATTTCTAATTTTGCTGTTAAGATAAATAAAAGCAAAATGTTTGTACTTTAGTTTAACCATATACAAATTCTTTAGTTAATAATGAATCTGAATTAAATTGCAGCTTACCACTATGAAGGTATTCAGGACAAAATAAAAATAGTTTAATACATTTGTTGTTAGCCTAATTAAAGATATCCATCGAGGTCATATTGATTAATATAATGTATATATTTTTAGTTTAAAAATACACTTGTGTATTTTCCAGAAGATAAGGTTGACAATTTTGTTAAAGATATTGTTGATTTTAAAAGTAATTTTATAAAAATTATAAAAAGCTTGCGTAAACAAATAGTTTCTTACGTTGCAGTAACAATAATTTATGTGTGCATAAAGACATGAAATTAACATTATTTGCTGATAATATAATAACATTGAATTATTCCATGCAGCAATTGGTATAAGTATTTAAACACCCTGTGTGTTCTTCTTCAAGTTAGTCTAGATTAAATTTTCTTTGTTTTGATCATGCAGTTGATACAAATGTTGGAAATTGTGTGGTATTTTGGAATATTTTTTATTTATGGTTGTAAATCTGACCCGTTGGGACAGGTTGTGAAAGGCAATGAAAAACTTACTGTAGATGTATATAAAGTGAGTATTTTAAATTTTATACATGCATGAGTTTTCGTGGTGTTCAAGATCATTTATTCTTTGATTGTAATCACAATTCTTGTTGGAAAGCTAGGTTTTCATAAATAATCGGACAATTGGATTTCTTTTTAGCTTTTTATTTAAAAAAAACATATCTAAAATCGTGCTACAAGATTCTCAATTTATTCATCTCAAAAATTGAGATAAGAAGTATATTGCAGTTAATTTGTCTTTAAAAAATATTAAAATATGTAGTTAATTTTAACACGACCACATTTGTGAGATTTTTTTGTTAAATTCTGCTGATTTTAAGAGAATAAATAACTTATTGTTTTGTTTTGCAGCAACTGGCCTCTAAAGATGGTAACATTATCTTCAGTGCACTTTCTGCAGAAATTGTTTTGTCCTTGTTAACCGATGGGGCAAAAGGAGACACACAGAGCCAATTAATTACTGGACTTAATTTGCCGAATAGTCAAAAAGACAGAGATGATGCATTCAAACAAATCACCACAAACCTCAAAATCAATACTGATGATCTAAAACTATTGTCAGCTAATAAAATATATCCCGCAAAAGGTTTTCAAATAGATGCAGATTTTAAAAACACAGCTGTCGATGTTTACAAATCTGGTGTTGAAAATTTGGATTATACAAATGCCCAAGCTGCATCTGAAACAATAAATAAATTTGTGTCTGACCAAACGAACGACAGAATTCAAAATTTAGTGTCTCCAGATCAACTTACGCCAGATATAAAATTAGTTTTGGTAAACGCTCTGTATCTCAGTGGAAAATGGAAACATCCCTTTGAAGATTACAACACTAAACCAAGACCTTTTTATACATCACAAACCCAATCTAAACAGATAGACACTATGTATACTGAAGCTTTTGCTAGATATAGACGTTGCGGTCAGTTGAAAGCTCAATTTTTGGAAATGGACCTTAAAGGAGATGTTAGTATGGGTTTTATACTGCCAGAGAGTAAGACAGGATTGGACTCTGTGACAAAAGATTTGGAGAAATATTTGGAACCACATGATATGGAAACCGCTAGGGTTGCAATAACTTTGCCCAAATTTTCAGCAACTTTGACGATCAACTTTATCCCAATATTGAACCAGGTAAAAGATATATCGCTTTTATGTTAAAGAAAGTAGATTATTAATTGTAGATTATTCGAAAAGTCGTTTTATCACCCGAAATTGCAATCTAGAAATATTGGATATCTAGTTATTGTCTTAGTTATGTCGACCTTTAAGAACAGGGTTAAATTTGATTAGCTTCCATTATTTCTGAAAATTATTCTTATATTAATTATATTACTAGTTTGTATCTTTATCCCTATATTGAATAAGGTAAAAATATATCAGTTTTCTATTAAAAAAAGTAGGTCATTATTTGTAGATTATTCTATAAGTCGTTTCGTCACTCCAAACTACATCTAGAATATTGGTTGTCCCTGTTATGTCGACCTTTAAGAACAAATAATTTTTTTATTTACTTATCTTTTCATACTGCTATTTTAAGGAACTTCAGATTCTATTAGTTCTGGAGTTTGTCGTTAGACTACATTTGATCTTTATAACAATGGTATTACTAATATGTGTGTGTATTGAAAGTTGAAATGTATACTATGTCCTAATCTATTGTTTTTCTTGTAATGCAACTAATAATCCCTCAGTATTAAGAGATTTGATACGGCCTCCTCTTCTATTTCGTACGCGTCTAGGTAATGTTTTTCGATTATGCGTTGCTGCGCAGTACGAGAGATTGTGGACAGAGGTTTAGTTTCTTCGTTTCAGAACTTTACTCTGCTTCCTTTACTACTCATAGTTTAATCAGATGTTCAATCATTCGGCCAAATCCTCTTGTTAATAAGCTGTGTTAATTTTTACTGAGGTTAACACAATTAAGGAATCTCTTTTGGTTATAAATTCTCAAAAGTATCTTCGACTATCTTATTTTTCTTTAGTATTTGGAGTTTTGCCATCCGTTTCTCTTCGTAGCTGTTTCAGAACTATTCTATAGCGTAGCCAATTCCTCATAAGGATACTGCTCCTAGGAACGTTCTTTTGGTTTCTTTCCATCTCGTTTCGATCTGAAAGACACAAAGCTGACATTCTTTTTTGCTTAGTTCATTTAGCTTCCCTAAGCAACAACAAATAGAGCTAGAACTCAATTCATGGGAGTTCATTGCTTTGATAGCTACTTGACTGTTAGGTATAATGGTATTTTCTTGCCCGTGGTATCTTCTTCAACTAGATACATTTTCCAATAACGTGTAATTGTGTTTAAAAATTGAATGAATTAATTTCTTGCAGAGTATTTTGTTCAGGGTTCATATAATTCTAGTCCAGTACATTTTGGTGTTTTGGAACCATCGACGTACTACTTGATAACATTTTTATTTAACCGCATGTGTACTTTGCCTCACCTCTGTGGTAATAAATTATTTTTTCACAAAGCAAAAATTCTTGCCAAATATCCTGGCACGTTTGTGGTTTAATCATTTGGCTTTGGCCTTATGATTTTCTCACTGATCATTCGGTACGATTTCTTCCTCAAGAGATTACCATTTTTATATTAACCTGACGGTTTTTATAAGTGCCTAAGATACAATATTATCACTATTACAGCTGTATGATATCAACCGTCTCCGAGTCTTATTTTTCGATATAACCTGGTCGGAAGGAATAGTTTTCCTTACATATGTTCTTCGTAGAGATATTGAAATTGTAGATTTTCTAGCAACGACAATGATAATAAATATAAATATTTGATAATCAAATATCTTCCTTTTGCAGCTGGGTATTAGAAAAGTTTTCACGAACCAAGCAGACTTGTCAGGGATATCTTCCGATGGAAACCTGTTGGTCAGCTTTGTAGTACAAAAAGCATACATTAATGTGACAGAAACTGGGATAGAAGCTGCAGCTGCAACTGCAAGTGAGTTGTTTTTCATTTTCAGACTTTTTGTAAGAGGCGTACTAATAGAAATGAAACGAATATAGTAAAAGTTTTTCAATATGAATTCAATATATCTTTAGAAAAAATAAATTTGAACAACAGATTTGATCTTCGATATAAATATGATTCCAAAGATTTTAATAAACCAGGTTTTAGTCTCTGAGCTTTGTAACCTAGAAAAGTTCTTCGTTTTATTTACTTTTGCTTTATTTTTTAGTTGGTTCTCCTACATCTGTTGTACAAGTACAACACGAATTTAAAGCTGACCATCCTTTCTTTTACTACATCAAGGATAAAAAATCTGGACTTATATATTTCGCAGGAAGATTTGTCGGTTCAGAGTAATACATATTTAAATATTTTTAAGGTTTAATATTAAATAAAAATAATTTTACTGGAAAAGGTGTTTTTATTTACGCTAGACAATGCCTTTGAAGAATGCTTTATAATCGGGACAAATTACTAATTTTGAATAATAAAGTTTTTAGGAAATATTAGATGGTATAGAATAAATACAAACAAATAAGAAATGTTATTCATTTAGTTCCAACGTCAGCAGCATTCACGAATATGCAGGAATCGGAATAAGTAGCATCAAAAATTTAGGTGATTTTTAAGTCCCTTCTTGAAAATTACACTGGCAATAAAATTTATGTTGAAAGAATACTTAAGTAAGGTAAACTCATATGGCCAAACATATTAGAAAAAATCAACACGAAAAATAATAAACATATTGCCAGAATTCTAATCTTGACTGGCGTAGTTGCAGTTGAAACGTTTGGAAGAAAAATCCACAGACCACGGCATAATAGCCCGGATGGAACCAACTACACTAAATAAAATTGTTTCTAAATCTATACCTCTACTGACCTTAAATATTTTACAATTCCAGGTTTAATGCTACTAACTGCATTTTCTGCAAATCTGTTTGTTGCAGGGGGATACGAAGGTGAAGTCAGATTTTTTTGAGGCATTATTACTCAAATTTTTGGAAAATTCCTCTAAATCCCTTTAACCTCTTTCGGTCACTACTAACCTCGCTAAACCAAACCTTGAAAAAGTTTCACGAATTTTTTTCACTAAGGCCTGACGCCAGTCAGTTTTTGAGATAATAAAAGCTTCAAACCACTTAGAAAAAAAAATAATTTTGTTTTCTAGTTTTCCTAAAGAATCAGCGAGAATCCTTTCAAAGAAATTCGTAGGCTTTACACAAGATATAACTAAGAATACCACATTTTCCGATTTATGTTGTAGATTGATAATGCTTTAATTGCCTTTTAACGAGAATGAAATAAATATCATTTAGTTTGGGTATTGGTTTCATGAAGTAATTAAAATCATTATTATCAGTTGTGATTCTACAACTAAATTAAAAAATAAACACAATCGGTGAAGTGTTAAGATATATTTACAAAAATATTTTGAATCAGATGATTGTTACATCTTCATTAGTGTACGTATCTTCCTATAAATAGAATTACTCCAGATTTATTGTCCCTGATGTGAAACAAGAATGGATGATCAGCTTTAAAATACAATTCCGGAGGTGGAAATGGTTGATCTGGCATGGAACGTACCCCTCCAATAACTGAAAAATACATTTTGTAAGGGAAAGTATTCCACAGTATTGCTAATACTAAGCAACTCTTTCACTAGCTGCAGATATAGTTGAAAACTGTTACAGAGCTGATTGACCTAAGCAGTCTACTCGGTACGGCGATTCTACTAAAAGCTAAAATGGTTAATCTTGATTACGGATTATTTAAAAGTAACCAAATATCAAAAACCTAGACCTTTATTGTGAAATTAGTCATAAAATAAATTTTTTGAAGTTTAAAGCTAATGAATATTTATATTTTTTACTCGCAGATAGATTACTTTTTCTCTTAGATGATAATAAGATTAAATTACCTGCTGTGGCAGCTGCTGCTTCAGTACCAACTTCAGAAACATCTATAGAAGCTTTTTGAATGATGTACTGGACATACATACCTGGTTTCTTTGATATGCCTGTTAAGTTAGCTTTAAGATCAAATAGTTCTTTCACTCCAAGCTAAAAAATATATCGATATTTTCAATGATACATTTAGCTCAAGTAAATGTAGTTTACTTACTTTTTGTAATACTTCCTCAAAATCAATGAGATTATTAGCGTTAAAACGTGGAATAGAAATAGCCACTCTTTCAGTTGTTAAATTTTGACGTTTCAGATAATTCTCAATGTTATTCTCGATTTTGATCAAATCATTTCTATAATGCGGCAAAACAATAGTTATACTGATGTCACTGTTTTTATATGTAAGTTCTAAAAATTGTGCTTGTAATTCTTGGGAATCATAGTACAAGTAATTATCTACAGCATTCATCATATAAATGTCGATTGAACTGTTACAGCTTGTATAAAACTTATCAATTTGTGTGTTTCGTGTCTTAAAAGGTCGATCCCAGAGTCCTTTGAAATACAATGCGTTTACAATTACGAACTTTGTAAAAAAATCAAGTTGGTTAGGATCTATTAAATTTTGGATAGTTTCATTCGTCTTTTCTGACACCCATTGGTTAATAATTCCAGAAGCTTCGGCACCATTTGTAAAATTAATAGAAGCTACATCGCTCTGATATGTATTTTTAGCCAAATTTATAAACGATGGTAAAATGTCGAAACCTTCCGCTACATATAATTTATTAGCTGAGCTTAAAGTCAGTTTATCATTCGACAGGTTGAGCTTTAGGCTTCGAACAGCAGCCTGAGTAGTAGGTGAAGGTGGCAGGCTTAGAGCTGTGGATAGCTCCAAGGCTGTCGTATTTTTAGCTCCCTCTAGTGTCAAAGCTAAACAAATTTGTAAAGAAATAGGGCTGAATATTACATTTTCCGTGGAAGCTTTTATTTTCTAAAAAAAAAAATAGTAACAATTGTATTTGTTTAATGCTGATTATAAATATTCAGTAAGAGAGATTGATTTTTCATGTTAATTACAATAACCAAATACTTACTTTGTATACATCAGATGCAAATTTTACATTACTTTTTGCAAATTCTTCCACTGCGCTACTATTTGCAAAACTAATTATTACATTGCCCAATATCAATAAAATGGAAAAACTGATCATTTTCATTATAAAATATTTTTTACCTATACTTGAACAATGAAATAGATAAGCATGTACGTTGTTGTTGACAGTGCAAAACTAATAACCAATACGAAATATTATAGCTGATGAAGTAAATATTTAACATGTCAGTGGCGGTCGCAAAAATGTAGATTTTTTGCAATCATTTTATATATTTTATAACAGAAACTTCGGCTAACATTACCTACACATATTTAGTATTAATGGATATAATGAATCTCAAACTTTTCCGCTTTTATAAGTTCCTAAATCTTCAAGAGAAAAACAATGTTTGTCACTATCTTTTTAATCTGTTTGTTCCTTTTTGTTATTAATGTATTTCTAACCCCTCTCTGGATCCATGAGTAATGATGACGTATGCTAAATATTTAAAATATACCTTTTGTTTATCAGTTAGTTTGCAACATATTATGCAAACAATGTTAAATTGAAATTACATCTAAAAACAAAATTTTTTTATTTAATTATTATTCAGTTTACTGTGTACAAGAATCTTTTAATTTATTAATAATTCTGTTTTAGTTAAACATTTTTGTAAACATTCAGTTGTTTTTATACACTGCGAGTCACAATTGTTAATATTCACTACAAACTCTTTATCAAAAAATTTTCGGGAAATCTTCAGACATGTCGATTTAGTACTTTTGATAAATGACACTTTTATTAATATAAAATCATCCCTTGGAGGGATATCTAAATTTAAAATTTAAATGTTTTTTATAACACGGGTCGATAAATCGTTCATTTTAAAGTTTTTCAGTTCTCTAATGAAATAACTTAAATTTAAAATTTTTTTTAAGGTAATTGAATTTAAAATTTGACAAGAAATAGACGGACAAAATAATACACGTTTAATTTATTAATTGTAAGACATTATTATAAAACGGTTACTTAAAGTTATTAAATACTCAAAATGTTTTCCCGTGACTTTTGACCAAAAATTAAAAGTCTATTTTTATAAATGTAAAAGATAAAATACATTTATCTTAAATTCCAAAACTTTTTAAATATTCTTATGATATTTTATGTCACTTTTTAGCACGTCCGATAAGAAATTGACACGCGTTTCATATCTAGACTTGATATTTTATTATAAATATTCTAACTAATAATATTCTTCATTTTCTAAAAGATTTGGTTAATATTACATATTTACTCCAGAAGGTATTCGAACAAAGTAGAATTTTTCCAGATTCATCTGTTCTTTTAGTACTTTATACTGAGGATATCGTACTTTAAATTTTTCCAAAAAATCAAGTTCTTGCTTCTTATCACATACATGAAAGATTTCCATTGTTGTTTCTAAACCGACACTTAACAAAACAAAGTTTCAATGTTTATTTATTTTAAATTTTATATTCAGACAACTCAAAAACTAATTTAGAATTTATTTAACCTGTTGAATGATGAATTAAAATTTCAAGTGAACTTTGTCGCCATTTAAAATATTTAAGAGAATACCTATTACATGCAGGGGTATATATTTGGAATGACCTATTATTAGTATAAATACGATTATTCAGAAATAAAAATGAACGTATCTCGGATATCTATTAAATACTTTATCATAAGGAGTTAAGTTAAGTGAGACTGTACATAAATACATTAGCCAATATAAAGTTGTTCAAATTCCCTAATCAATAAATGTTAGATTAAACTTGTAACATCTATTAATAAAATACTCCATCAAGGAACTTATTTAAATTAGCCACACTGTTAATAAAGAAAATAAAAGTAAATTATCTATAATTTAGTAGTATAACCATATACCATTTTGGTGTTGGACTAATTCTATAGTTAATAATGAATGTTTGTTAAATTACAGCTCAACAACATTACTAGAAATTAATCAGAATAAAATAAAATTGTGTAAAACATTTGTTATTATCCTAATTACAGATTATTCATCAAGGTTATATTGATTAATATAAAACTGATCTATTTTTAAGGTTCAAAAATATACTTGTGTATTTTTCCCAAGATAAGGATGGTCAATTTTGTTAAACAAAGTTGTTGATTTTAAAAGTTATATACAAAAATTATTAAAAAAACCTGGATAAATAAATAGTTACGTTGCAGTAAGAGTAATTTACGATATCTACTCGTTTGTATAAATGCATGAAATTAACATTATTTGCTGATAATAAAAATGAAGTATTTCACACAGTAAACGGCAAAAATATTTAAATACCCTGTGTGTTATTTTTCAAGTTAGTCTATATTAAATTTTTGTTTTTCATTATGCAGTTGATTCAAATATTAGGAATTGTGTGGTATTTAGGAATATTTCTTATTTATGGTTGCAAATCTGACCCGATGGGACAGGTGGTCAAAGGCAATGAAAAATTTACTGTAGACGTATATAAAGTGAGTATTTTAATTTTTTTAATATAAAGTATCAAACTATCATCAATAATTTCATTCGCTCAGGATTCATAAATAAATAAACTAATATTTTTTAACGCTCAACTGCATGTCTTGTAAAAAATTGTCACTTTTCTATTTTTAAGAATATTTCTTTTCCAGAATCCTGCAGCGAATTTTTTATTGTTTTCTTTTTATTATAAAAATTAAGATAAGAAACAGATTTACGGTTAATATTTATCGTCAAAAATATTAAACAATGAGGTTAAATTTGACTCGACATCGAAAAATGTTAAATATGTTTTAACTTTTCCCAACATTTCCTCATCTTTTGTAAACATTTTTCATTAAATTCAGCTGATTTTTAGAAAATAAGCAATTTACCGTTTTCTTTTACAGCAACTGGCCTCTAAAGATGGTAACATTATCTTCAGTGGACTTTCTGCAGAAATCGTCCTGTCTCTGTTGACCGATGGCGCAAAAGGAGACACACAGAGCCAATTAATTACTGGACTTAATTTGCCGAATAGTCAAAAAGACAGAGATGATGCATTCAAACAAATCACCACAAACCTCAAAATTAATACTGATGACCTAAAACTATTGTCAGCTAATAAAATATATCCCGCAAAAGGTTTTCAAATAGCTGCAGATTTTAAAAACACGGCTGTCGATATTTACAAATCTGGTGTTGAAAATTTGGATTATACAAATGCCCAAGCTGCATCTGAAACAATAAATAAATTTGTGTCTGACCAAACGAACGACAGAATTCAAAATTTAGTGTCTCCAGATCAACTTACGCCAGATATAAAATTAGTTTTGGTAAACGCTCTGTATCTCAGTGGAAAATGGAAACATCCCTTTGAAGATTACAACACTAAACCAAGACCTTTTTATACATCACAAACCCAATCTAAACAGATAGACACTATGTATACTGAAGCTTTCGCTAGATATAGACTTTGCGGTCAGTTGAAAGCTCAATTTTTGGAAATGGACCTTAAAGGAGATGTTAGTATGGGTTTTATACTACCTGATAGTAAAACAGGATTGACCGCTGTGGCAAAAGATTTACAGAAATATTTGGAACCGCATGATATGGAAAGCGCTAGGGTTGCAATAACTTTGCCCAAATTTTCAGCAACTATGACGATCAACTTTATCCCTATATTGAACCAGGTAAAGATATATCACTTTTATGTTAAAGAAAGTAGATTATTAATTGTAGATTATTCGGAAAGTCGTTTTATCACTCCAAATTGCAAACTAGAAATATTGGATATCTAGTTATTGTCTTAATTATGTCGACCTTTAAGAACAGGGTTAAATTTGATTAGCTTTCATTATTTCTGAAGATTATTCTTATACTAATTATGTTACTAGTTTGTATGTATACTGCAACTTAAAAGATCTATTGCTTTTCTTGCTATGCATCTGGTGATCCCTCAGTATTTATAGCTGTTGTTTTAGTACTACACTACAAAAAATTAAGATGTTGTATGGATTTATGTTTCATTGGTCCTCTCTTTCTTCTATTTCCTATCCTCCTAGACAAAGTCATTTGTTTATGCTGTGCTGCGCACTCAAAGAGAATGTGGGTAGAGGTCTCCCTTCATTATAAAACCTGCACTCTGCTTCCTCTAGTAGTACTAGTTTTTGCAGATGTCCATTTATTTGGCAATATCCTCTAAGGTTTGAACTCTTATTAATATTTGAAGTTTATTTTCATTTAGGTTGATGCAACTAATGGTTGTAAGTTCCCAAAACTATCTTTGATTGCACCTTTTACTCAAGTATTTGGATTCTTTGCAATCTTCGTAGTTCTTTCATGAGTTTGTAGTCAATTCCTCAAAAGGATTCTGTCTCTTGGAATGGTGCCTGCCTTGTTTTTTGTTAATTAGTTTCCTTCCACCCTGTTATGCTCTGGAACCCACAAGAGCTTTGTTTTACTGCCTAGTAAATAGCTTTCCTATTCAAGCTTCAATTCTCTGATGGCTACTGGATCGTTACACATTATGATCACTCCTTGTTCTCTGTAATTTTTTGAACTGGACATATTTTTCATTAACCTGTAATTCCGTTTGAAAATGCTTAGTGGTTTACCCAAGCTTCCAGAGTATTTTATTCTGGGTTATATAATTCTACTCCAGTACTTTTTGGTGTTTTGGGGCCATCTGTATACTACTTGATATCATTTGTATTTAATACCACAAATAAGTTTTGCAGCTCACCTCTGTTGTAATGAATTCTCCCACAGCTGGAAATTTTTGTTTTCTTGTCCTCTGAATATTTCTGGTTTAATTAATTCGAAACAAGGCTCTATATTTATGCCTAATCGTTCGGTTTGTGATCTTTTTCTTGAGATTAACATTGTTACTTAAGCTGGCAGGTTTTCATTTCCTTTTGTTATTAAATGATCAGATAAGTGCCCAGTATCCAATCAATCAACTATTACAGCTATGAAGCAGGGTGTTACGAACCAAATCTCTGTTTTGCGAGTCTTATTTTTAGATATTTACTGGTCAAAAGAGTTAGTTGTTACCTGTAACTACTGTTTTTCCTTATATATATATTTTAAAGATTTTCTGGTTCCTACAATGATGATAATCCGCTGAATATAATTATTCGTTATACCAAATGTTATCTTTGCAGCTGGGTATTACAAAAGTTTTTACAAACCGAGCGGACTTGTCAGGAATATCTTCAGGTGGAAACCTTATGGTCAGCTTTGTGGTACAAAAAGCATATATTAATGTGACAGAAAGCGGAGTAGAAGCTGCAGCTGCAACTGCAGGTAAGTTATTTTTATATTCAGACTTTTTGCTTGTGAAGGACTGATAGAAACGAACCGAAGTAGTACAATGTGAATTCAAAATATTTTTAGAAAAAGTATATCTGAACAACACATTTGGTAAATGACGAAATATTTTTAAAATACCAGGTTTTTTCTGTCAAATTTTTATTGGGGAACACTTCTAGGTCTTTCATTTTTGCTTTATTTTTTTAGTTGGTGTTGTTCCTACAGCTATTCTAGAACCAAAATACGAATTCAAAGCTGACCATCCTTTCTTTTATTATATCAAGGATAAAAAATCTGGACTTATATATTTTGCAGGAAGATTTGTTGGTTCTGATTAATAAAAACGAAAATAAATTTAAGTTTTGATAAATAAATATAATTTTGTCAACAAAGATCTTTTTATTTATGTTGGACAAGGCCTTTGCCAATTGTATTTTAATTGGGACAGTTAATTAATTGGTTTTAGAAAATTTTCATTGGTATCGAGTGAATAGGAGTAAATGGGAAATATATCCCCATAGTGTATATAGTTATTTCTTTGCAATATTTGGAATGTTTGTTAAAACTTTCGAACGAATTTATAAGAAAAGTACTAATTAAAGATCTAGAATTCCTAAGCAAATTTTAAAATCTTCAAATTCTTTTGCATGTTAGGAACTTGACAATTGACTTGACTTGACATTTTTTTGATCATTTTGAAATTCTTAAAGTTGAGAAAGAGCAAATGAATAAATATAAATACCACGAATAATAAAAAATATAATTAAAAATGAGAATTTCAGTCATATACATTGTCATCTAAAACAAATCATAGAAACTTTTTATCTGGGTTATTATTACAAGAAAACAAATAATTCATTCAAACAATTTAATTGGTTAATAATGAAAGTACACAATTTTAGATAAATCACTACCTAGAAGTTTAACAGTCAGTTTCACAACATTTGATATCCTTGTACATTGATCATAAATCCCGTTGACAATAAATTTAGTTATGGTGGTGATGACTAAAAACTAACTGTGAACCTCGTAGCTATCAACAATTTATACAGTAAAAACCAAGGTTTTAACCTAAGAATCTACCGATTTGCAAAATACGTCCAGAAAGTTTCTCTCTGATGTAGAATATGAAGGGATGGTTAATGTTGTAAGTATATTTTGCTGGTCCGGGGTTAGCGCAAGTGGTTTGCAAAACTAAAACAAAAAAATAGTTTAATAATGATAAGCAAATTCATCAACAAACGTTGAGATTGTCTTCTTTATGCTGTTTATTAAAATGTTATACAACACTTACTTCCTACATCAGCATCTTCAGCAGTAAAACCAAGTTCAGTAATGGTAACAACAGCCTTTTGGACAACGTTGTTAACTTTAAGGTTACCCTTTGGAGCCATGGGGGTTAAATCAGCATCTCCAGTGAACAATTTCTTGATACCCAACTAAAAAATAAGCAAAATAAAGAATTATTTTTATATAAATAATAACAGGCACTACTCCAAAAATTTTCATATATTTTAAATATAAAAGAAAAAACTATTTTACCTTCTTGAAGAAGTGAGGGTCGTCAAAGGTGGTAGAGATGTTGAATTTAGGTATAGTTACATCTACCAAAGCAGGTTCCAAATGCTCAACAGTAGATGGAGCCAAATAGGTGTCCAAGTTATCTTCAACATGTATCAATCCATCGACTTCATCGGGCAAAAGGAAGATAAGACTGCAGTCTCCGTTGACTAAGTCAATTTCCAAGAATTTAACTTTCAAATTAGCATTTGCTCCGTAGTTTGCCTTCAAGATGTTGTTGATTGATTCAACTGATTTGGTATTTTTACCGTTGCGAGACCCATGGAACACTCTTGGTTTAGTATTGGACAAGGGGAATGGATATATGAATTGGGCGGTGAAGTAAAGAGCGTTTACGATAATCATGTCAGTGGCTGGGTTTACAAGAGAAGGACTGACGATATCTTTGATAGCGCCGTAAGTGTTGTCTTGGACCCATTGGTTGATTTTGTTAGCTGCAGCTTGCCTGTTTCTGTAGTTCAAATTTTCTATTTCGGTCTTGTAAATGTTTTTAATGTGTTGTTTGTATTCTTCTGAGATTTCTACATTCTCAGCGGGATAGAGTTTTTGTACAGCTACCAATTTGATACCAACACGGTTTACTTCGTACAAGGTGGTGAGGATGTCGAAGCCTTCATCTCTTACTTGACGGCTTGGCAAGCTGCAGGTATTGTCGATTTCGGTTTTGGTCTCACCTTTAGCTCCATCAGTCAATAAAGAGAAGACAATGGCTTCTGAGACTCCACTGTAGAAGTAGTTATCATTGCCTGATTTCAATTGCTGTAAAAAGATTAGATTGTTAGTATTGATCTTCTAGTCAGGAAATCTGGATTTGCGGTTTTAAATTTGAAAGTTGGTTTACAAATTATTATTGTAGAGAAATTAAAGATATTAAAAAGCAATCGAAGTTGACAATAGTATAAAAATCTTATAAAGAAAATGGTGACAAATTAAGAAATTATTCATCTAAACGTTGGATTTTATTATTTAGAGTGGTGCAGCACATTCGAATTTTATTCTTAGACGATAACAATTTTGATTATTGTTTTTACATATGTAGGTACAATCTATAAATAAATAAGTATTGCACAATAGTTTAAAAATATTTTTAAATATACAGAATTTTTAAAAAAATGTATAGCAATTTTTTTTTAATAAAATTTCATATTTTATTACATTTTTGAAATGTAAAAGAGTTAGCAGATTAAAATTTATCCCATTAGATATCTAAACAGTGATTGACAATCATGATTGAGCATGAAAACCATTGATATGAAAACATTTACAAACTAATATACTTAATTTTCGGATGGGTGTTGAATCATTTGTATACTGGGTGGTTCAAAATAATAACATCTTTCTCCCGCTGTCCGCTGTTTATATTTCATTCGGCTATATATACAGTGTGTCCATGGATGGAATTTTTATTTAAAAATTTGTATTTAGTCTCTACGCTAGTTTATAAACAACTTTGTTTTATAAAATTTTTGTTAAAAATAATAAATAATGGTACTTCCCTCTTGAAGCATTTTCATAATTTCCTAATTTATTAATACCCTGTACATTTAATCTAAAATTTTTATATGGCAACTCCATTTTCTCAACAAGCAGAACTTTTTATAAAGAATGACTTTTGGTCGTAAAATGAATAATAAAGATTTTTTCCCCCTTGGGGACCCCATCCATGGACACACTGTATATATATATATAGAATGTTTTTCATAAACCAGACGTTGAAAATCTAAAATGTGCGATTTTATGTAATCTGCGGCGTCCAAAATTTTTCAATAAAACTAATTCATTGATCAGATTTCAAGAATATAATGAAATGTTGGGTGATTCGTTTAAAAATAATAACTTTCATATGCCAAGTCTTTTGAACCACACTATATCTTTAAGGATATGTGCATATAGTCCTATTTTTTTTAATGTATTTACTGATTTATAAGTAGGTACTTCTATAACAATATTTTTCAAAATTGTTATCGTTTGAGCCTTAAATTCGATGTGTGTCTTAAACATAAATAAAATGCTTTCGCCCACAAACTATTTTATATTTTTGATAATAATTTTAATAGTATTTTTATAAACCAAAATCATCCAATGAAAAATTTTCTTAAGGACTTTAAATAATGTATATTAATATACAGGGACATCTACTACGACATGCTGATACCTATATCGTTTTAAATTTATATAACATTATAAAAAGATATTTAGAACATCCAACTATTTCTGGTTATAAAGGAGGCTGACTGTAATTTCCTTATGTTAAATAGAACACCCTGTGTATTATGGCGTGTGTTGATGAAGCTACTCTTAGGGATTACTTCAACGTCTAACTGGAACTTCCTAAGAATCAGCCTTTACTCGTATTATCCAAATTAAAATCAAAAATATTATACCATTGCTTTATATAAAGAGTTTTTGACGTGAAAAGAAACATTTCCAAACTCTCAAATAATTATAAATTCTGAAGCACCCCTGTATATTTCAAATATGTCAAATATATCTTTGACATTTCAATAAATTTTCTCTGTCAAGCAATATGTCATCAAGCAACATGTCGCGAACAAACTTTGACCAAGTTTTCGATGAAAAACCAGCAGAAGAATCAGCAGAACAGCCAGTGGAAGAACCAGCAGAATATCCAGCGGAAGAATCAGTGGGAGAACCAGCGGAAGAACCAGCAGAACAGCCAGCGGAAGAATCAGCGGAAGAACCAGTGGGAGAACCAATTATGAAAACCATTAAAGTATCGAAGAATTTGCAAGTGAGACCAGACGTAGTTTATTTGAAGGTTGTCCCCGACAACCATCCGCTTTCCGTCGAAGAGCAAACTTTCTACTTAAGCCTGACCGAAGGTATTTTTGGATACAACGAACAAGAAAGGATTTATAATTTGAAAAGACTCTCATCAGACTACAACATAAAACCGTTGCTGCCTTATTTGGCGCTATTCATCAAGGAAACCATTCATATGAATATCGCGCATCCTGACCTCACGCTTCTGATTTATGCCGTTCGAATGGTAAAAAGTCTATTGGGCAATCAATATTTAAATCTCAACGAGTATTTGCACGAGATACTACCCGCAGTAATTTCCTGCATTTTGTCGAGAAGAATCAGTAAATATTACTATGACAATCATTGGACGCTTCGGGACTTCTCTGTGTTCGTTATATCATCCATATGCGAAAAATACAACAACAGAGTTAATAATATAACGAACCGTGTAATGGGCATATACAGCAAACCGTTGAAGGGATACACCATGTATCCGCTGACGACCATTTACGGAGCGATCAAAGGAGTCGCGTCTTTGGGGGAGGAAATCGTGAAAACCATTTTATTCCCCCGAATATTATACATTGGAAAGTTGTTATACGTACTTTTAGAAACGCAACCGTCTAATTTTTACATCGAAAAAGTGAACGCCCACATCCTAATCGAAGCCCAATATGTTAAAGATGCCGTTTTGGCCGTCGTCTCCCCCATTTTGTTGAGAACCAAAAATTTGAACGATGGGGGTACGTTGTATTCGCAATATTTTGGATATCTTGGCATGCCTCTTTATACGCAAGTCAAGAAATTGGAAAAAATAGAGCAAGAAAAACAAAAGACGAACCAAATGGCCGCTCTTGCTGCTAATTTATCATAATTTTCTTTAAATATGTTTCTAATTTATTACAACCATTGTTCAATTGTTCATAATGCTTTCCATATGTTTCGAATGCGTTATTGTTTGTTTTAATAAAAAATCTATTTGTACGGGTTTCGGTATTTCAATAAGGGTGCAAGATTTGAAGTGCCCGTCATGTTTGACAGTCATAGTGACACGTAATTATAATGTGACAGATAGAAAGTTGACAGATGGGAGTTAATAAACATGGAGCAGTACACGATAGAACAACGTGTTCTGATTGTTAAACATTATTGTCAAAATGGTGAAAGTTTGATTGCCACCATTCGTAAAGTGGGTCCAATATTCGTTCGACAGAATGTTCTTAATTCATCTACTGTAAAAAGAATAATCGAAAAATTCTAAAGTACTGGTTCAGTTAGTGATGTGAGACACACGACAAGAGCTCGCAGAGGTCATTCACAACAAAACATCACGGCAATACGTGAGAGTCTGACAGAAAGTCCAGAGACATCGATTCGTCATCGTGCAGAAGGATTGGACATTACAGCTACTCTTCAGCCTATTCTCACTAAATATTTACATCTACACGCTTACAAAGTCCAATTAACTCAACAAATTTTGTCTGGAGGAATAATTGGACCGTATTTCTTTGAAGATAATTTGACTGAATCGCGAACGTTATCGTGCTATGATAACGCAGTTTTTGTGCCTCAATTGAAACGTATTGCTCTTGACGAGATGTAGTTTCAGCAGGACGGTGCCACATGGCATACCGCTTATGAAACATTTACTGTCTTGCACGAGTTTGCCCCTGGTCGTGTCATTTTCCGATTTGGTGACCAGAATTGGCCGCCACGTTCTTGTGATTTAACACATTTGGACTTCTGGCTGTGGGGTTATCTGAAGTCACAGGTTTATACCAACAAGCCCGCGACTACCGAAGCATTGAAGGCCGAAATTAGACGCTGTATCAATGAGATACCCCCACATGTATAAAATAATGTTATTTCAAATTTTGTCAAAAGAGTAGGCATGTGCCAGTAAAGCCGTGGCAGTCTTTTACAAGATATTTTGTTTCATACATAATTCCTAAATGTATACATTATAAACCAATATATACAGGGTATTTCATTGGGAAAGGGCATAACTTTAACTGTTGATGGACATCATTTTGGTGGTTTCAAATAATCTATATTTAATGAGTGTTCCACATTTTATAACTGATATATGGTGTTTCATCAATTTGGCCTATTTCTTCTGAAACGGATAACTTTCGAATTATTCTGTGTATTATTTTGATATAATTACAATTATAAGTATTACCAAAAAGAAACTCCAGGACCGGCAGTTTACACGAAATAAATTTCTGCTTCCAAAGGCTATAAAAATACTTATTTCCGCCCTACGACGTGGGGCATATAAAATAAGTATTTTTATAGCCTTTGGAAGTAGAAATTTATTTATTGTAAACTGCTCTTGTTATCTACAAAAGTGTAGCAAGTGCATAGAATCCAAATATACTTGTACAGGATGTTCGAAACATTTGAAACATATTGAATGATTGTTTACTAAATACGGACCTGTAGCCACATTTTCTAGTGGTCTGTATTTGTAAAAATACAAATTCAATTCAATTTTTTGTTAAGCCGATCCTGGGTTTTCTTTTTGGTAATGCTTTGGCAGATTTTCCAGGTAATGGTTATTACCAAATAATATACAGTAATTCGGAAGTTATGAGATCCGAAAGAAATAGGCCAAATCGATATCTGTATCTCAGTTATAAAGGGTGGAAGACCTATTAAATATAGGTTATTTGGAACCACCAAAGTAACGTTCATCTACCGTTAAAGTTAGGCCTTTTCTCAATGAAACACCTTTATTTAAAATAAAAATTCTAATAAGAGCAATTCGTAAACAGTTAATCTACATATATTACCTTATATTATGATCAAATCAGACGCAAAAGTAAATCATGCTTTATTTTAATCATGATAATTTTTTACAACAAATTAAATTCAAAAACTTACGTTGTACATTCTAGCAGACAAAATGTTGCTAGATACCCCAATAACATTTAATGGGGCATCATTTTGAGCATTACATCCAAGAAGAGATAACACACCGAGCAACACTGTCCACTTCATTTTTTTAACGAGATTAAGAAATGGTAATTGTACGAGAAGCGGTGGTTTTTATATGTGATTTTTCAAAACTTAAATGTTTAGACATTACTTACTGATTACAGATTAAAAATATTAACCAATACTCTTTCGGTATCAATAGGATATACTCGAATAAAAATTACTTATGTAATAGAAATTAATCTCTTTAATTAAGTGTTAATTAATATAAATAAATTAGGAAGAATTTTTAAATTGTTTCGACATTAGCACCATTTTTTCTTATCTCTTTATAGAAATTAAAGTTTACTATTTGATTTCACAACGATTTTTCTATTATAGACTAGGCAATTATTCCTGAGTTAAAAACTGTAAAAATGCAAATACTAGTTAAAAATAGCTCAAAACTAAAGTATAAATTCTAAAAAAGTTTGAGCCTTAGGGTAAAAGAGAACGACGCAATAAAACTTACTCTGTATATTTTTATAGTCAATTTGTTACTAGTTGTAGCAATTTGGCTTAAAGGATCTTGAGTTTGAAAACCGGAAAAAAGTGTAGAAAAAATTAACACCCACCACCGTAACATTTCGGATAATAAACTGAACATTGTAAGTCTAAATAAATACTTCTTAATTTTTATATTTTTTCTACCTAACAAAATGGGGATTTTGTGAATATTTTACTGATTACCAACATTTTCCTGGTTTGCATATTCATAATTTTCCAGCAATTTAATTATAATATTCTTGACGTACAAAAATACGAATATAATATTATAAAAATAGCCGCCATTGTTCAGATAACCTTACACGAAAAATATAAAAGGTGATTTATTTTCGTTCTTGGTTAAATTAACATAATGACAAATTTAATCTAACTTCAAATGAGTTTATCGAATTTTTCGAAATCGTGAGTACCAAAGGTCAGTTAACTAAATAATCTTTAATTATGCAATTGAATTATCAAAAATAAAATTTATTCTTTAAAAATTTTGAACCAAGCAACTAGAATCGGCTCGCTAGTTCTATATCAGGACTAATATACAAAAGGTGCTTGGAATTTTTGGTGTGAAATTGAAAAAATATAATATTTTTAAATTTAAATACTTGAAAAAGTTAAATAAAAATAATACACAAACCAAAAGTGATGGCAAAATTAACTGCACAAGTACAGGTGGTTATAGTTTTGTATGAACTCTGAAAGTAATTTAATCTAGAAATTTAGGAGATATCAGATAATTTTGCCATAATTCCTATTGTTCATCTTTATTTACCATTTCCAATTACTAGAATTAAACTATATTTTATTTACTCAAATAAAGATTAGTTTAATCTACGGTTTTTACCCTTTATTTACATTAACAATGAATTTTTCGAAATAACATGACGTTAAAATCATAATTATCCAATTTTTAATTTTACTGAAATTTTTCAAACAAACTAAAATTGAAATGTGGGGATTACTACTTCCATATGACTGCGTCATTTTTTCAGATATTTCTCAACGTTTCGTATTCTACCATAAGCGGCTTCTTCAGGAGATGAGATGTGCATGGTAGATGTGATTCGCCTCTGGCTACGGTGAGTAGTTGAATTACCGTGCACATCTCACCTCCTGATGAATCGCTTTTAACAGGCGATTAAATATTGAGAAATATATCAAAAATGACTCGATGCTGTGGAAGTAGAAATTCTCAAATTCACATGCCACAGAAGTCTAAATTATGTCTACATAATTTTTCTAATAGATATATATCAAAATTAATAATTATAATTATGGCCTAAAAAACCAAGTTCTTTAGTAGTAAATAGTTAAAGGCTTTTCACGATAAAGTTGAAATGACGTCACAAGGAAAAGTTTAAAGATAACACTGTGAGAGTGCTTCCTTTTAATGAATATTCAATTGTGCTTTGTCTTAGTTTATTTTATGTTTGAAATGTAAAAGTAGTAATTAATTTTGAATCGTAACTCTAAAAATGAACCTCTATTTTGACGATCGCGTTCAAAATAGTTTGTTTGTCGTATTACCATTTGCTGGGATGTACTACTTATTCTTATGCTTTTTTACAAAAAAAGGAATGTCAAAATATCGATAAATGACAAGTATTTTGGCGAGATCTATTTGGCAACGTTGTAAAGTATTGTCATCTTTAAAAATTTAATTTCCCCCGTCCGTTAAGTGTAAATTGTAAATGCGGAAAAGAAGGTAATGTATTCTCGAGTTTACTGAACAGGCAGAAAATATAAATAAATATTATGATAAACTCAAGATATGCCTGAACGAATTGGTTTTTCGTAGAGATATAAATATATTAGAATAGCTTTATCAACATATCAAAAATTGTAGATATAAATTGTAAAAATAAAAGTAACTTTTAGTAATAAGTTACAATTGTATTGACACTGAAAAATAATTTTGCAAATTAAAATTAAAAAAAATGACAGAAACAAAAAAATAAGTCTATATACAGGGTGAGCATTAGTGCGTCGAAGTACGATATATAGGTTATTATTGAAGTTAGGAAAAAAGAGTTTTTACAAAAAGTGTAGACACACTGTCTACACTGAACACACTGTTCAGGAACGCAGTGTCAGACCAAAATTTTGTTTTTTTAAATGGAACATCCCGCATATTTTTACATTATTATAAACCTCTTGCCGAGCTAATTTCAACGATCACACTTTATATCTATTATGTTGAAAATCAATAAAAACGGCTTACATGTTCCAATCCTAGCTTTTCAAGAGTGATTAAAAATCAGACGGGATTTCAAATCACCTTGAATTTTTTAATGCCATAGTATAGAACTTGAAAAGTTAGGATAGGGACATGTAAGCCGTTTTTATTGATTTTTAACGTTTTGACTGATACATACATCTAAATTCAATAAAATGTGATTTTCAGGTGGCTGTAGATCCTTTATTAAACATAATATACATAAAGTGTGATACATCGTTGAAATTACCTAGGCAAAAGGTTTATAAAAATGTAAAAATATACGGGGTGTTCCATTTAAAAAAACAAAATTTTTGTCTGGCACTGCGTTCCTTTTTTAAACTAATTTTAAAATGTGAATCTCAAGACTGCCTACACTTCTTGTAAAAACGTTTTTTTCGTAACTTGAATAATAGCGGATATGGAAAAAAATGTCATATTTCCAATATTTTTAATCATACATTTATTCTGTTTTAAAACTCTTAAATATTATATGTTTTGTTTGGTTTAAAGCAATACCGTAAATGTTTATATTAAATAATGAAAATATTCACTAGTTTTATCAGAAAAATAATTATTTTTGTAATAAAACCAATTATTTTGATCTACTTATTATATAAGTTATTTACGAGAAACAGAATTTTAAAATAATAATCGCCCGATTAATTTCTAGTAATTGGAATTTTCCAAGCATTTATTAGTTGTATATATATATATTATAAATTTCTGATAAATTTAATATCTTGTCATTATTTGTAAACAGCGCAGAAACAAATAATTTTCACTACACCTTAATTAAAAAGTTGCCCGTAATTAATTGAAATATATTTACAAAAAACCTTCATAACAACAACCAATTGTATTTAGCTAGAAAATGGGGCAATACATACGACATGGAAACTGGTTACTAAAGGCTAATAATTTTGAAAAATATTTTTCTATAGGTATATGTAAGTTCATAAAGACTACATTTTAAAAAAAAATTTAGTTATACATAGTTATTAAAAAAATGTATTTTGTATCGTGTTTTTTTATATAGAACAAGTGGTTTATTACATGTTAAAAATCTACTCATTGAGCTGATATTTCAACGTAAAACTTACATTTTCATTTTAAAGGCTTGCTGTGTGAAAGTATTTACACGTTCTAAGCTTTTATGTATTTTCTAAACAAATAACTATACAGGGTAACCAAAAAGTCAGAATTTCAATGGCAATATCTTACTACCTTAAATTAAAAATAAAACATAAATGTAGTCATTATTATTGTACATGTACATATGGAAGAATTTTTTTTTAAATTACTATCGTTTGGGCACCAAATTTTTTTTGTGCAAAGTAATTTGCCCCACACTGTAAAATTAAATTAAATGTAAAAATTATAATTTTATGATATTTGTTTGTACATTACCATAATATGATTCTTATTTTGTAGTTTTGTTACTTATAAATCGAGAAAAAAATTCCTAAAATATTTTATTTATAGAAACTCTCCTACTAAACTAAAACATGAGACAACATTTTTGGTTGATTTAAACCAAATATACTTCTTAAGAAAGTTAGAATTCTGTGAATTGGCGCTTCTACATAATTTTTTTTACGTAAATATCTAAAAAACTTAATATTTAAAATGTTAGTATATATATAGTTACTAAACTTTTAACCCACTACTAGAAAAAAACAATAAAAATGTATTTGCAATGATGAATTTGTCATTAGAAGCTGTACAAGGTTTGAAAATTTTATGTATATTAAAGAGGTCAAATTTGGGGTCTAAAATGAATGGTCTGTACACTCCAGTGCAATGAAAATTAAAACGTTAAACCATTAATTTTAGACCCCCAGTGTACCATATCATAGAAATCAGTTAATATTCAAAAATTAAACTACAATATGTTTGATATATAGCATTTTAGTAACGCCCTGTATATTTAAAATTTTTTAAATTATTGATATAGTGAATACTCATATGATAATATTTTAAAAAAATCGTATAGTTTAATTTCTTCAGACAAAGGTGTTAGAAATGGATTTACGTTATATTAAAATTATTTATTAATTAATAAAAAAAATAATTCTAAAGATGTAAACTATGCTTCTGTAAAGTCACTGTTTAAAAATTCTATTTAGTTTTGATAAATAAAAGTTAAATTTTGTTTTCTTCGACAGAAATCTATTTTTTTCTCAAAAAAACTAAAAGTTTTAAAAATGGCTTAAAAAGCACATTGCGGTTTGAATTCATATTTTTCTTTTAACTGATCATAAAAAAATTAAGTTTAAAAGCAGATGGGTAGCTACAATAAATATGAAATATTTAGCGTTTCTTAAAAAAGTAGTTAAATAATTTTCAAAAATATTAAATAACTGCTTTTTTTCTAATAAATATAATTATATCTCGTCTTTCCGATATTTCAATTTCTAAAAATTTGGACAAATGATCAAATTCAAATATTTAAATATTTTTGAAAATTATGGAATTTTAAAAAAATTGATTTTTTATAATTTTCCAGCTAATAAATTGCTTCAGATAAAAATGTAACTTTTTCTTATTCGAAATCATTAAATTTTGTGTTAGTTTTGGAAAAATACTCACGTTGTATAATTTTGTTGTTAAATCGTTACTTGTAACTGCAATATCTGACAGAGGATCGGCCTCGCATCTGGAAATAAGGAAAATGCCAATAACCAACGCACTGAAATGCATTTTCGAGTATAGACGCAAAACACTTTATCTGAACTAAACTGAAGTCTTATAAAGCACCAATATTTAACTATTTTTACTGATGACCCTGCAATTAATTTCAAATTATATTTCCATATTCGAAGCGCAGGTAATAATAACAATTCCTGCAAGTTATATCGATGTGTTTATCAAGTTCTATTTCATAAAGACATTAAAAACAGGTATTAAGTACATTAAAAAAATTTACCAATGATAAAAAAATGGAAAAGATCTATTTATCAGTTGTGAATTCTAATGTAGATCAAAACCACTGAAAAGAGGTGGTACTTCCCTACTTTTTCATTTCATTTTTTTCATTCATTGTCTCTGACTAGTTTGGAAATATTATGTTATTACATGCAGGGTGTTTCTAAATTCATGCCAAGAAATTATAAGGGGTCTTTTCTATAAAAAAAATTTCTCACCCTAATTCCTAAATGGATAACACCCCCGCAAATTTTGACAATGTTGATGATTACATACACACGTACACAAATATTTAAGGGATTTTTTAGTTTTATCATTGTGTCATAAGGGGGTAAAATTATCAAGCCTTATATGATTTTATGTAAGAACTTGTTTATGGGGTTAAATTTTATAAATGAAAAATATTATTCGGAATTCTTTCATACAACTAACCGTTTTTTAAAAAAAAAATAGATACAGTAGTATTATATTAAATGTTTATTTAATGAAATAACATTATTGAAAATGTAAAAAAGTTTAATTTCATTCTATCGGGACTGACATTTCTTTAAGGGTTGGGGTGAGAAATTCTTTTTATAGGAAAGTATAATTTTCAAAGGGGAATAAACCTCCTACTAAATGAATTTAGCGACATCCTGTAGGATGGGTAAACTGAGATTTCTCTGCCTCCTCACTTATTTTCTGCCTTAGGGGTGACAGATTTAAATTTAAAATAATATTTTTTGATCTGGTTTAAAAACAAATTAAGAAATTTTTTGTTATCTGAAAAATTTTTGAGCAAAAATGTGAAGAGATGCCTTCAAGGTACTTTAAGCTAATTGCAGATTACACAATTCCAAATCTCTGTTCAAAATATAAGCATTTGTAAGACCGATCCTGCAATTATAAATTATTGCAAAATTTAATTAAAAAAATAAGTAACTCACGTAATTTTACTTAATAATAGTATGAGTTGCACGAAATTTTTAGTTCAAATTTTTTTTTTCTTTTTTCAATAATTATTTAACAACTGTACAATGGATAATAATACTTGAGATTTTTTACTAATTAAATATATATATACTATATTAATTATGTGTTTTTCCAGTAGTTAATTATTTCTATTCGAAATGTGTGTTTAATAGGTTTAGAAGTATTATAATTTCAATAAACATTAATTTTAAACGTGTAAATTTTCATTTTTTCGTTTTTGTAGTATAAAATGTTAAATATTTTAAATTTAAATTTCTCCAGACTAGCATAGGTATTTTACTAAATTACCAATTTTACTAACAAAAATCTCAAATTATCTTAAAAATTATCGGAAGCAAGTTATCGAAAAATAAGTTATTAAAACATAATTAAAGAAAATTGCTTCCATTCCAATATTAAAAATAAATTAAAAAATCTGTAAATAACATTCGTCATGCTAAGTTTACACAATAAAAAACTAGTTATTTGGTTATTTAAATAAAAATATACTTTATGAATCTTCGTATTCAATTTCAATCAAATAAGAATCGTCCTTTAGTCTAATAATCACTGATTGTACGGAAGGTAACACAATATACTCAGATTCTTATTTTATAACATGCTCATTTATTTTTGTTAGATCTAAATTTTTTTTAACAAAATCTCGTCATCTTGCGATATTTTCCTATTTATCTACGGTATTCAAAACGCCACATTTTTAAATAAAAGAAAAATTAAAATTTTAGGAAATCAATCACTCACACGAGAACTTAAAAGGGATATTTTTCCGACAATAAAAACTGAATCAATTAATTATAAATATTTGTGCAGTTTATTGAGATATATAATATTTAGATGCCCAATTCTCATAAAGTTCTTAACATTAACGAGTACTTTGATGAACTTCGTAAATCAAGTTAAAATTTAAGTTTTGCGATTTAGAATACTATACCTTCTTATGAGAATTATAATATGGGAGTGTTCTATTAAAGGCTACATAGGGATCATGTCTATACTAAATTGATCAAAATTTATTACTTTCTCTTATTTCAAAATTAACTTTAATATAGTTTTAGTGGTTTGTATTCTTGTTATGCTAACTAAATTCATAAAGAAATAATGCATTTTGAATATTAGTAACATTTAGGGAGTACAACAAACATTTTTTGTAGATATTCCATTAAATTTTTGTATACTCTGTATAAACAAAAAATGTATGGCTTACGATAACAGGAAAAACCCTTATCTGTTTTTTCATTTTAACAATATGCCTATGACGTTGAAACAATTAGTTTAAAATTAATTATTCCAACTGGTAAACAATTTAAATAACAGACAACATAAATTATTATATATATTGTATAACTTAACTTTTCAATATTTTCTATTTTTTAAAATCATTATTATATTAGCACACTAATGTGAAAATATTCTACTTATTAATTTTGGTTAAAATTGAACCAAATTAATAGATCGTGTTTAATTATACAAAACTAAATTGCTTAAATGACCACGTTTTTAATTTTTATTTCAGATAATGTTTTGGTTTGTTATTAAATGTATTAAAACATGTTTTATAAGATTTGAGAATACACAGAAATATAAAATACGGGACGTTCCAAATAAGAAAAGAATGAAGAATTATTTAGAAATTATAATTTTATTGGTCAAAAAGATTTTACTGATTTTTTTTAATTAACTGATAAAAATGTATTAAGTCACTATTTTTCAAAATTGTATAGTCTAACACAATTTCTTTTTTAATAGAGATATTTAATGTTGCATTTTCACAATTTTTGCAAGGGGAATATCTTTAAAATTACTTAGTTGCATATTTAGGGAACAAATAAGATCCATAATTTTCCGATAACCGCTAGAGATATTAGAAAAAACAAAATTAAACAATCTCGCCTGTTTTTGAAAATTATAATAAAATACAACATTTTTTTTACTTCTATAGTAATCAAATAATTTCCCAAAATACATTTTCTCCCTTATTAAAGATTGTGAATATTCTCCCCAGAAATAACTTAAAAATTTTGTTTCAAATTGTTCATAATTTTGAATTTCTAACATTGTAATGTACTATAATAATGCCTATCCATTTAAGTTAACACGAATCAATTCTCTCAGTTCATTCATATTCTGAATAGATTCCTCTATTATTTAGTCTTTGTTTTCTTTTCCGTATCTCTTCTTAAGTTCTCAATTTTTTCACTATTGTCTCTGTTTTCTTCTTTTAAAGTTTTCTCCTATTTTTCAATTGTATTATTATATTCTTGGAAATTATTTTTCAAATTTTCTTCCATTTTTTTATATCAATATAGCTGCTACATTCTCATTATTATTTTCTTGTTGATTTCTATTTTTTTCCTGTATTTGTTGTTCTATATTTTCTTGATATGCCCTGCTACCGCCTTGTGAAGTCGTCTTATTTTGGTCTTCCATATTCAGTATTGTTACATTCTCTTCTTTTTCACTTCCATTCATCACCTCTACTTTGTCTTGTTCTGGTGCGCTTTGATCATCCCCATCACCAGCCTCTTGTCTTGTCTTGTAGTTTATCGTTTAAAAATTAAAGTTTTACAAATAAATTATTACTGAAAATAGCAAAAATACTTTTGCTTCCATAACTCTTAACCGATTTTTATCAAGTATTAAAAGAATATTTCGAAAATAAGTAGTATACATTAATTTTCCTTTTTCTTGTTCTTTACGATTTTGGGTGGATTATTAACATTTGGTTGTAAGCCTTTAGGTTTGTTGGCCCTTCCTTAACCAGTAATTACATGGTGGTCTCATGCTAATTCGAGTTCAACTATTCTTTTTAATTTTAATTTTGACTTTAATATTAATTTGTGTCTTAAGTTTACTTACCGCCGCTTATTAGTGTTGCTCAATCTATTTTAATTTTTAATTATATTAATTCGCCCACCCGGTATAAACAAATAAGTTTGAAACATGTAAGATTTATTAATGGTACAGAACCGGTCTTGCCCCTAGAATTATGGGGCAAAATCGTATAATCAAGGAAAGTAATCAAAAATGCCTAAAACTATTTTATATTATAACTTAAAAATACAATTCTATTTGAATTAAAAAAACCGACTGAAAATGGCAAAAAATAACAACATTATAGAATCTACAAAAATTAATGTTACCTCTATAACCTTTAACCGATTTCAAAATGTTAAAAGAATATTTCAAAAATATGTAATAGCAATACATTTTTATTTCAATTGGCCAATAGAGGGTGTTATGTAACACTGAGCCTTACTCAAGAATTTTTCTCGAAAATATGAACTAGAAGGTTTGATTCTCTGAGTTTTTGAAAACATTTTAAATCATGCCATCGACATTATTAAATGTCGTTTGGTATTTTATTATAATCACTACTCTATTATTCTTTCTTTCATTGATTATTTTCTTTAATATTAACTTGTTTTTTCATTTTTCTTGGTTTTACTTATTATTTTCATTAATATTATCTTAATTTTTTTCAGTTGGAGTCGGTCTGACGGCTGTCTTGGAACCACCAAAAATAAAATATCGTTTCACAGCCGACCATCCCTTCTTTTATTACATCAAGGATAAAACAGGAATGATTTTGTTCGCAGGACGATTTTCAGGTTAAATATCTATTCGTATCGGTATTAAATTTATTTTCTGTATGAATTTTGCTTAATAAAATAATTCAGATATAATTTTTATTTTTTATACCTTGGTTTAATTATCTGTCGGCGAAATATAGGGACGAAACTAATAATTTCGAAATGAAACTAAAACCATTTTATTCGATTCAATAACCGCTATATTTTGTTATTAGTTTAATTTACACAGATTATTCCATGTTCAGGTGGTAAAAATTAGGTGACACTTTTATATTGTTTGATAGGCCTTCATTGATTTTTAGGCTAATATTATGTTACATTTAAAATTATTAAAAAATTTGAATTTGAAGAAAACTTTGGCTAAAATTATCTAAGATATGATCTTTCTTCGTCCATATTTTAAAATTATTTCCCTGGAGTTTAGAGCAATAGATTAAATTTTCGGAATTTTAAATGTCAAGAACATTTTTGTAAACGAAACTTCTTTTATATTGATAGCTTATTATAAATGTTAAATATACCACAAGAAAAAAAATTGAATTTAAAGTCACAGTAATTACTCAAAATGGCGACTAAATCGTTCAATTAATTTCTGTAGATATTTTCTTGATAATCCTTTTAATAAATTCAATACAGTTTAGGAATCACTATTTGAAAGGACCTCAAAGGTACTCTCTTAATTTTTTTGTGGTTGTCTCTTCCCGTACATTTTACCGTTAAAACAACACCACGTACATTCAATCTATAGGGATAAAAACAGGAGAACTAGCTGGCCAGAATATAAAACCACCCATCCTTACCAAAATTGAGTCAACTGTTGATGTTTACTTCACAATGTGGTGTAATTCTATATATATATATATATATATATATATATATATATGACTGAATATACAGGGTGATGTATTTAAAAAACCAAAGTGACTAATAATATCAGAGAAACGGCAAATCTAGCAACATTGCAAATGTCAAATCTGGAATCTCCGTATCCCAAAATAGGCTTGTCCCAAATTTTGTAGAATTCGGACTAACAATGTACGGGAGAATAGGCTGTTTCCAGACTTTTGGTCCACTCTGTTTATGCATAACATATTAAAAATTGACCTACGAAAAATTCTGTGCCATGAAAATTAATTCTCTAAATTATACATAAAAAATTTTTTTACATTGTTTTTAAATACCTGAAAAAATTGTTTTAAATATTTTTAAAATGGAATCATTTTGTAGAAAATTTAATAAAAATGAGAATACCCTGGTAACACACTATCTCATTTGTAAAGATCAAATGTACAGTAGCATATCAAACATATTAAAATATATATAGAATATTTAATTTAAATTTCAACAACATTTTTGTCACTCGATTATGTTTGTTTTATTTCAACATCTCAATCAGTTCTGGAGCTATAATCTCTGTTCACATTCTACTTTAAAGGAACTTAAAGATATTTTACAATAGTTTAAATAAATTACAAAAATGTTGAATCGACAAATTAGGTTATAAGGCAAAAATAAACAAGGACACAAGTTATTTAATTATTATTTGCATATGTTTAAAAATTATGTTAAAAAAGCTATTCAGCATTTTTTATTCATACACGTACCTTGGACTTATTTATAAAAATATTTATAATAGATGGGTAAAATAAACTTTTACTTTACAATAAGTAGATAAACATTTAATATTAAATAAAAAGTAGTTATTGAAAAATATACAGAGTGGCCAGTCTATATCATGAAAACTATTTAAACAATGATGACGTTTCGTAATTATAAAGAGTGGGAAATATTGCCTGTTCCTTAAAGCAAACAAGATTATTATAACGTCACATTTTAAATCAACCTCTTTCCATATAAGTTTTCTTTTTAAATTTGAATTAATAACAATACATTTACGAGAGTAAGATTTTTTTATATTGCATTTTTTGTAAGTATTATAATATTATTGTACAAAAGTTTTGGCTAAAATGTTATTACCAAGGACATCTTGACAGATCTCTAATGTACTATAAAATGTTTCCCTTACCTTTTAAAAAAATTTAGTAGGAATATTTCTGTAATCTTTTGTTTTAAAACCTGCTAAACTACACTTTTGAAAAACCCCATAGGAAAAAAACGAATGGTGACAGATCTGGCCAGCGTGCTGGCTATTCAACACATTCTCGTCGTCCAGTCAACCTAACAAGATATATATAGTTCAAATATTGTCTCAATGAATGTTACAAAACTCTTGTACATTCACAAAAATATAAATAACAAACGGTTGAATAATTTTATTATGAAGTATATAAGGTTAGATACATAAGTAAAAAACATTATCCAACACTAATATACGTAAATATATTTGAAAGAAGTTTAGGCTTTTTAGATTTTTAATGTTTTTTAGAAAAAATTTAGTGCCATTATATTGAGGTCCTGTCTCAAAATAATGGTTATTTGGTTTCAATTTTTCTTTGTTGTTGTAAAAATATAAAGCGATGTTATATTATGTATAATGATGTCACACTTTCTTAAAATAATACCGACAAAAAACGTTTTGCTTCAAATCAAGTACTATTCTAAAAATTTTTGAAGCATTTGAAGAATTAAACCAAAATATTACATTTTTTTAAACCTAATCAATTTGAGTTGTCATTTAAATACCCCAACAATTAGTTACACTGTATTATTCAAATTTTTATAAAAAAATCGTGTGATCCACAAAAGCCAAAGATCTTGTTTAGGACAAAAAATCAACCGAAATCACATTTACTTTATCTATTTGGTACAATGATGTATTTATTATTTTAAATAAATATAAATGCCATTCTAGATTTATCTGGTAAGAAACCTTGTTGATTGGAATTAAATTTATTCTTATCTAAAAAATAGTTTAATAATCTCTGATAGATATTTTTTTATTGCATTTGAAAAAACGAACAATCCGTTAAGTTATATGAAAATACGTATCTTTAAGTAGGAAATATTTTACATATTATTTTATGTAAATAAATAAGACTTAGTAATGTGTTATTACTTCATAAGTAAAATTTATTTCTTTGAAAACGGTTGACTATAGAAAAAAAGGAAAAACATTTTTTAATACTCTTAAGTATAACCGAGTATGTTAAAGTTTTCTCCAAAAAATGTTTTATTGTTTTATGTATTCCAAAATTGGTCAACAAAATTTAATTCCGGAGTTAATTAAAAAAACATTCGATTCCCTTTAGGAAGATTATAAAAAAATTGGTACATAAAAAAATACCTAATTTCTTCCAAAACATGACCTAATTCGGAAAATTTTAGAGAAATTAAGTTTATTTAAATGCTACACAAAAATTATTACACCAAATCATAAAATGCTACGTTCTGATTAAAAGCGAAGTGATATGAAAAAAATCAAGAGAAATAAAAAGTAAAGTCATTTTTATAAAAATCGGTTTAAAAAACTTTTTTTTCCTGAAAATATGAAAGGGCTACCGAGTATCTACGCCATGCACGACAAAATTATTTAGAACCACGTTTTCTTCAATTTATTGCCCTTAATTAAAAAAAAACAACGTATACCAAATTTAGTTAAAAAAAAGTTATTGAGTAAAAACTTTTTTTTAAGAATATTTGACACCTTTTTTATTTACATAGAAAGTCGCTATAATTTCTCATAAACAACAAGCATGTGCTATGTGGGGCCCGAATTTGGAAACACCCTATATACTCTTTATGTGATTAATAAGTGCATTTTCCACTTTCAATATCAACGTTGTGCATAATGTCTACAAATCGCACAACAAATTAATGCTTGTGAGTCTTTTCAGAAACATTTTAATTCTTATTTTTATTCAGAGCATCTTGATATATTCAAATTTATTGCAAATGTCATGAATATTTAATGAATTGAATAGATCAATACGAAGTAAGTTTATCAGAAGAAGTTTTTTATCATTACAAAAAATTGTTTTTAAAAGAGAGCATGGAAAAAATATTTCCTAAAGACAAAAAAGTGCATATTAGTTTGATGAAGGTAAAAAAAAAGCATTAAAAAACAATGAGGAAAGACAGAAATTAAAAATAGATTTTTAGTTATTCTGTTGACTATAACTAAATAACAAAAACGTTTATCGTCAACTTATCGTAAAAATAATACTTGATGTCTTTACCAAATATTTTCCTTATTACATTTTAAAAAATAAAAATATTTAAAACATTTTAAATTAAGTGGAAAATATGTATTCTTTGATTATGTTTCATTAAACACATTTGCATTGAATTTCTTGCTAAAACAACTTGAAAAGTACATGCACTACTCTAAATCCTTTAACACCCAGTATACATTTATTTGCTTAAATCTCTCCGGAGTTTATGATTCTTGCGAAAGTTCAGGTAGTCTCTCACCCTTTGGGTGGTGCTATTTATAACATCTTGCGAAATTTTGAGTGTAACTCTTTGCAGAAAGGCTTAGAATGGCAATAAAATTTAATTGTGGCAATAAAATTCTATGAAATTATAGAACTGGAAAGGAAAAGTGAGTCGGCACACTTGGATGCCTCACCCTTTGGTAAGAGATGTAAAGGGTTGGGCGGTGTGTTTGCGAAAAACAGTTTTTGTTTACAAGATTGGATTAAGGATATTTGAGCATTAGATGCTGAAAGTAAAAGTATTACAGAGAGTAAAAGGGTTAACGTAACGAAAGTGAAATTTTAGTCGATAGGAAAAGGTTTTAACCACAATTAGTGGTATTACATAATTATAGATTTATGAAAGGGTCACCTACATTAATTAATTAATTAATTTTCAAATGTTTTTTTTTTGTAATAGTTCTCGTGTTTCTTGTTCTTTTTTTCTTTTTATCATAATATTAAGAATGAACCAATTTCGATTTTGCATTGTAATAAAATGCCGCCAAAATTTTGAGACCACCTTGTAGATTTTTTGCGACGCTATTTTCGGTTTCCCACTGCAATAAAAAAAAGAAGGTGAAATGATAAAGGATTGAAAAAAGGATTGTCGGTATTTATTTTATGTTCCTTACAACGTGAAATTGGCAAAAAGGGTTAGTATATAATTTAACCCTTGAGTCAATTTTTATGGACGCAGCAAAAAGATTACGGTATTTTTAGTTACAGTTAGAATATTGGTGATTTTTATAACGGGTTAAGGATAGGGGTAATAAAAGATAAATTGTATATCATAACTGTAAAGTCTAATAGTGTAAATATTGGTTTTCAGATTACCGCTGGTTGAAATTTTATAGTGGAATAATAAAGTTTTGGTCACAATCTGTAAGTCTATTTATATATTTCTTCATTTTTCCATGTTCTCTTATCATCATACTAGATGTATTAGATTGAATGATTTGTTCTTTTATTCTATTATTATTATTAATATTAATATCATTATTATTATTTTGTTGTTCTTTTTCTGATTCCTTTTTCCGCTATAGTTCTATAAGTCTCAGTTCGCTGATTAATTTTCCTCATTTAAGAAAATCTTTTTCCTTCTTATCTATAAGAACAGTTGGTCAATTTCAGTGATTATAAAAGAATTCTGAACAAAATATATAACAGGGTGTGTAATTTAAAAACGCGACTCAAATTTTAATCACATAGATATGCAGCACTCTACAGTTATATAAATGATGGTACTTTTTGTTTATAGGGATATTTTTCGAGGTAATATTATATAGAGTGTCCCATGAGGCTTTGGCCAGTATACAGGGTCGTTGTTCTATAACTCCTACTATGCAAAACTTAACGATTTATTTAAAATATATCTGTCAATGGGGTTCAAAACAAAATATTCCAAAATTATTTTCATGTATACAGGGTAGTCCAATAGTAAAATAGGCACATCACTTAATTTTTTTTTTAATAGAATGACACAACTTTTTTTACGTTTTTAGATACTCTATAGTCAGTAGTACATACCTACAAAATATTATTTTTAATAACCCACCCTCTTTTGGAGAAAAAAAATTACCCTAAAATATTACATTATCATACTCCTAATTAAAAATGCTTTGCTCTCTCTGATTTAACGTTATAATTTAAAAAACGACAAATGTAGAAAGCCAATAGACCAACGATTTTTTAGACCAAGTTATAATTTTTAATTTTGTACAGGGTGGCGAAAAATTAATTTCATTTTTCAAAAATTTCCAGGAAAGTTTTCCCAAATTTTTCAAATGAAACACCCTGTATTACTATTCATCAACGGATGGGAAATTTTAGACTCTTCGACTTTCGCATATATTTTCCTATACCTATCTGTCGTTGTTAAAAAGTAAATTCAAAAAAGGATTTATTCTGCAAAATGTCCAATTTTTTCTAGTTTAGTAGTAGAGTATTATTATGGCAAGTGACACCTCGTTTGAAAACTACCGAAAATACCTATTCAGTCATACTAAATTTGTTTGGGTTTAGGCTGATTTTGATGAATAAATTAAATAAATACTATAAAATTATAGCTTCACTAAAATTATAATGTTTTTTGTAACGTGAATAAATCATGTATTTTTTGTAAGAGAAAAAAGCTTATTAACGTTTTTTATTCTCTACAAGCTTTAACTAAGACAAGGCAGGTACTCATTTCATTGTTTTTTGTTCCATGTTGCTTACTTTGCCATAAATGGCAAATAAACAATTTAATAACTTCGATATCAAGTTATAAAGTAATTGATTTGTAACTTTCCGAAGAAATTTAAAATAAAAAATCAAGGAATTGTTTAACTTAGTTTTATTAAATGTTCTTTCACAGCACGTATTATAAATTCTTTACAACACTCGCTAAATAAAATGATGATTATAGGTTCTTAAAAATCAAGTGCAAAAAGTCTATTACCGATTAAAACTTACCTTTAAATCCATCAAAAGTATTAATTTAATTGAATTAATTCAGACGTTAAAGAAAGCAATTTGTAACTAATTTATTTGAACCGTTATATAAAAAAATTCCACTGTTAATAGTATACAGGATGTTCATTACTAATTGTATATCGAGTAACCGGAAAAAAACACAAAATATAAATTAACTGTTTCTACTCTTACTTTGTCGAATGTATCCATAATAAATATAAATAAATTATACTTTTCTTAAAATTCTACAGCTTTCCAAAGCTTTTTAAAATATTTTCTAGTCTACCCAAGTGGCGTTATGATCAGGACAATTTAATTTGTAAATACATGATTTTTTAAACTTATTAATTTTAGGTTTTACATTTAATGAAAATGAACTTACATTATTTTTTACTGTAAAAGATATTGTAGAATATGTTGTACGGGATATAATTTATGATGTTTTATTTGAAATATCTTTAGGTTGTTTCGGAAATATAAGATTAATGGCAACGTAGTCTTCCTTTTTATTGATCAATCTATTTATTAGATGCAATGGATAATTATTAGAGATAGCGATTTGTTTTATTATAATCTTTTCATTTTTAAAATAATCTCCACTCATTGGTACTGAAAAAGCTCTATGTATTATTGAATTATAAGCTGATAATTTAAGTGATATGGGGTAATTTAAGTTATAATCTTCAATTTATAGAAAAATAACTTATACAAATATGATTATCCCCCATAAGATTGCCTTTTAAGCTGTGGATGTCTAAAAGATGGATTTCTTCTAGAAAATTGAATTAAATGACGATGATGTTTAAAATTTGGACAACTGCGGTTTGGACCTTTTATGTATGCCCAATTTTGGAAACCTTTAGAAACAACACTTTGAGAGACTCCTACATTTTCAGTTACCGCTTTCTGAGAAACCTCTTGTACTGCAAGGGTAATTTCTCTACCTCATTCTACATCAGACAATCTAACGTAAGGCGTAATAGTCTTTAAAATAACTTTTGTTGAATTGCCTGTATAGTAACAACTGAAAGAAACTACGAAAAAAACTGTCTTATCTTTTTTTTTTGTAAGAATATTTATAAATGTAGATTAATTATTTCAACACTTGCTTTGTTGAATGTATCTAAAATAAATATGAAAGATATGAATTTCCACAGTATTACAAAACGAGCTTAAAATATATTTTTCTAACCAGGTTTCGCCAAATCGCATTTTCAATGAGTGACATAAGATTGACAGATTTCTTGTAAACATATTTGATTCATAACATAAACATTTCAACCAATTATCATCAAGCATTATGTACAGTATAATTTCTTGCTATAAAATTTCTAAAATAGAATAATATTCTTCTTTTCCTAAAATATTTGGTTAATATTATATAGGTATTTAGACCAGAAAGTAATCTAAAATAATTGAACTTCCTAGGTTTAACAGTTTATTCAATACTGTATACTGAGGACATTTTAGATATTTCTTGATTTCATATTCCACTAAAAAATCAAGTTCTTCTTTTTTGTCAATTCTATCAAGTACTTCTAATGTTCTTTCAATTGTGTTGTTAAGTGTAAGTTTATGTTTGGTGTTAATGAGGTGTTTTGCGTAATGTTATTTATATTGTTGTTTTAATGTATATGATCGTAAGTGTTCACTGTCCCTTATTTCAAATTTTCTAAGGGTCTGGCCAAAATAGATCTGTAGATGGGGTACATAGTACTGAATGAACAATTAAGCCTGGGAAGTTGAATTATTTTAGATTACCGTTTGGACTAAATACCTATACAATATTAACCAAATTTTTTTAGGAAAACAAGAATTTTATAGCAAACAATTATGCTGTAGATATTGCTTGAAAATGGTTGGTTGAAATGTTTATGATAAGAAGTCATCTACTCTTTTAAGAAATCTTATGTCACTCTTTTATATGTATTTATAAATGTTTTATTAATAAAGAGTTTCTTTTGCAATATTCCGTTCTTAAAAATATGGAATAATTCCATATAAAATTGGTTATGTGATATTGTTTTCCATTATATTGTTAACAAAAATACATTATAATTAAAAAGAACCTCTTCCCCATTTTTATTTAAACAATACTGAGAATATAAAAGAGTATATCTATACAGTCTAAAGTAATTTGTTACTTGATATACTTACTTGAAAGTGGTCAAATTATTTTTGAAATAAGATATGTACAAAAGCGTATGTCCAGTGGCCAGCCCTTAGTTCCCCTAAATGCACTTCCTGTTTTGTATAACATATCTATAAAAGAATGAAATTATACAGGGATAAACAGGTAGTTAATAACACGTTTCGGACATTCGGGCATGCCGCAGGTATGTTTATTTAGATTTCAGGCGGAAATTTGCAGATAAAAACATAATCTACTTTAATGATACAAAAAATTGTTAGAATATTCTAATAAAGATTAAAAAGGACTCAAACTATATGTGAACATAATATTTATTATATTGTTAAATCACTTTTTTTAATTGAACTTTTTTGCAATAATATTTGTATTATAGAATTAATATTTATATTGACTGTACTAAACCATATTTTGGCGAAAATCATGACTAATCAACTACGTCTCTAGTATGGATTTTTTTCTTCATTGTCTTCTTGGAATAATTAAGTAATAAAATATACTGTTAGAACCAAATAAAAAATACTACTTAGCTAACTGCATATATCTATACATAGAAAAAATAAGCGAAGGTCAAGATAGTCATGCTTATGAAATCAGAAATCAAGAATAGATGTTAAGTGAAATCAATTATATTATCAGCGATCATCTAACAGATATTCTAAAGCTATCTTCGTATTAAGAACTCTACTCTGGTAGCAACAATGAAGCATTTCGCGGTGTTTGGTATATTCTTTATTCTGGGTTGTGAAGCATCAAGGGGTAAGTTTTTGAGTTTTAAGCAACCACCCTGTATAGATTTTTTTTAAATGTTTCATTTAAGGATGCAGGTTTTTGAATTTTATTCCTATTAGTTATTTATTGATTTGTTCCTATGGCAAAATCCATCTATTTTATTCATTTTGTCATACTTTTGTATTTTTTCATCTTCTCAGTTTTTAAGAATTTTTTTATATTTGGACTTGTTTATGATTTTTTTACACGTTTAGGAAATTAAGTTCTTTGCGATATAAATACAAGGTTGCTACTTTTAAATAGGGTCAGTATTGTTATCTCGTGAATGGTTGAAATGAGAAAATCTCTTAAGTAAGGACAAATAAAATAATATACTGATTTTCAAAATATCCTGATTATTCCGGAAAAAAAAAATCAACTACTATTGATTTCTCGGGTATTTTCTACTTAACCAACTTTTTTTCATTTCTACCATTTACAACAATACTGCCCTTATCTAAAATTAGCCATGTACCCAATACATATTAAATTCTGCAAATACAGAAAACAAGCCCCAAATTCAGACATAACTAAAACCTCATTTAATAGAATGAACCAAAAAGATTTAGGAATCATTTTTCCAAAATAATAACTGTGGTATGAATTACTGTTATTCATGTTCCAAAAATATTTGATTTTTGAAATAATACATTAAATATTTGTTATAATACTATTTAAGTACCCCAACTCTAAAATTTTCCTTCTTAAATTCTAGAACTCCACCTAATCCTTCCCAACTCCAATAAATGTTTCGATAGCTACACTGACGTGCAGCCTATAAACCTCAGCAACCTGACTAAAACCTGTGTAGAGGCTCTTCCTGAGAAAGATAACTGTCAAGGTTTGGCTCTTATTTCCGACGAGCTTATTCTACTGGAATGCAACAATACAAATGAGGAAAACTCCAAACCCCTCAAGAAAGGATGCTACAGAATTATAAAACAAGACGGAGCCGAGGGCGTCGTCTGCCAAAGGTTTTTAAGAAGGAATTTGTGTGAAGTTATCAAAACTCCTGCTAATTTGATAATTGAGGTTTATTGTAATAGGAGCGCACGTGGTATTGTCACAGTTAAACAATTGAAGCTTGCACCTTAAAAATTCTGGAGGGAATTTAGAATCTCAGAATTTTGCTTCTATGTCTAGTCGTATTTGTCGTGGTGTTCTTCTAGTATTTCTAATTTTATTGATGTAAGTTTTACAATTTTAAAAAAAATCAACTTGTTTTAAGGAAATAATTTTGAGACAATTGTTAGAATTTTAGTTTATTGTTTACTGAAAAGGACCTTCAAATTTAATTTTTTAAAACGTAATTCCATAATGTTGTTCTGTGTTCAATTATTGAATAAATAAATAGTAAATTATTATTAAATTTTATGAGAGAAAATATTTTTCTACGCTTCAGAAGAATATTTAATTATTTCTTGTAAACTCAATTTTTATTTCTGAATATTTTGCATTATTCATTAAGAAAACAAAAAAATAACTATTTTTTTAATAAAAATTTGTTTCAAAATCATTTGTGTTATACTTTGGAAAAATTTATTTATTATTGTATAAATGATTTTTTCAAAATAATGATATCTTTTTTTACGATTACTTGTTAGTTTATAACTTAATTCTAGCTTTTTGATTTACCCTTTACTTATATTTCATCAGTATTTTTAATTTTATAATGAATATTATTTTTTTATTTCGGTACATACACTTTAATTGTAGTTTTAATTAAATTATTTTATCTATTTAGTTTAATAATTATTTATAGAAAATATTAAAGATTTTCCATCAGTAGGATTTTTACTTACCTAAGAATTATGAATATTTAGAGAGCATTACTTTTCAACCCCTTTTGTGATAATTTCAGGGGTAAGTAATAAAAGTAGACCTGGTTTTGTGCAATAAATATTCCAAAGGGTTCAATGAAAATCAATTGGTGACGCTTGATAAAATTTGGGCTAAAACCAGTCACAGGGAATAATTTATTTATAATTTAAGCAAAACCTAAATAAAACTAATTATTTTAATTAAACAAAACTATTCGTATATATATATATATATATATACATATAAAATCGCAAATCTCATAAATGTGGCTAATTGGGAAACATTAAACACTTATTTGTTGTTTATGTAAACAATTCCTTTGTTTTGTGAAAGGTTAATTTTTGTGAGGTGTCATTTATTTTTAGCAGATTATGATTAAAGTGTGTTGACCTTCTATTCTATTTAGCCTCAATTTTATATTTTTTTAAATAAACAATAATCAATCATAGCAACAATCAACTATAATTTGATACTTTTTCAATTTTAGCTGAAAATAAACCGTTTAATTTTTTTTTCTATTCATCCTTTTTGTGTATCGATATTATATACGAAATATATAGCGAAAAATATTTTTTTAAATTTAAATATATTGTGTTATTTTAGGCGTTTATGTTTCTATAGATAAAAAATTGTTCTTGGGGTTATCAGGAGATAATTTGGTTGATAAGTTGTAAAATGAAGAGATGTCAATTATATATTTTAAACATTTTGTAAAAATAAAGATTTTGTAACCAAAATATTAAGAAATATTAAGAAGATTAATTAAATAAAGAAAAATGTGTAAAATAACATAAATTAAATATATCATAACAAAATTGGCGTCGAACGTGGGGCATAAAAGGTTAATAACCCAGTTAAAATTTTTGAGAACCCACAGTATGGAAACGACAGTTAGTTTTAAAAAATGGGAAAGAAAAGATGCAGGTAGAATTCATGATACAAGAGAAGAACAGGAAGGTTCAACTAAAGAAAAAGCAGTCACTAAAGAAGGAAATAATAGAATGGAAGAATTATTATTTAAAATGAACAAATAGATGAGAAATTTGAAGAACACAAAATTTTTTAAAGAACATAGAAAAATTTCTGAAGAACTGAGGAAAAATATTGAAATAATGAACAGTAAATTCGAGGAAACTAAAAAATTTATGAATAACGAGATTAAAGAAAAGGAGTGCAGAGTCATGAAGAAACTTGAAAGTTATATAGAATTGAGAAGTGGAGTTGAAAAAATGTAAGAAAAATAAAAAAGTTATAATAACTAGAGAAAGAATATTAGACAATGCCATGAAATTTGATGGAGATATTAGAAGTTACATCCGAAAATATTCATTGACCAATTTTTGATGATAATAATAGGATTAGAGAATATAGAGGAAATAAAATATAGAAGAATTGAAAATTAAATGATCCATTTAGAAATAATAATACAAGTACATATAACGCATGTGCATTACAAACATACAACAGGGCACAGTATTTAAATCTAGGAATGAAGAAAGAGAGCAAGAGAATTAGAAAAAGAGAATTAGGAGGAATAGGAGAATTAGTTATTTAGTGATAGTATAAACGATAAATTTCAATTTAAAAAAAAATCAAAATTTTTAGATTTCAATTATTTCTAAATTAAAATTTTGGGGTATTGTTGTTATTTTAGGGATTTATGTATCTATAGATTTTTTGGGGTTAGTAAGAGATAGTTTTGTACATATGTTGTAAAATGTGTAGATGTCAATTATGTATTTCGTAGATAGTCATATATTAAAAAGTTTTAAAAATAAAGATTTTAAAACCAAAAAGAAATTGAAATTAATTAAATAAAGAAAAATATATAAAATAAGTAAAAACAAAATATTAAATATATCATCTTCATTTTCTATAAAAATACCCATTTTATATATAACTGGAGGTAATTTAATACTAAAAAGATTTTCTCTCGGTAATTTCTCTATTTTTAATACAGTTTTTAATTTTTTTCGTTCCCTCTTTATTAAATATTCTCTGATTGGGATGATATGGAATTATGTCATAAATAGTTCCTGATTTTGTCACTTCTCTGTTGAATATTAATATCATATTCATTTGCCTATGATTACAATTAGGTTGATAAAAATAGAAATTTCAATTGTATTCTTAATCTGAATACTAACATTTGTAACTTTTTTATGTAAATATAGTGAATGGCATGATTTATAGTAGAACATAGACATAAAACTTGTCTTGTCACCAGTTGACAACATAAGTAATGGGAGCACTGAAGGAAATTGATTTGTCATCCTTTAATATTGTGGTGACAATACCAGTAGAAAAAACTGCCCACAGAAATAAAAATTCTCAGAAAAACCAAATATAATTTTCAACAGTCTCCCAAAACATCCACTGTAACTAATTCTCGACTTACCAAACAATTCATACGTTCCCAAAGTACACAAAATATTAAACCGTCATACAATTTACCCTTAAACCCGTACCTACCAAGGTCAATTATTACATTTTGTACACAGGGTACCATAAAGTGCCCCAATATATTTTTATTGCACCCACAGACCAAATCAAATTAGGTAAACGTTCTTCTAGGGGTGGGGTGGAGGATATTTATTTTCATCTTTGAAATATTACCACCATTTCGAATCAAAAAGTCTTAGTGACAAGTAGCAAAATTCCAAAATGGAAAACCAAAGTTCCCATGATGACAGAAAACAGAGGAAGCCTTTGATGGAGAAAAAAAGGCGAGCGAGGATCAACGAAAGTTTGGAAAACTTGAAAAATATACTTATGGAGTGCGACCCACAAAGTGTTGGTAAGAAAAGTGCCAAACTAGAGAAAGCTGATATCCTGGAAATGACAGTTAGTTACCTCCAAAACATGAGGAAGAAGCCAACCACCAGCTATTACCAACCGGCTTACAGCAGCTATTCATCTCAAAAATACTGCAATTCAAATGGTTATGTCACAGTGTCTTCAAAAAGTGGAAGTGGTGGCCAATATTGCTATGGAGGCAATTCCAATAATTACAAAAATTATTCGTACTCTAATCAGAAAAGTTCGAACCAAGAGAAGAGTTCAATATGGAGGCCCTGGTGAACATTTGAAGAATTTTCCATAAAGTGAATAAACTGCTTTGTTTCTGTGATAAAAATGTAAATATTTTTCTATTTCATATAATTTATCGTGAGTATTGTGGCGTTGTAAATTAATGTAAAATTAGTATTATTAATAAATGTATGTTTTTAAATTATTTCGTTGTTTGTTTTTTAAGAAGTCAAAAAACCATAAATAATGGTAATATATTAAAAAAAAAAATTATAACAAAAATTGAGGTGTTTAAAACCATAATTTATCATTAATATATATTAATTTTAATTAAAGGTGTTTGTTGAACTATTAAAATAAAAAACAATATAATACATTTGAATGTTAAAATACTACTATAATAGTATAAAACATAAATATAAAAAAATAAATTATTGCTGAAACATAAAACACCTTGAAATAGAAGTAAACCAAAACTTTAATTTAATAAATTTACTTAATTTTCAATTTTATTTAATAGGGGTACTTTATAAAAAAGTAATGGTATAAAATATAAATAAAGAGAAATATAACTAATTACTCTGAAAACATATAAATGAACCAAAAATATTTTTGTAAGATAATATTATAATTTTCAAAGGAAAAATATCTATTAAGTTGATGAGGGTACTTAACGAAAAAATAAAGATTTTAATGGTATTAAATAAAAAAAAACGAAAAATAAATCTATCAATTAAAACATAAAATATTTCGAATTAAAAAATACACTAAAAGATAATTTGTTAAATTTAAATAATTTTCAAAGAAAATATAATTTTATTGAGGATACTTAGTGAACCAAATATAAACTGAATATTAAAATACCATACCAATCGTATAAAATGTAAATAGGAAAAAATTAATTAATTATTTCTGAATCATAAAATATCTTAAAATAAAAATAAACCAAATATAATTTATTAAGTTTCATTTTCAATTACTATTATGTTAATATTATCTATTAATTTAATGAAGGTACTCATGGAACAAAATCAAAATTTTAAAAGTATAAAATTTCAATCAATCAATTATTTCTTAAAAATAATTGAACCGAAAAAATATTTTGTTAGACTTAAATAATTTAAAAAAAATTATTTGTTAATTTAATGAAGGTGCTGGATGAAAAAAATTAAAATAGTATAAAAATAAAAACAAAAATAAACCTATTTTATATGATACGTAAAACATCTTGAAATAAAAACACACTAAACGGTATTCTGCTAAATTTAAATCATTTTCAATAAAAATTTCGATTTAGTAGGGTAATTATTGTGCTAAATTAAAATTTTAATGCTATAAAATATAAAATAGAAAAAATCATCAATAATTTGTTAAATAAAAAATTAAAATGTACCAAAAATATGAGGGTACTAAAAAATTAAATTAAAATTAAATATAGATAAGAAAAAAATAATCAATTATTTCTGAAACATTAAACATTTGCAATAAAAATAAACCAAAAATATATTTTATTAGATTTGATTAGTTTTCGGTGGAAAAATATCTGTAAATGTGATAAAGTTACTTGATGAAAAAAAAAGTTTTAATGGTATATAATATAAAAACTAAAAATAAATTTATTTTGCTGAAACTTACATTTCGAAATAAAAATGAACTCATGAGAGATTATGTAAAAATTTAAATAACTTTCAATGAAACTATTAATTTTATGAGGGTATATTTATTTTATCAAATGGAAATTTTAATGGAAACAAATATGAAATAACAAAAGCAATCAATTATTCCATAAAAATAAAATTAAAATACATAGTAATGAACCAAAGAGACATTTCGTTAAGAATTAAATAATTTTCATTAAAAAAATATCTAGTAATTTGGTAAGGGTACTTGATCAAAATAGATAAAGTTTTTAATGGTATGAAATATAAAAACGAAAAATAAATTTATTGTTTCTGAAATATAAAATATTTCCAGTTAAAAGTACACTAAAAAGATATTTTGTTAAATTTAAATGACTTTCAAGAAAAACAGCAATTTAGTGAAAGTTTATTTATTGTATCAAATTGAATTTTTAATAGAATAAAATATGAAATAAAAAAATGAATCAATTGTTTCTTAAACATAAAATTAGAAATAAAAATGAACAATAAAGCTAAAAAATATCTTCCACAGTTTTCCAAATTCAAGCTAAGTAATAATAAATAATAAATTAATAATGGATATATTCCACAAAGTAAGGGTACCAACAATCAATTTAATCTCAAAATAAATAAAAATTGTTTTACATGTAATTTGATTTAATTATACTTTTTTAGTTGATCATTTTTGTTAAAAAGGAATACATAAAAATTATTTAAATTAGTACCACCAAAAATACACATAAACATAAAAATAATGATAATTTGAGTATATGTGCTAAAATAATATACATTTTTTTATCATATTTAATTATCTGTCTACTGTAAATAAGAAAATCCAATGGCAGACGATAAATTTCTTCAGGAACCTGCAGCCAAGTTCGGTATTTAAAGATTATAATGTATTTATAACACCTGTAAAAGTAGGACAAAACTTGTTACTTTTGGCAAACAAAACGTAGGTATAAAAATCTAAACGTCCAAAATATAGTTTTGAAAAGCTTCAGATTGCCACGAAATAAATTTAAAAAATATGAGTTAATATAACCCTATAAATAAATAGTTACTTTGGTTAATATGAACTAAAAAAATATATTCCAATTTGAATACATACAACATACATAAAAACTAAGAAAAAATTATATTAAAATATAGAGATATAAACAAACAATAGTATTAAATAAATAACATCTAAGTACTTTCAAATATTTTTCTGGCATGCCTCAAGGTTACCTGCTTGGCCTGTTGGATGTATTTCATTTATATTTCAAACTTTTGGCCTCTATTCCCTGGGAGGTGCTCGAGTTTTAATATCGAACAAACTAGGCGAATAACCCCTGGGAAAACAACCAACTACAATACTCAAATTTGTTCTTGTAACTATAATGTTACATCCTTGATTCTTGTCAGTTTTTTGGCATACTATTTCCTCCCTTTTGTCACTGTTAATGATTTTGTAGCAACCCGGGCGTCTCCTGTTGGAAACTCCAATACAAGAGAGTATCAGGACTTCGTTGTTCTGGGTTTTTAGACTCAAACAGTCTCTTTGATCATGTTTGATCCATTCGGTGCATGATTCGTGGAGGTCTCGGGATTGAGGTTTTCGTGGATTTGGAAAAAAATAAGGTTGTTTATCGGTATGGATTTTGTAGCAGACTCCTGGTTTAGACTCTTGTAGACGTAATTCTAAAAAAACATTACCTATGAAAATGTTATCTGTATTTTTAGGTGGGAACACTTCTATTAAAAATTCCCGAATTTACTACTTCTATAATAATAATAATAGCATTTATTGCCCAATAGTAACCCATTTACAGAGCAATTTATAGATTTTGGTTTGAAAATAGTACTTAATCAAAATTGAATGAAATCAATCATTAAAAAAAATATATATAAAATGTATGCATTAATAAAATACTTCAAAGATAAATAAATAAAAGTAAAATACTATCAAGTATAACAAATATCAATCAAATACATAAATACGTAAGAATATAAATATTATAAATTAAATTATAACAATGTTAATAAAAAGTATAATACGATTAATACACGCAAATATATAAAAATAAACGCAATAGAGCTAATAACAGTAAAATGTTAACAAAAATTAAAAATAAAACAAAAAAAACGAACTGCTATACAACCACTAAAATAAAATTGTAATTATATGGAAAAGTGTGAGATAAGCAGATGTTACACATAAATAAGCAATAGTATAAATAAAGGTAAAACAGTAATTATAGAAATAATAAAAAATATAGTAATAATAAATAGAACTAATACTCGCACATATATAAAAATAAAAGTAAAATAGTTATTGCAGGTAAGATATTAAAAATTAAAAAACAATAGTTTTAAAAAAAAATGTGTTACTATGTCTGGAGTTTAATCTAGGTACTATGATATTCACTAAGTAATAAGGAGCAATCAATCTTTCCATTTATTAACTTATAAAGAAATAGTACCAATGCTTGATTTCTGCGTTTTTCTAGGGTAGTAAAATCAAATTTATTAACTACATCTAAGTAATTACAACCACGGGGAGGATACACCCCAAAGACATATGGTTGAATTCGTATTGAAGGGAAGATTCCAAAAATGACTAAATATATAGGGTGATGTATTTAAAAAATCAATGTGACTAATAATATCAGAGAAACAGCAAATCTAGCAACATAGCAAATGTCAAATCTGGTATCTCCGTATCCCAAAATAAGCTTATCCCAAATTTTGTAGAATTCGGACTAGCAATTTACGAGATAATTGGCCGTTTCCGGACTTTTGTTCCACTCTGTATATTGCGTACAGATAGGATTCAAAATTATTGCTCCATATTCTAGTTTTGATCTTACGAAAGAAAAGTACAGAGCATTTAACGCTGACACGTCTTTTATAATTTCGGGCTATTCTATGCATGATAGATGATGAAAGTCAGAAAAAAGACTACATGAAGTTTAATATAACCCTAGATTGTAGACAAAACAGTAGGTCCAAATAAGCTCTTAAAGAATAAATAACCTATCGTGTGATAAAGTTAGAAAAAGAAACGGTGGAAATTTTTAGGCAAAAGTTAAGACAATAAACAAATCATTAACGAAGTGTCCCAACCACTTTATTTTGAGAGTGTTTTATGATCTTAAATAAATTTAGTAGTATATTAAGTTATAGTCAGGCGCAAATGATATGAGGCTCTACTTTAGTGTAATTTAAGTAAATTTTACAATGATATTGTGCGAAATTTACAAAGAGATTTCATCATACATGCATGCATTTTAGAAACACTTTCTTTTGCAGGATTTATTTTTACCTTGACTTTGGACCAAGAGAAAACCGGCAACACAATAAATCGCAGCTAAAATCACACTCATACTTTCAATGAGAAAACAATCTAACTGAACCAGTTTAAAGCAAATTGATAATGTGTGATCCATTGAATTGCACAACTACCAGTTTTTAATTAGAAATTAACATTGCACGACTGCAAGAAGAATGGCCTTGGGCGTTTTACATTGACATTTATGGAATTTCAAATTAATCTCGCTTGTAATTATTCTTATATACAAGTAAATTGAGAATAAGAGGTGTTTTATTACTGTTAAAGTAGAACAAAAAAATATAGTTAATTAATTTTAATATACAGGGTGTATTAAATCATAACAATTTTCAAAGTGGTCACCTCTAATACAATGTTGTAGTTGACTCAAAAATGACCGATTTACTTTTTTAATCAGGTTAATATTAACCTTCAAAACGCCTCTCTAAACGGTTTTATGATATCTTCTTTCATCGTGTAAAAATCAAGGGACCGAGCTGGCCATCCGTGACCCTGTATATTAGACTCATATCTTATATAAAAAATAAGAAAAATATGATACATCTGTATTTGAATAAACGTGTGTTTGATTGTATTGGAATTATTGTATAACTAAAAATAATTTGATGTATTTTAACTCTCTCTTCCAAAAAGTCCGTTTTTAAGAAATTGCATTTTTTTTGGATAAGCAAATGTTATATTACTATAAGAATTTTGAATATTGCTAATTTCACTTTTTTATATACAGGGAGACAATCTAGAATAAAATACAGTAAAAACAAAACAAATCAAAACTCAACTTTAAAATCGAAACATAGTAATATAAATAAATAAAATAAAATTTAAAAATTTAGGTACCAAATCTTTTTACGACGGCCTATTTTAGTTTATTGCTTATTTGAATACGACCGTTCGTTTCAAAGAATCTTATTTTGTGCAATTTTTACCATTTTTGCATGAAAATAGAGTACCGTATACAAGTTCAAGCCTAAAAATCCCAATAAACTGCGTTGTATAATATTTAAAAGGCACTAAAAGAATTTCTAAGAAATTGACGGCACCATTACCCAAAATAAAACCATTAAAAATTGCGAAATTTTCGAGTGTATTGCGGTACTGCCACGTTCCGTTACGACTTTTGAAACCTAATAAAAATTTTAAAAGTAGGATAATTTATGCAAAGCAAAACAGAAAGTTGTTAATTAAAAGCACATTTGCCCATATTTTATTTTCCTAATTAGAGGGGCGCGCTATTAATAAAAAAAGTAAGAGATTTCTTTGTTAAAATTTTATTTATCAGACAAATAAATTTATTCTGTCTAAGGACCTATGACGCGAACTTTCCGACAGCATCTCCGGCACTTTAGACAGAATTGGTTCTTAACTTAGATTAGACTGCGAAAAGCAAAATTAAGTTAAAATAGAGATATCAAGTACAAAAGATTTAGAAACGCTGATCTATGCGGATGCTTCATATGACAGTAATAAAGGACGATATCAAATATATATATCCAATACTAAAACAAAGAAAGGAAAAAATAGGAAAGAACCAAGTAGAAGAATGGAATGAAGGTTGTAAATTAATTCAAAGTAAACCATTGCTCTAATATAATGAGCAAGTTAAGGAAAAAACCATGGTATGACAAGATAAAACTAAATAGGAAAACCATTGTTAGAAAAAATAGAATTAGAATTCGTCACTGCCAAACAGTAGAAAATATATTTAGAATAGAGGTATTGGATTCACCTGAGTGTACCTGCGAAAATAGTTAGAGATTCAAGCAAAATACAATAGTGATTGTGTGATATTTATCAATTGTAAATATGAAAGAGAAAATATATATTTATCTTAAAATTCCACGATATTTTAAAATTCTTTAAGTATTCTGATGACTGTTTCTCTAATGTTCTTTGGCATACAGACTTGATTTTGGTCTCAGATATTGTTTAAGTTTAGAGTTTGGTGGAATGACGTAGTGCAAAATACAACTAAACTAACTAAGCAAGGCTTAGAAAAAAATAAAGAAATCTATAAACAAAACGCAATATTGCTTTTAAATCTTTTTGTAAAAAAAGAAGTAAATATTAAAAAAAAATTCTGTTAAATTATGGAATATAATAAAATACCTGGTGCCTAAAACTCATAAACAAAACAATTTTGTAAAACTTGAAATAAATGAAAATTGTAATATAAAAGACATTTACAGACGCGCTTAACAAGTGTTATGTAGATAGTATATATCTAATATAAATCAGAATGTTAATATTTTTTTAATTGTTGTGAAAACGATCAAAAACCTCTTAAGAAATTCAAGCTTGTTAGTTTTTATTTCTTAAAAGATATTGTATTTGATATGCCCAATAAAGAAAATCTAAACGCAACTAGTGTGTTGATTTTATAAAATTGTTTCGCAACTGTTGCAAATCCACTGATAAATAAAATAAATAGCTCTCTAGAAATCAACACATTTCCAGGCGACTTAAATTTTTTCGTAATAATACATGCTAAGTTTGAAAATCAAATATGGTAACGGACTTACAGTTCTTCCAAAAAATCATTGAACGTCATTCATATCATAAATAATATTATCAAAGGCAACCCATTTTTGCAGCTTCTATTTCTATCAACTTTAAAAAGTGCACCAAATATTTAAAATTTGTCCTTTAGTAATTGAAGTGTGTTGTTTTGTTGATTATTTATACCCGCATTATAACAAAAAGAGATAGCATTACAAGCGGTACTAGTCTTGTTGGCGCATACTTTTTAATTCTCTCGACATTCTTTACAATGTAGTATTTGAGACGTCAGGATTGCTATTCATTTTTATGTTCGCTTTTTTGCTAGTTTTGTAGTACTTAGCAGTATTTTTCCACGTTTTGTATTTTTATATATTTTCAAACCAGTTTTTTGCAATATATAACCTTGTTTCATAGTAATGGTGCCTTCACATTATATGATTTATCACATGATTTTATCATAAGCATTATTTTTAGGTTCACATCATGTGATTTATCACGTAATACAGGTCATAAGTAAAATAATTTTCAATCATAAGTACGTTTTTAGAATAGAGCGGTATCTATTTTCTGTGTGATATTTCATATGAAAATCGGTAATGTCGTTAATCTGCGTTATTGAACGTGTCATTTTTGCCTTAATTTTTACTTCGTTTGTTATAAAATATGTTAGAAATGATCAAAATTCAAAATCTTTACAACAAATTAATAAGATTAATTACAAAAACTGACGACTATTTTCGGCTAAGCAGCCATCTTATTGTATTTTGAATGTCTGGAAACAAAATCTTGACAAGTTAATGGCGAATTCTATTTTTTAGATTTACAAAGAGCATTCTAAACACTAAATCGATCTCCGTTCATCGAAAAATTGGAAAAATTTGGCATAGTTGAAAATGGTTCATAAGTTAACTGGAGAAAAGAAAACAAAAATATTTTATCCAACGGATATAAAGTGAAGTAGATGTACCTCAAGGAAACGTGTTGGGCTCATTATTATTCCTTTTACAGATTTTATATAGGATCCCAAGCAACACATTTAGTATCTGCTACGTGGTAGGGACTAAATATGTCACTCCATAGTGGTTTGCCTTAGTTGCCACTAAGTCATAGGAACGGATTGAATCCGTTCCTGGTACCAAAGTGGGGAACAAATGTCACGTAGCCAAGTCGTATTTGCTACGTTCCGGCTACAGTCCCTACAACTTCATGGAACCTCGCGGCTACGTTGTAGGAACATTCCAGGGTAGTTCCCGTGTAGTAGCGTTCACTTCCGATATTTTCCATGTTTGTTGTCTTTGTTTCTCATATATCTGAATAATACTTTTATCTCAACTTAACTTGTTCTTCCATTCACTAAGGTTTCCATAACATCATACTTTTAAACTTATACTTAATATGGCGGTAATTGATAATATCTATATAATTCATGTGTTGTTCATATCGGATACAAATTTTACAAACGAATGAAAGTTTATCGTAAATTTTTGAAAATTAGGTTGAAAAAATAAAAGCGCCTTCAATATATACACTTATTAAATAAAATATACTTAAATATTATAACAAATTTTCTTCTTTTTTATATATATTTTTTATATTAGTATAAATGTATAATTGGAGAAAGTATAATAATATTCTTTTGTTATTTTATCGAAAATAGCATTTATATTAACACTTTTTGAACTTAAAAATAATGGTGTGTTTCCATATTTTAATTTTTTAAATGGCGGAAATGGTACCTCTGTACCTCAAAGTACCTTCTGCTACTTCTATGGTATATTAGCCATCTATAAGGTGGCAAATTCCAACCGTTTTGTCTTTTAAAGTATTCGCTACGATAAAGTAACAATCGGAACCACCCTAATGTAACTATATGGTAGCAGTTTCTACCTTGCTACTACAAAGATACTAATAAAATTAAGTACGAATTGTTTTCGCCACCAAGGTCCCATTTGCCACTTTATAAGTACATTTACAAAAGTGTAAATTTGAACCAATGGCTAGTTGTTTGCATATGTGTCAATATATTGTTCATGTTCACTTGAACTCTGCAATTCAGTCTTTGTTTCGAATTTCGCTTGGCCGTTTGTTATGTTTTTAAGTTTGCTGTAAAAAGTAGATGAATATCTATAAGACGTTTTCTTTCGAATTGATTTGGAAGCCATTTTGTAAAATTTGATGTTACTTAATAGGATAATGATACCATAGAGTAGCGATTTTAAGTATAATTCACTATATGGTGGCATGTGTAAGAAGCGGCTACTTTCAAGAAAACACAGTCTACCCCCGGGACGTACCCGGGTTCTATATATGTTACTTAAAGTTTCTTTTCTCTTAGGTCCCCTTGTTTGTACCAGGTCCGTTCCTAGAACCGCTATCTGGGACTATGAAGTACCACATCTTGTAAGTCACAATTTAGTTCCACAAACTAGTAACTGCCTCGAAAATTTGCCGTTTCAAAGTAGCAGCGGTTTTAAAAGCTGTTTAAAGAGTAGCCGGGTAGTTGCACTGAATTTAAAAATGTCTTCAAGTGGCGGGCCTTTGTTGTAGCCAATTTAGGTAGCAAATAGGTAGCTGCTACAGCTTTTCAGTACTAGAAAGTTGTTAATCTTTTTAAGTTAAAAAATAGGTAACAGGTTGGATCCATTTACTTTTATAAAGTTCCGGTTTCTATACTACCTGTTCCCGAGACTAAATGTGTTGCTTGGGATGGTCCTTATGTAATTGTACATAGAAGTACAGTAGAATCCTCACTTTAAAATATTACGGTTATTGCGATAACTTGCTTTAATAAAATGTTGATAATAATAGAGATATAGGCTGTTTAAAGTAAAATTTTAATTTTTGTTTTTCACAATAACTTTAACGTTTTTTGACATGTATACATAAACATCACATCATTTTAACAAATAAAAGGTATACTTATTAATAACTCCAAGACTTAACGGTTTTAGAAATAATCAAATTTTAGTGATCAGCTGCATGATTCTTATTTAATTACTAATTTCGAAAAATGTAGTAGCGTATACGCTAATATTTTTTTTACAGTAATATGATGAATATTATTAGAGTATAGTAGGAGTTAACATAAAAAATGTGTATGGCACTTTAAATTGAAGTCCTAATTAGGAATGCAAGAAATTTTATTTATTAAACAAATTAAGAAGAAACTAAGCTAAATAACATTATAACTTTAATCGGTTATTATTGTCATGTAATAAAAAAACCAATATACTTCCTAAAATGCTAAAACTAATTATCAATTGGTACCATCATATTTGTCTAGTACAATAAATTATAACTTTAACTACAATAATTATAATACAAGACAGCGATCGAATTCTTATATCCCCCAAGTTACGAGTAAACAAGCCCAAAATTCAGTGTTTTTTACGAGATTCCAAGCTTTCAATGAGCTACCAGTAGAACTCAAAAATGTGACCTCATTTAATACCTGCAAATATAAAGTAAGGATGGTGACCAAACAATTGTAATGTTTTAGTGTCATAATGTAATTATGATATTAGTTTTCTTTAAGTTTTATGTATTAGATAAGCATATATTTTTAAATTTGAGAAATAAAGGTAATATATTGAATAATTGAAACATTTAGATGTAAGTAATAAAGGATATTCCATAATGAAAAAGAACAATTTTTTTAAAGTTTCAAAAAAAAAATTCGGTACCAGTCATCACAAATGCCAAACAAAAAACATTTAATAAAAACTATAAAACTATAAAGTCAATATAGGTTTCGTTACAGTGCCCTCTTCAAGACGACTCACAAAGGATTACCCAAATTGACTAAATTTATTGTGGTGTAAATACAGTAAAAATATTATCTTTAATTATCTTTAAATACAACATTATATTGACGAAATGGAAAAAAAGCGGAACTTAAATTTAAAATCAGATAATTTAGAGGTCATTCCATAATTCGACCTTATGAAGTGCAGTGTATATTTCAAAATAACTTATTGTATAAGAGCTTTGTCTTCAGTAACTCTCCAGTTTACGAAGTATCAGTGGATCTCATTCTGTATATAAGGATACATTATTAACCATTAACAAAATTTGATAAAAATTATCCATTTTCTCAAATGTGGTATTGGAGATTACAAACAATCAAAACTTTACCACAAAATTTTTAATTGTTTTTATTTAACAAAATTGACAATGGGACCAGAGGTTCAATATTTCATCGGAACACCCTGTAGTATTCCATATAAAACCGTTTTGTCTACTTATTATATTTTTATGAACCTGTAGGTCTCCGCCCCTGATTAAAATCCTACTCTCCACTCTTTTCTGTCCTTTTGGCAAGTGTGTAGGTGGCCTCTAGTACGTATAGGTACTCGATTCGTCAATGAAGTTACTCGAAAATAGAATTTCACACAAAAGAACCATTGTATGCATAGTATTTTTAAAATCTTATTCACTGGAACAGGAAGTGGCTTATTATTGACTGTTTAAAAGACTCCGAGTTTCGAGATTTTTAGAAAAGCGTGCTTTTAAGTTGTTTTTGTATGAGATATTGAAAAATACCAAACTCATAAGTATGTCAAAAGGGTAACAAAGACCCATTGAAACACGGTTGCAAAAAAGCGCATCTGGAGAGTGTTTTTCAAAATTCCAGTGTATCACCATTCTAATATTCCGTTTTAGGAAATAAACATTTCTTTCGTTTAATATTTGTAAACATTAATAGAACAAAAAATAAAAATCATTTCGTTTGAAATTTAGTAAATTCTAAACCGAAAAATGATTATTAAATATAATTTCACAAATAGCTCCAATCCTTCCATCTTTCTTATACTCATTCATGTCAGTAAATTGACTATACCATATTCATTATATATAATTTTGATTCTGTTATTTCATTGGCGGACACAAATATGCCGTTTCCAAGCTGTATAACCATCAGTTTTTTGTTTTCAAAAAATACAATCACAACATTTTTCAACATAGCAACTTCTTGTTAATTTTTCAATCAAAAATAACTGAAAAAATATGTATTAAGGTAGATTATTAGTAAAAACTATTAAAGTGGCAACAACATAAAATATTAACAAGAATAAATTATAATAAGTATATTTGGCGGAAGGGAAGTGAAAATTTATGTAAAAACTCTATTTGTGCGACAGTGTGTCAAATTTACAAATTAACGTTATATATAATTAATTAAAATAATAAATTAAAATTGAGATGGAAATCCTACTTTTCATTTCCCTCGTAAGTGACTGCACTTAATACCAACCACGGAGTGAAACATTTAATTCCACCAAACATATTTGGAAACTCACCATTTGCGTTCGTATTTAATATTTTGTTAAAATTAACAAACAAAAATATTGTTAGTAATAAAAATTATTTGCGTTTTTAAATATTTATAACTAAACTTTGTTAAAACTAAAAATGCTCTTGAAATAAATGTTAATATGACTAGCTATTTACCAATTTACATGTTTTTAAGACTGTAATTAGTATTTTGAATATTTAATTAATCTTCTAAATCACAAGGTAGATAATCCTTTCTAGAGACATATTCTAATCTTCTTATCCAATTTACTTGTTTGCAAACACAATTTAAGCGACGACAAAGCGTGCCGAATGTCCTTTTTGAAAATTCTTAGAGACTTTACTGGATTTGTAATGACTTTATAACTCCCAAAATTGCCCAATAAATATAAAAATTTAATCCTTTTCTGACAATAAATAGGTAAGTTACTTTCAGGCAAAGGAGGTATGGGTATCTTTTACTTGAATCATATTTCGTCAGTAATATTCAATGTTACATAAAATAGGTCTGATAAGAAGCAAGGGTGAAGGAACTGGTTATTGCAAGGGTTGTTTGGGGTTATTTTTATGACCCGGTGGGAATTTTTGATGTTATTTTAAAATGGTTAAAAGGCAGACGTCTTGAAAAGATTTATAAAATATTTATAAAATATTGTTGGTAAGGTAATCTATACAAGCAACGTTTATAGCAAAAATGACTAAAATATAACTTTAGAGTTATATGTACTTAAAAATAGAAATAATTGAAAACACATACTGAGGTGAGAGTACATAATGTATTCTGTGCCGTAATCTACCCGAATCTAAACTAACGAGGAAGAAAACAGGCTAGTAAAATGAAAACTGTTAAAATTGTAAGATAAAGTATGAGACAAAGAAATAAGGAAAATTGGGAATTAAATCGAAAGAAAAAAAAGAAGAAATCAAAATGTATTAAGATGCTTTGGAAGACAGCATGGAAAATGGGGAAAATTAAAAAGACCGCAATGGGTAGAACAAGAATTAATTGGAACGAAGAGAGCTAGAATGAAGTTGAAGGAAAGAAAACTAAACTAAAGAAATGACGAAGATCTCTCGAAAAACAGAAGCAAATGAAAAAATAAAATAAACGAAGAGTCAGAAACTCAAAACTGACATCTACCGGTAAATGAGTATCGATTATGATGATGATGTTTCTTAGCAATAAATTAAAATTGACCACATAAACGCAAACATTTGATTTCTTTGAAAGAATAGATTAATTTGTTTTTATTACCACGAAGTAAAAAACTTTGTAAAAACATAATAATTAAGTTATGTTAAAGTTACTCCTTGTCTCTTTTTCAAAATCGTAATATTTTTTTCTAGGTGGACCACGAAGTAGACGCCAATAATTTAGGGTGGATAGAACTGGTCAAAATGATATTTCCATTTTATTTAAACTTAATCATTCATTTCCCATTGATAAAAAAACAATAAAAATTTGTGTGAAATCATCTCTCCGAATAAATTGCAATTCCATATTAATGATGATACTAAAATGATTGAGGAGAAAATTATCCTAAATCCCGAAATTTAGAAGATTTCTTTCCGCAAAAAATATGAAAAGATAAATTATACTTATCTTTAATTCCACAGTAATCCAGACATTTCTTTCAAATTCTTTCTGTGACTAACGAAAATCGAGTTCGTGTAGGTTTCAGCTTGGTTCGGTTTATTATTTTATTTCAGAACAATTCGAATAGTTGTTAGTACTGAGATGTAATAGAAATATTCGCATATGAAGTACATTGGTATTTGTAATAACTGGATTTGAAAAGGTAGTTAGGCGTTTTTCCTAGTTACCTTCTTAACATCACCAATTCCTTTTTAATAGAGGTGGAGTTGAAAAATTAGAAAATCCCGGATTTTCAAATATTAAAATACTTTACCCTGCATAAAAAACAAACATCAATGTTTTAAATAAATGTTAAGTTAACAAAAATAGATTTACTTCAAAACGTTACACAAAAGTTTTAATTAAACTATGTGCCTGTCCAAAATGGAGTCACTAAAATAATGAAGCTCACTGTTTCTGAAGAACAACTTTCACTTTCGCTGTTTAATTTATGTATATTTTTGTCAAAAACGTGAAACTCCGAAGTTAGCTGCTAGAGATCGGAGTGTTGCTAATGATAAAATGAATTTTATATACTTATATATTCCAGTTGAACATAAACTTGGCTTTTTGATTTTATTTTGTGCTCTCTGGACTGACATTTATTTGCTTTGTATATTATTTATTATTATTGCTGTTAGTAGTGTGTTATTAATATATTCTGTTAATCATAATTGGTAACCGAATAATATACCAGGGGCTGACTTAAATTTAAATGTATTCATAGAAGATTACTCTGTATCAAAACTAAATAGCTGGATAAATGTAGGTCTTCCTAGAAATAGAACTAAAGGTACTGACAATTGCAAATGCGATTGCAAATATTGGGTTTCATTTTAATGATTCAAAATTTATCTGAGTAAAAACTGAAAAGATTTTTCATTGATCCAATATTTACTGTAAAATTTAACGTTGGTACCTTTTTGCCTAAGTAATTAATTTGTGTCTCTAGCTTTAGAGCTGAATATTTCCAATATGATATACTATTTAGGAATAAGTCAGTGAATTTTCGTTAAAAAAATTATGATTCAATAAAATTTACTAACAGTTTCAATTTATTAACAGTATTGACAACATCGCACATTCATAACAGAAAAAATAACATCATTCTAATTTTTTATCAAAAATAACTAAAAATAGCTGTTTTCACGCAGATTATTAGTAAAACCATTAAAATACAACAAATATCAACATGTACAAATTATAGATCATAAATAAGTGAAATCTATGTAAAAACTACATAGATCCGACTGTGTATGAAATGTAAGTACTTTAGACAATAGATCAACATTGAGCTGGAAATCCAGCTTTTTCATTTCATACAATTACTACGAATCACGACCTAAAGCATTCTATTTCCCTAAACACATTTTTCAAACTATTAACCACCAATAAATAGTATTTTCGTTATTTACAATCACCCTGAATTTTTGCCGCCAAATTGACTATTTTAAATTTATTTAGAATAATAACGACGTGCAATTATAACTACTTTTCATAAAATAATTAATTTTTTACAATTTTTATGGCACCATACGCTCAATCATAAAAAATACAGACTTCCAAAAAGAACGTAAAAAAAATTTTTACATTTTACAATGTAGGTACCAACCGATTAGTAACGAATAAACAATTTCTTTGTACCCAAAACGCGTCCATGATGGGTTAAAAATTCAAAGTCGTAAAAAAATAAAAAATCTGCCCGACAAAGATTAAAGGGTCAATAGCGGGTACCTACTTAAAAAACTGTTTTTGTTCACAAAATTTTGGCCTGAAGAGTTATAAAATCATAAAAAAGACGGAAATAAGGTTTACTTTTTGCAAAAATGAAAGTGAAAGATATTTTATTGTGGTCGTAGAAATTTAGCGAATTTTATTAGAGGGTTATAAACATCGATTATCACATAAATGTTAAAATAGCTCTAAGTGTACCTACTAATTCATATGCTGATGACACTGTGTTGGTCTTCAGTGATAAAACCTGGGAGAAGATTAAAATAAGAGCTAAAAATGGTCTAAGTAAAGTGAAAATTTGTTTTGATAATAATATGCTATCATTAAACATAAATAAAACGACTTATATTACATTTTCACTAACAGACGCGAATAGATCACAGTTTTCTTCTTTAAAAATGCCAAATAGTACACTTGAGATTAGGGAAAGTATGTCAACGAAATATATGGGGGTTACAATCGATAAAAATTTAAATTTTTTTTTCATTATAAAATTTGGTATTTCATTATCTCCACATGATTTTTTATTTTTCAATTTACGAGTTAATATTTCGACTAATTCATTTGGATATAGGGTTTTAAGTAAATCTAATCTCTATTGCACGATCTGTAAATATTTATTTTTTCATGTGGATTGTTTTTGGTTAGTCTATCTTTATTAATAGTGATATTATCAATTTTTTTGACTTTATTCGAGTATAAATCTTTTAAGTTGAAGTTTAACTTGAAATTTTAAATATGAACAAATTTAAAGAAAAGGAGAAAATATACTTTCTTGCAATGAAAAATTACTTTCAACATCTGTTGTTCGAAGACCAATTAGATTTTGGTTTAACAAATTCTTTTAATTTATTATTTTCTTCAGATGTGTCTGGTGTAGAAGTTAATTAATCGATTCACCTTTTCCGTGTAGTATTTGTTGTATCTATTTCCATTGCACTTTCTGTAGAAGATTAAGTCTATTAGAACTGAATTTTGATTGTGAGATACTAATATCAATTGTTTTGTTTGAGAACTTGATTGTGTCGTTTGAGAGTTCGGTTTTGTATCTTGAGATTGCGATAATTGAGAGTTCGATTGCGGTGTTTCAGAGTTCGTTGTGATAATTAACAGTTTGGTTGAACCATTTGGGAGAGAGGTTGTGATAATAATGACCAGATGGCTCTTGAGATAAATTAATATATATATATAAATATACTTTTCGTCGAAAACTCAAAATATGATTGTATTCTGGGTTAGTTAAACTTATTTTTAGGAATTGGCGATAAAAGACTGAGACCAAGTTGTTTTAGTTTGCTTGCAAGTAGCTCATGAGAAATGAATGGACGTACGTTTGACAGGACCAATCGTTGCGAGGGATTCGAGGATTGTATTACCAATTTTTATTGATTTGTTTTGATGTATAAAGTTGTCGACTGCTTGCTTATTGATTAAGTATATACATATCCTCGCATTAGATATTCTTGAACAAAAGGTTATGGTTTTTGGATCAATCAACGATCCCAAAGCATATATGTCATCTTCTAGTGAATAAATTATCTATTGTTGAAAACACAATGGCTTATCCCTTGCTTGGAAACCGTTGTTGGTTAAGAACTGATGAATAAGACTTGTTGATCTGGATCTGTGTTGGGATGAAACTATTGGGTTTATTTGGGACGGATCCCTGCAGTCAGAAATCCCTCCAGAAGTTGTACTCATGTCAATGGCAAGTTAATTGCAATCACAAAAATTTGGAGGAAAAATGTAAATTTGTGCAACTTCCAGTTTGGCAGCACTTGATAGACACCAACTAATCGTACTGCAACTATATTTACAAAACACAATTCGTTATTTCACTCAAAATAAGTATTTAATAGCAGACCAACGTGACATTCCTTATGACACTTCACGTCCTTATTTGTTTAGTGATTTTGTTAATATTTTTTTTTGTTTTTTCCTTTTTCTTTCAGTTTGAATAAAAGTAATAATTGTAATGTTGATTTTTATTTATCATTTATTAACAAAATTTACTAAATATATAAAATCCTATTACAATATACAAAACAATTTATGCCATTCTTATTATGTTTATTTTACAAAAATTATAAAATGACACCTCGCCCTACACTTCTTGACTTCTACCAAAATGTTTATTTATACTGTCAATTTCCAGGAAAATACTACGAATCCAAACTTCCAAAAAATTCATACGCATTCTAAAAGTTCTGAAAACACTTTCGGTGGCTTTGAAGCTAAATCTTACAAATATCTGCGAAATCAGGTGCCAAATTCCAAAAAGTCTTTACAGAATTCACGCCAGCTCAAACGAAAAGAGCGTCAGCCTGTAAAAGAGTATTTAAGCGTGATTTACCAAACTTAAAGAACAAGGATTATCCTTATCACCCTCTGGGATACATATTAAGTATTGGTAGTTGTTATTTTCGAAAAAAGCCATTGTTAAATGGTAGAAATCTGTGAAATTGGAATTTTTCAGTCGAGAATTACTTGGCTAGAAAAAAATGAAAAGTATCTACACAAAGCTTTGTTTATAAAACAATATTCACAGAAAACTAGAGAAAGCTAGAAACATCATATATTTTTTATTGTGATACTCGTATTTATATATTCGACAATTATGTTATATTTTATATGAAACAGTAGTAACTTTTTCACAAGTATTCTACCATCTTCTTCTTTTGACCTATTTTTTTCTTTTATGTACCATTTTACCTGGTAAGACGATCAGACGTTTTCAATTCACAGGATGTGATTAAATGAAAAAGAAAGCGATTTTTTTTCAAGAATTCAATAGATTCCTTTAAATCGATTGAAAATCAAAGTACATCGTAATCTGACTCTATTATTAAATAGGTAAAAAAATATTGGAACCCAAAAATGCAGAACACTTGTATACAAAACTTTCACCTATTTTAACTGGTACACACGGGTTGGGGCTTTTAAATTTTTTCTTTTAGTTTACACCCAATTTTGAAACTAATAATTTCTAAGAAGAGGCTCCAAACGAAAAAAAGAAATTCATTTAACACTTTTTTAATTAATCGTGTTGGCCATTTATAGAAGCAACCAAAAATATAAAACTTTTTATATTTTCCTAATAATGATAATAAAACAATAACTTTGTAATCGATGTAATTATTTCCGAATGAAGACAATTATAAAATGTAACTTCACAAAAATAAAAAAAAAAGAATTGAAAGAAACAGGTAAGTATATATAAAAACATAATCTACAAATGAAAAAAAAGAGAAATACAAAAAATAATAGAAAAAACAAATGAAAATAAGAAGAAAAACGTGAATGAATCAAATGAGAAATTCAAACCAATATTTATAATATATCCAACAGAACAAGTGAGAAAAACAAAACGATAAAAACAACAAACTAAATATAAAAATATGATAAAGATACTGAAGGAATTACTAGAACTAGAAAAGACTACTAAAAATACAAATGATAACTCATGAATGTACAACAAAAGAACTAACACAAGAAGGATTTTAGCCAAAAGATTAAGGAGAATACAAAAATATACATCTTACGAGAACTAAAAAAAGAAAAAAACCCTTTGAAAAATATAAAAAAATGATCAAATTTTAATTACAACTAATGAACAAATACCAGAGAAATATAAAGTATTACCCATAATTACCAAAAACAGAGCCTATAGAGAGGATAGAGGACAAAGGCAAACAAAAAGAATTTTCCTTATATTTTTTTTTGTTTGCAGTAATTCATTTTCGAGAAAGAAGATTCAAAGGTGCATCATTTTCTGTGAACTTGGTGCGTGTCTGGTGTGAATCTATGATGAATATTTTTTTAAGTTCTTTAACACACGTTTCAAATTTTTTATAATCTATACAATAAAAACGCCAAAAAAAATCTCTGAAAATTATTTTCTGGTTTGTAGATCGATCGCCAGGGGGCGTAACTACTGCACTAAACAGTAAAACATAACATTTTTCTATATTTTAAAAAAATGATGGTATGTGGTATTTTTCTTTAAATCTTGGTGCAATGCTACATATTTTTTCTGATACTTTTCTGTAATGTGAACTAAGGGGGCAGGGGGGGAGGTAACTTCTTTCTAGTGCTAATTATATGGCTTTAAAGCGATGATGACTTTCTACTAAATAAATTAACAAACTAAAACTAAGATGTTAAACTTGAAAAGTGATATTATAATAATACAGTTTTTCAATTACATCTCAAATATTCCATCGCTTTAAAGCCATAAAAATATACGAGGGTAGTTCAATAAATATTTAAATTAATTGTTTAAACCCTTACTTTGAGGAAATTATTCATAATAAATATAAAAGATAAATTACACGTATCCAACTTTTCAAAAGAATTTTAAATTATATTATCTCGATCAATGTTTCACTACCAATGTAGCATTTTCAAAGAGAGAAAAAGTGTCAGAAAAAAAATATGCAAAATTTCACCAAGATTTCAAAAAAAATAAATACTAGTATACCATTACATTACTTTACGCCCCCTAGCGGTCGAGTTGCAAACCTGAAAATAATTTCCGAAGATTTTATGGCACTTTTATTATACAGATTTATGTCCGGAAGCTGTAAGATAAATAGTTTTCTAGATATGCCGCGTACCTCTCTTATTTAGACACTCTGTATAAAATGATGATAGATTCACACGTTGTTCAAATATTAATAAATATTTTAATTTTTCAGCGACATACCTTTATTTGAACAGTTGGTCATAATATTGACTCTAGAACTACAACCTGAATTTTCGGAATGTATTATGCAGTATATATTTTATTAATTTATGTTACTACTCTATTGAACAAGATATAACTATTTCAACTTTCAATAGTTGTAGGCCAAAAATAAAAGAATTAAACTAATTTCAGTAAAACGTTTTTATTTTTGACCTAATAAAACAAAATTACAATATGTATTATATGTAATAATAATATATTTATTCCATAAGTCATTTTCGATATATTTTTATCTGAAACAAAAAAACAATCAAAAATTAAGAATTAGTAAACAATAAAGAATTTAATTTTTATAATATTTAGTAAAAAATGTCAAAGAATTTTAATGACTGCACATAACAATCAACATCTACGTTTAAGATCTTTAACGAATAGTTCGTTGTACTATTCCAGGATTAAAAATTAACACAAATTAATCAGATTAAATACAAATAAACATGCAGGGTTGGGATAAAATATGGAACAAAGTAAATATCTTTAAAACGAAACGGACGATATTTATGAAATTTTGTAAGTAAGTACAATGGGCCAAAGTGCATCTGATGTAAAATTTTTTGTTAATAATATACTTCCGGTTTAACGAGAAATAACTCACTTTTAGTTGTAGTATAAGTAAATTTATTTACTTTAGACTAATGAGAATAATAAATTAAACAAAATTAATTCAAATGTTCATCTCCTGACAATATGTCAGCCTATTAACAAATTCTTGAGTTATTCTTTCCAAGACTTCTCCATGTATTAGTTCACATTCATCAATAATTGTTTGTCTCAATTCCTGCAAGCATGTTGCTCGTTTAACATGAACACGTAATTTTTCATTTAAATGAACCATTCTTAATAGTACAATTTATTTCCAAAATTACAATTTGACAGTTTGGCAACAGTTACCTACTAGATAGTACTCGTTTATTTCTTACTATTAATACAAACAATATCAATTTGTTTATCTAAATGGTATTTTACTCTAATGTATAAAATCTTAAAAGTGGTTTATTAAAGTGCTGTGTTCCTCGTTTTTACAGATTTTTTACACTAAACCCAGTAAGTACGAATTCGAAATAACAAGGTCTTTCAAAATCTGTAGAAATATACAGGGTGTCCCATTTAAATTAAAAAAATTGAGGGTACTTCCGGTTAAACCGGAAGTATATTATTAACAAAAAAATATACACAGCTGCATTTTGCCCCATTACACTTAACTACAAAATTTCATAAATATCGTCCGTTTCGTTTTAAAGATATTTACTTGGTTCCATACTTTATCCCAACCATTTATAAAATGAGTAGATCAGAAATATCAAAAAACTAAAATACAAAGCGACAATTCAGATACTAGATGGACTAAATGATGTACACAAATAAAACAACTATAAATGATTCAGGTATACATACAGAATGAGACACAAAAGAGCATTAAAGAATATATAAGAATCAGAAGTGGGAACTAAAAGAAGAAGAAGCAAACCAAGGAGAAAATGGAGCGCGGAAATTATGGAAAAGCTGAAGAAGAAGGAACTAAGTTGGAAACTAAGCAAAACAAATTGAGATAAACAGAAACAGTAAGAGAAAAATATCACTTCTACATTACTTTTGTGTATTTTTAAGAGTATATAATGGCCGTAGAAGACCATTGAGTCGGTTCGGTTTATTATAGAATTATAGAATTATAGAATAAAACATTTTTCTTACTTTCTGCACAAGTCCAGCAACATTCACAGGATGCTGATCGTACTTTTGTATATTCAGAACAATACTTAGGATCACTGCAACTTCCAAACTCTCCTATAATATTCTGGACTAAGAAAATGGAAAGAAAAACCAATAAAAATATAAGTTTTAGCATTTTTATGATATTAAAAATAACATTTGCAGTTGAGTATATTTTAAAATAAAATTATCTTTATGCATGAGTTTTTCCAAGTATGTTATCAACTTATTATGATTTATACCTGCCGGTTTTGCGAATAAGTAATTTTTAAAATGGGGTTTTCCTAAAATTTTAAATTTTTATAACTTTTTATAACAAAAATGTTCTACTTTATGTGATAAACTGATAATACTGTAAATAATTCATGCAATTTTTATGCGAATGAGAGGTTACTGTTTTTTCTGTTCAGCTATTTTTAGATGTTAAGGGCGTAGCAACATATTTAATTAAATTGAGCATGTTTAGAATATTCATAATAGAGGGTGAGTTACAGATACAATCAAGCTTCATATTTTAAAATTATTTCGTAATATACAGTGTCTCATAAGGTCACAACGTATCAAAGTAATGTTTTTTTAATAGAATACCCCCGTATATTTTTACATTTTAATAAACCTCTTGCCGAGCTTATTTCAACAATGTGTCACACTTCATCTCTATTATGTTTAATAAAGGATCTACAGCTACCTGGAAATCAAATTATTTTGAATTTAGATGTCTATAGCAGCCAAACCGTTGAAAATAAATAAAAACGGTTTACATGTCCCTATCCTAACTTTTCGAGTTCTGTACTATGACATAAAAAATATTTTAAACAGAGTGATTAAAAATCAGATGGGATTTCAAATTTTTGATCACTCTGTATCAAATATTTTTTAATATCATAGCATAGAAAAGTTAGGATAGAGACATGTGAGCCGTTTTTATTGATTTTCAACGATTTTGCTGCTACAGACATCTGAATTCAAAAAAATATTATTTTCAGGTGGCTGTAGATCCTTTCATTTCCAGGTTAGAAACCTTCTAACAGTTGTAGACAATCCCAAAGATCATGTTATATTTTGTTTAAATTTTTACTAGTTTTCCTTTGGAAAAATCTAGGATTTAGAGATACATGTTTGTTATACTAATTGTAATTTATTTTCTTATATTGAAATGACCATTTATAGAATAGGTCGTTGTCCTCTTGTAAATTCAATGGTGTTACAAAAAAAACTACAGGACTAATTCATTTCCGCCCTAACATAAGAAGAAATATTAATATTATAAAACAAAATAGAAGATCAAAGAGCAATTAAACGTATCTTTCCAGGGGTTAGAGTTATATCAAAATATATAAAACTTGATGATAAATTCTCACGTTGTTCAAATATTAATGAACATTTATATTTTGAGTACGTCTTTATTTGAAGATTTGGTTTTGATATTCACTAGAGAATCACAATTTGAATTTTCAGAATGTACTTAGAATACGACGTATAGGTATATTTTATTAATTTTAATTAAGACAAAGGTATTCAACTTCAATAGCTACAGGCGAAAAATTTACAAGAACAAAAATAACTCCAGTAAAATGTTTTTATTATATTTCACTCAATAAAAAAATCACAATATTCAATATAAATATATAATAATATATTTTTTCGACCAGTTCTTTCTAATACATTTTTATCTGAAACAAAAAAAAATATTACAATTATAACAAACTCAATCAAATAGTTTACTGATTCTACAAATAAATTTTGAGTACAGAATAATAATTTAGAAAAAAGACGAAATATAAATTAAGTATTAGTAGATAAAAGGAATCTGTTTTCTAACATTTTGTAAAAACAATCAAATATTTTTCTTACTTTGCACATGACAAGCAACATCCACAAGGTCCTGAAGGAACCGTTCCGTTTTTACACTCTAGTACGATTCCAGGACAAACTAGGTGAGCATACTTTGCACAATAAAGCGGGTCACTGCAACCCTCTAACTGACTGATAACATATTGGTGCAAAATAACAGATATTACGACTAAAACAATGATAAACTTCGCCATATTCTCAATATTGAAAAATATTGTCAGTAGACCGATTTATATATGTGCCATATCAACACATTAAAACAATTTATAAAATTTCCTATGCAAATATGTAATACTGACATTAGTTTTCCGATTATAATAAGTATTTATCAGCTTATTTATGTATTTTGTATAACAAAATAATGGGACTAATTATTTTGTCAATATGTAGGTAATTTATAGCATTTATTATCTAATGGATAGATAGAAAGGAAACAATGAAGAAATGGGAGAATTGCTTATTGATTATATTATTATATACAGAACGTAGTTTTTTATCTTTTATAGGGTCTTTGAAATGACACTAGTATACAAGTTTTGGTAAAAAAATTTTCAAACTTTCATTTTGTTCATTATTCATTTTGCTTCAATATCAAACCGTATTCTTACACTGTGTTATTTTTATCAAACAGATAAAGTTTATTACATGAGATATGACCCTTCAAATTCTTAGTTGACCCAGATACTGTATTATTATATCTAATTAATGCATGACAAGCAGTATTTTAAAGTAACTCTACTTTTATATTAATAGTAATTCCCGATAATTATCTATCAATCAATATCTGCACTATTTTCCTTTCTTTTCTTTAAAAAGTAATCTGCAATAGGATTGATTACCTCTACATTAATTCAATTCTGACGTTTTAGAAACCGTTAACAGTAACTATAAAAGTCAAGTACCTATTATACGTCAGTGCTTCTTAAAAAATATATTTAAAAATGGATCCTCTTCCTCTAATTCCAGAAAACCATGCTAATCACGAGGTCGCGCCTATTTTAAGAACTGTTCTTCAGGATACTTTGGTTGGTCAAGTTTATCCAAAACAAGTTGCCGACCAATTTTTAATAGATACTAAAATTGAAGATTTAAATGTTAAGCTTAACGCTAAATATGTTCTGGAAGTAAGTTTATTATAATTATTTTTTATTATAATTACCAAAAATGTTATTTAGCTGACAAACTGATCCTTTGCCCTATTAATTACCTTATAGCCAAGATAATTTTTACAAGCTTAATTCAAATACAAGTTGGTTGTTCATTATCAGATTTTTCGATACTTTTTTAATTTTTAAATCACCCCAATTAAATAAAATATATATAAATAATTTTTAATTCTTTATATTGGCGTATTTCCACACTACCAACAATTGTTGCATATATACCAATTCATCTAGATTCAAATTATGTAATATTTCTTAATGGATACTGCTAATTATTTTAAAAAAAATTAATCTGATGAAAAATTTTATTTAAATTTATATAAAAGTGAGTTTTCAGCTTATCCACTTCTAACAAGATTTTTTTCCTACTATTATTACTAAAAAAATACACATTAAATCTTTCCTTTCATGACAAAAAAAATATCTCAGTTCTGAAAAAACTCAACTTGAAGAATCAAAAATGTTTTTTGATTATAGTTGTGATTTCTTTCTTTTATTTATTATTTTTTTTTTTTTTGTAAATTTCAGATTTATGATCGAGCCCAAGACATTGCATCCAACGTCCAACAGGCCGCTGCGGATGTTATGTTTCAACACGCCCTGTATTTAACAGAAAAGGAAAAAATAGATGAGTCTTTGGAGCTAAGAGAAAAAATCAAGCTGCAACGTTGTAAACTGTTTAAACAATTGGAAGAGGAATTTGTCTTGGACTACAATTTAATACAATCGTCAGATTTGTTTCAGAGTATGATTTGCCGATATCTAGGTAACAATTTGCATTTCGATATTCTTAAAAATATTAAAACATCTAAAAAAAAATTTCCAATTCTTTCACATTTCTTCGTATGAATCCATTGCCGAAACCTCTTCAAAGTATTGTCGATATCTCTTCATGATTTTATTTTCTTCATTAATTACTTTCCCATCTTTTTATTTTATATTCAGAATGTTGTACATATTATTTCTTATTTCTTGAATGTACCCTAGAATATTTATTGATTTCCTCTAAAGCTTTTTCCTTTTTCCAGTTTCATGTCTTTGTTCCATCATTTTGTCTTCAATGTATTTTTCATTTTTGTTACCCAGCAGCTTTCTCCCGGCACTTCATATTTATCTTCAGCATAATTTCGGGCTCCCTCTAGTTTATACTGTTTATTATTCTATCCTGAAACTTCTTTTGATTTGTGGTTTATTACATTTTGTTTTTTCGTCCAGTTTTTCTTTATTTATTTCATTTACATTTATAGTAAATAATGGTCTTGTGACTATTCACCTATTACTTTTTCTAATTGTTCTTGCTTAAAAGTAGTATATATATAAAACAGCGCTGCCGGCCTTCTAGTCTTCTTCTACCTTTTTAAGATTCTTTTTTGTACTCCTCTCTGTTCTCTGCTTGGTTTTCTAGTTTTGAACTCCCACTTTCCTTAAATCTCCTGTTACAGCTTCTAATCATTTTCTGTTAGGTCTCCCTTTCTTTTTCTTTCCTCCTCTCTACTCTAGCAATTGTTTTTGAATTATAATTGGTTTCATACGAAAAAACATGTCCCTACCAACTTACTCTTTGTTTTCTGATTTTCTGGGTAACTGTGTTTTCCATAAATATCTTTTAAATCGCTATTTATTCGTGTTCTCTAAACTCCCTCATTGTTTTTTATTCCACCAAATATCCCTCTTAATATCTTCCTCTCCCAGATTTCCAATTTGTTTGCCTCTTGTTGGTTTAATATCCATAATTGCTTCCACTTGTTACTAGAAGTAACATATTGAATAATTTCGTCGGCAGAGGATCTCCTTGCTTTAACCCAACGGTGACTGCGAAATTCCTTGATAGTTTCTTTCTTTTCTTTTCTTATTAAGAAATTATATATTATTGAATAATTTTTCCTCTGTTTAGTAAATTTATTTATATTTGTGTTAGTTATTACTGGATTATTTTTTTATGCATAATGCTCAAATTCGAGTTTCATTATTCTTATTTTCATTTTTTCCTTTATTTTAATTTCTTAACCGTTCATTCAAATCTTTAAAATCTCTTATTATTATATTTTCATATCTCTCATCTAGTTCTTTCTGAAATTGTTTAAAGGACGTCTATTCTTCTCTTCTTGGCTAAGGTCTCATTTTCTCCGTATGCTGTTATAATGGTCCTTATTTCCTATTTACTAAATTTTTTATTTTGTATCTTTAGGTCAAATTCTATTAATTTGTGGATTAACTTACATATACATATTTAAATTTTATATTTAAAATCATATACACTTTTTCATTATAAACTATAAGTAAAGAACACCTTCCCTTTTCTTTTCTATAATAAACCAGAAATAAGACGTGTATATTGCTTATGGAATACCTTATATAAATATTGCTTTTATAAAGATTACAGGAATCACGAACACACTGTATGCCCTGCGTGCCGAGAAAATGTGCAAACGAAATATGTGAAACAAAGAAGGTAAGTGTTTACACACAATCACAGAAAAACTGAAACTAATAGCTTTAGAAATGCGTATGAATTATATATTTTGGATTCTATAGGAATAAACAAATTAAGAGAAGTCTACAATCCGTAACAGTAACGTTAATAAAAAAACGAGGAAGCTTTCAAGTTAAGCCTAAGTGTGTAGTATTTCACAATTATCAATTGGATCAAATTTATAAGGTTAGTAGACGAGACAAAACATATTTTTTTATACTTAGCTCTCTGGTTTCTCTATATCCAATTGAGTCTGTTTTCTCTTGTTGTATGTTTTCACTTATTAGTGTTTTTTCTCTTCCTACCTAAATACAAAAAAACTACATACAGATTGATCAGACACGGACTTATTATGCCCAAACATGGAGCCCTATTTAGAAATAAGCAAATTTGTGCTATCCCACAGAAAGAAATGCCAACAAAGTTAACTTTTGTGAAAGAATTTATTACAGATCAAAATACCACTTTGACATTAAGAAGAAATGCCATTAGATGGTACACGACAAGGAGATCCAAAAAAAATAAAAAGAACTGGAGTAGAAATTTATGAGCCCAGAACAAAATATTTTGTAAGCTTGGGTATAATGCGCTGCAAAATATAAGATCCGGAAAAACCCAATACCCGTAAGAACGACATCGATACTGGTTATTATTACAAAAGTTGGCATTAAGAGAGATGCAGGATTTTAAAGTTATGGTTTTTGTGAACTTCCATATTACTTGTGAGTTATTTAGATTTTAATATTAAAAATTAATTAAATCTCACTACAAGGTTTATTACATACCCAGACATTCTAAAAATTATTTAAACAGAATGAAGCTTATTGTAATTGAAGAGGACAGCAGCGCGGATCAAAACCGCGTTAGACAAAGTTGATGGGGACTCTGCTTCTGCGTTGAAGACCGTTTATTTCTGGACAAACGAATTTAAAAGTGGCCCAATCAGCACTGAAGTCGAAGCACGATCCGAACGCCCTGTTGAGATCACCACCCCGGATATGGTGGAAAAAAATCCATGGTATGATTATGAAAGATCGCCGCATGAAGATGCATGAGATTGCTGAGGCCGTAGGCATCTCGAGGGAACGAGTGCATAATATTGTGCATGTAAAATTGCTTACAAAAAAGCTGTGTGTGGATGCAGCGATTGTTCACTCTCGATCCAAAATTCAGACGAAAGGACGTTTCAACGCAGTGTTTAGCGATGCTTAAACGCAAACCAGAGGATTTTTGGCATAAATTCGTGACTTTGGACGAAAGTTGGATCCACCACTACACTCCAGAGTTGAAACAGTAGTCAAGTAATGCTTGCTGAAAGTGCACCAAAAAAAGCGATGACTGTTTTGACGGCTGGAAAGGTAATGGCCTCTGTTTTTTGGGATTCCCAAGGAACTATCCTAACTGACTACTTGCGAAAGGGTAAGACAATAACAGGAGAGTATTATGTAGCATTATTGGACCATTTGAAAGAATAGTTGAAAATTAAACGGACAAGATTGGAGCGGAAAAAAGTGTTCTTCCACAAAGACAACGTCGCTGCCCATAAGTCGGCTGTCGTAATGGTAAAATTACACGAAAATTGTTTTGCTTGCTTTTTTACCAGACTCTCGTAATTGTCGATAATATTCTAAAAGAAAATAAATTACTGAAATGATCTACTAAGATGAGAGTATCGAAAATATTTCTGGAAAACCACAACCAGAAGGACACCCGAAAAAATTGATAGTATTAAAGAGAGCAAAGTGCATAAGCATACTACATAGAAAAGAAGGACCTACCGAAGCCAAAGCCATACCATAAGAGTAGGAGTAGGAATAGGAATAGAACTAAAAAATCAGCTCTACACGCACTTCATCTTTTTAACTCTTTAAAATATTGTTTCCATTTTTTCATTATTAATTTGGCTACTTAATAAATTGTTCTTTATTAATCCACTCTATATATCTAATTTTTTTAGAGAAATATAAAAATAATCAACACAAGTTCAATAATCCAAAGTATAGCCATCAAAAGTTTACCAATATCTCCATACTTTTCCGTTGTTATACTCAACAACCAACGTTTGGCTCCTGGAATGAGTGTAACAGCTGTGGTCACATTCAAACCAAAAATATTCAGAATGATTGAAGATTCTCTTGTACTGAAAAACAAAGATGGTAAAGATATTGATTATAACAATTCTCTACTTAAATTAATATAAGAACTGTCTCTACACTGCCCTGAACTAAAAAGAGAAAAGGAACATAAATTAAAAATATCCTTTACAAAGTTTGTCTTTTTATTTTAGGTGAAATGATTGAACTTGAATTAGCTTGTACACGCGACTTGCCAAAATTAATAACGTGTATTTTTAAATCAAATAGTAATGTGTTAGACCGATGTCAACCAGGAAGTAACCACTTCATGGAAAAGCGAAAAGAAGCACTTAATTCTACCATAGACTGCGGTAGCTGCTTAGTTAGCCAATATGTATTGGTTTCTATAATCTTGGAAAACAAAGGAATTGATGGAAAGTTTTTTATTATGACCGAAGATGATTGGTTCTTTCAAAATATAGAAGTGAGTAAGAGTTGTTAACAAATAAATATTTATAAAATTGAATCTATTTCAAGACACATTTTTGAAAGAGTTTAATACTGTTAATATAAACAATTTGTAATTATATTAGTATAAGGATTGTCAAATTTTCAGAGTATCTCAACGACTATGGAACTTTTCAAAGGTGATTTTTGGATTTACCCGACATACTTTGAAATTCACAAAGATGAAATTGTGGAAATTAATATAATTTTCCAACCTACTAAACCTGGTTTACAAGTTGAAACACTGTATTTTATCTGTGACAACAATTCGTTCGAACAAATTGAACTAATGGGCGATGCCATAGAATTTTCGAAAAATTTCATAGAAATCGATGTAAGACTATTTCAGTAATCCACAGTTTCGCAAATAATAAATCTGCAAAGTCACGGATGCACAAGAGCATAAGAAAACGCATTATGAAGAAGCAAGAATTAAGTAAAATTTCTCCTCTAATGTTTTGAAGTGAGGTCGAAACATCGCTAGAGTCATTTTTGAATCACACCAGCAATTGTGATGGTACTTCTAGTACTGCAGAGTTTGGTTCAGAAAAGACACATTATGTCCTTCTCTCTTCGATAACTGGTCATGTATTATTATTCTTGTTCTCTAACTCCTTTATAGTTCTGCTCTATACTTTATTTTATATCCGAACCAATGCGTATCCGTTTTGTAGTATGATGTTCTAAATACAGGGGAAGAAGACATTACAAAATGTCTATAAAGAAGGAAAGTATGTTGTTCTAATCGTACTTAAAAAACGCTTTACAAATTTTAAATTCTACTAGAATTGTACTTTTTTATGGTTATCATTTCCTTTTGCATTCTTGATTTCCAAGTAACTTCTATATTTTTTGAAATCAGGTGTATTATACAGGTTTGAATATCCGATGTAATAAAACAATTGCATTAAAAAAGGCTTTATTTTTTTATAGATGTTTTACTTCCCTATTTGTAAATGCAAATATGTAATTAATATATTTAGGAGAACTAAGGACAGAATTTGTAGGCGTTTTAATATTTTTTTATTACTTTACGAAATTAATTAAAATTGAAATATATAAATTAATTCGTAATCTATTTATAATATTAACATAACTATTTTTCTTGTATATTTGTACTTCATCTCTTCACTCCTTATTCTAGTTCAATAATATTTTTAATATTTATGCCTTTGTAGAAGTAGTAGCTACGACATTTTAAATTTAAAAATAAGCATTGTTTTGACTAAGAATTTCTCCACATATTTATTCTTAATTATGATACACGGATAAATATGCTAAAAGACATATAAACATGTAAGGCGTTCATTTTCATTGAAATTTTAGTAGTAGGACTACGAAAGATAAATAAATTCATTTTTGTAGGTGCCTCCTGACAAGTGTATACATAGGAAAAGTGATTATTGCGTATATTTTGGAAATGTAAAAAAAGGCACTAGTCAAAATTTGATCATCGTTGTTCGTAACAAAAGGTACATTTATGGACTAAACTAAAATAAACAAATTATTGTTTTTTGTTTTTTAAGTTATTTATTATTATCCTGTAAATGGACCTTTTCTCACAAATCTGTGGAGGGCGTTGAAGAAATTAAAGAAAACTGGATAACACAGAAAAATTATCAGACAAAATTGTCTCCTTACAGAACAGTGCAGTATGAATTCACAATAAATTTCGACGCTAAAAAAAGTGGATACCATAATATCATTTTTAAGTAAATCAATTTACTATTAAATTAAATGCATAATTCCATGGGGAGAGCTACATTATCCTCTTTACTTCATTACTTAAATTATACCCATAAATTTAACTTTAGAAATATTATAATTTTGTAACTTTTCTGTGATTCTCATTACCATATACGCTTTTAGTTTTTACATTACCAACATTCCTTTGATAGCTCTGGAAGAAAATGAGGAATTCCTTTGTATAGAACAGGATCATATTATTGACAAAACTCTAAGTAAAGTAAAGCGGTAACTATTATTGTTTAATAATAAATTAATATTTACACTTTTAGGCAGTCGATGTATTGGTTAAAGAAATACAATTATGTGCCATGATTGAAACAGTCGCTCCTAAACCCGTTGTAGAGTAAGTTAAAAAAAAGTCAACATCTTATTTGTTCATTCATTCATTCTTGACATGACGTCCAGTTTTCCGGTCTGGTATTAAAACAAACACCAAAATAAAATATCAACACAAATAAGTCCTTTCATAACATCTTTAGATGTTTTTTGTCTAGATTAAGAATAAAAAATTTAGTCACAGTCAATATCGTCTTCAAAGCTTGTAATATTATCTATATCTATACCACTGTCATCTTCACTTTCAGTAAACCTATGGTCTTCTGGTTCCAAATCACCTTCGAAAATATCTTCAACTTCGCCGTAATAAATACAATGTACTTCTTCTTCCATGCATTCATGACTTAAAGTCCAAATATCTATTACAATAAACACCAGAGTAGAAAAAAGTAGCAATACCAAAATCGTCAATACATATAAATCGATTTCGATTTCTGGGTCGAAATATAACAGTTCTTTACACATTTTTGTATCTTGAATTTAAAGCAATGTACTAATAAAAAATATGTGGTTTGGCTAAATTTAATTGTAATTTTTTGTAGATTTCTTCATATTATTAGACTGTAACCGATAAAATTTAAAATTATAAAACTCATCAAGACACTAGGAACCAACTCTTATATTACGATATTGTTTGACGCAGCAATTGAAGCACGTGGATTATTTCGTTGATTTTATAGGGTGGTCCGAACATAGTCCTTTTAGTTTTAAATTATATGTATATATAAAGTTGAAGGATTCTAATTTTATTTTGATCCGCGTCGTTAATTTTTTATCCTCCGAAGAATCGCTTTACTTCTGAGGACGTTTCAGTAAAGTCACGTTTACCATCTTCAGGCCATGTACGCTAACTTTCTGCTTACGCTTCTTATTACAAAAATAATGAAGTTACTTGTTCCGGTTCATGACTTATATGCCTCTTTCTTATCTTGGTTGGTTGTGTTTTCTATTTCGAATGATGGGTCCATTTATCGCCGCAATGTTTTCTTGAAGTGCTGACTTTTTCTTTATTTTTTTCGTTGCTACTACTAGTTTTCAAGCTGTTGATAGCTTTTGAATATCGTCTATGAATTATTTTATTGATGATTGTGTTGCTATTCGGGGCTAATGACGGGATTCTCTGATTGTTCTTAACGGTATGTTTGTGTTGTCCTGTATATGTTTGACCAGTCTCGAGTCGGTAATTCGTAAACACATTGACTTTCTAAAGATGTTTGTTTTATGATTTTGAATTTGAATTGTGCTTATCTTTTTGTCAGCTTTGAATGGAGTTTCGTTTTTTTTACGTAAAATCGTAGATATTTTATTGGTGGTTCTTTTGATATAGTAAGCTTTGGCGATCGGTTTCTGATTTTGTTTGTGTTTTTGTAACTATTTTGTTGAAGTGTCTTCTGTAACATATTCATTTCTTGGTTTATGTCTTCATAGTCCGACAGTGTTTGTTAACAAGTCACCAAAAGTTTTACTACTGTTTGTAGTTGTTATGGATGGTGGCAATCTATATTTTACTACATAATTTCTTAATTTTTTCCTGCATTTTGCTTTTTTTCCTCATTTCCAATCCGAGTCTTTTCTAAGTTTTTCTTTCATCTTTTAACAGACTGCTCTGCTGGTTCCCAGTTCATTAAAGCTTTTGACTTGCTTTTTAATTCCTAATTGATACTGCTTCTAAATTCAATTTTAGTAATTTTACTAAAAATTAATATTTTTTTATCTGCATTTTTAAGTTTTGTTTATTTATATTCTTCATGAACCATTTTTCTATTCTAATTCTTCTTCGCAAGTAATTTGCTTCATAATATTTTCTATTTGCTTGTAATACCCTGTTAGTTGTACTAATCAGTCCTTTAATTTTCACTCCTCTTTATCCTGTGTTTGTCAACACGATTACTAAATATTTAAATTTTCCTACACTTCGAACTTTAACGTTTTTATTTCCATTTGTTTTGCCTAGTCTTATGATTTTTTACCCTAAAGGTTTATGTAACTCACCCGTAACAGGGTTTTTCTTTCTTCAAAGAATTCCTTGTGTCATTCGTCTCATAATCACAAAAAGCTGCGTAAAACAGATGAATTTTAATTAAATACACTTACCTGATTTTGGCACAAGTAAACCAAGAACTCACATCACATGTATTACATATGTAGTTCTTGTTCTTAAATAATTTTACTCATTTTGGGTGTCATATGTTGAATGCTCAATCCTTAAATTGTTAATTCCATTCTCTCCAGGCTTTCCGGTCCTTTGCAAGTTAATTTATGATATTATTCTCTTCTATAATATTTCTTCTTTTCTTTATTTCCAATGCATCTTTCACCCTTTTTTGTTTCTTGCCTCTACAATTTCAAATATCTGTTTATTATTATGTCGCACGACCAACGCAGTTATTTTTTTTGTTTCTCTATTTTGATGGTAGTTGTTTCTTGGTTTACTCTATATTATATTTCTCCATTTCCACATTTTGTTTTTACAGTTACTATCCATAGTATGCTATTTTCTTTGTATTTCTTTTTGGACAGTGTCTATGATTCAATGATTTAGTTACATATATCAATACTAGTAGACTATTGAATAATATAACTTGAAGTTTTAGTAAAAAAAACTAATAAATAAAGAAAATGTTCTAGGTGGCCAACTCAAGTAGACACACTGTATGTTATTTGTTTTTTTATTCCGTTATTTATGTCTGTCTATCTTTTGCTATTAGACTCAAATGGATTTCATTGCGCGAAAAATTAGTTATATCTAATTATGATATAATTCTTTGTAATCAGTGCTATTAAAACGTTATCAACTATCTTATAATACAAACAAATAACTCTATAAAAATAATAATTAATAACACATTATATTTTTGTTTTAAAATGATTTCATATATTTGGTTCCAAAATGCAACGGCCTCATTCAAATACAGTTTGTTAATCTCATGTTAATTACAAAAATAGGACGCGTCTGTTTTCTTTTTAGGTGCTGGTGTGACACCGATCTTAAACCTCCACCACAAAAAATGGGATTCTCCTGTCCTTTCATAAAATTCGGGATTCTGCCTACTGGTCTTAATGTACAAAAGGAATTTTTCATTCGAAATGACACCAACATCAATTTGAACTGGACCATGTTGGAAGTAAAGTACAACCTGGATTCAAGTCCACATATGGAGGTTATCAAAAAAAGTCCGCATCTTAGCGAATATTCAGGATTTTGTCCGAAGAGAAGAAACAGGAAATTGTTTTATAAAACTATTAATAAAGTATAGTTGTTTAAATTAAATATTAATTGAAAATATTGTGCCACAAACAAAACCATTTTTTGTAGAAACCTGCGAGTTGGGTTTCTATCTTAGTTTTGATATCCCTGAACCAAAATATGGAATCAAATATTGAAGACGTTTGCTTGGTAACCTACGAAATGATCAATTTTGATATTGTTATAAACACCAAACATTCCAAGTATACCATTCCTGCCTTAATGCCAGCGCATGTCATGTACAGAGGAATTCCCATAGAATTAGAATTCAATATAGAAAATCGTAGCCCTATTACGGGTCAGATTCAATATCCAATATTCCCTGTAGCTTTTCTTAATTTAAAATTTTATGGTTTTCAGGTTACTTCCAATTTTTTCCTCCATTCGGCGAAGATAGGGATAGACTCTTAGTCGAATTGACACCTTCTTTTTCCTCAATAAAACCATTAGAAAGCATTCCGATAACTGCAAAACTCGTTTGCTCTGACATTGGCTTCATTCAAAACTTCTTTATACCATGCTTCGTAGGCTTAGGCCAAGAACCTTTGGTATTTAGAGTGTTATGCACCGTGGATGGGCCCCACGTTGTGTTCTTTCTTCCTGTAGAGAAGAACCACGTCAAAAAAATCACGTGGCCTCCTAAGCTCGTTTATGAGTACGATACTGATCCTTGGTGTAATTGTAAATATGTAAGAGAGCATTTTAATTAACAATTCTTCTTCTCTTATTGATAGATAAAATAAGTTTTTCAGAAAAAACCTTTTTTTTAGAAAGAATGCATGGAGGGCGAAGATCCTGGATTTTTTTTCTCAAATTACCAAGACGTTCCTTTTAACAATCTGTTGAATCATAATCAAGACACTGACGCAACTTATACATTGAGTGATTCAGAAAATAAAAAGAGCAACAAACAAAGTGACAAATCGTTGGCAGAATCACAGCGGAGTACTGTTTCTTCTGATAGTGCTAACAGTGGGAGAAGAAGATTAGAGGGAATTATTTCGGAAGAGTTTGACACTGAAAATATTCTACATGATGATATTGTCGAGGTTCATAATGTTCCCTTACTCACACGTATGTGTTTTCATTTTTATATTAGTTCTGTTATTATCTGCATTTTTGAGATGTTAGAAAAATAAAGGTTCAAAATGTCCACACTTCAAAATTAGAGTGATGACAGAATAAGTATTTTACGATATGTTTGTTGGTCAAGTGTTAATGATTGAGTGAATGTTCCTATGTTAATGTCTGAGACTTCGACTTCCAGAAGTTCAAAATTATCTAACGGTCTTATGAAGAGCGAACTCGCAGGGGTATTATCAGAATATAGAACTTTCAGCCTGTAGGATGAATTGATGATTGGAATCTCTTACAACTTTTTGTAGCCTTCCAGAGTGTATGAGTCTCGTTGTCTTATCCAAAATAAAGCAAAGTATTTCACTTGTTCGCCATTTAACGATTTTAAGTCATTAGATGAAGCATAAAAAAACATCTACAATTAGTCGGCCCATTAAACATGTTAAAAATCTCATTTCTGACATTATTCTTGTAATAAATTATTGTTTATTTTTGCATTTATGGATTCGATCACTCGTTTTGTTTATTTTTAGCAAAAAAAATTACTGTCTATATCCAGAATATAACACCGATAGCTACAAAATTTACATTGGAGCCACAAAGATTTGTAGAAAACAAAAAATTTGATCATGTAGCTGTGAGGCTTCATCTGAAAAAAAGAGGTACAGAAATTTTTCAATAACTTTAACTTAAAATAAATTTGTTTTAAAGTTTTATTAGAATATAAATAACTGTTTTTCTGGTTTAACTATGTAATTACGTACTCAGTTATCTTACATAATTACAGAGCACCTGTCTAAGTATAAGCGTCTTTCTATTTTAAAAAAATGGCATATATATTATTTATTAGTTCATTAAATTGTTTTTCTGGTAAAATAAAGATAATTACTTATTTTGTAATTAATATTTTATAGAAAGTTTAAAATATACTTCTATTGTCATTGATTGATTTCTTAGTATTTGTTATAAAACAACTGATGTTCGTAATGAAGAATAACTTTCAGCAACACACACCTGGGACAACCTTCTAGTTTATATGTCACTAATAAATATAAAAAAACAAAATAAATTTATGTTATGTTAGACGGTTTTTCGTCTATTTAAATAAAAATACTTTTTATTACTTTTTAGGTAAACTTATAGATAACACCACGTATGTACAACTCAAAGATGTCCTGCGTTATAAAGCTCAATTATGTAGTTAAGAATATTTTCCAAAAAATGAAAGTAAATAAAGGATTCAGGGGTAGTACCACTTTCAAACAAAAATTTGACTTTAAAAGTTTTCCTACCTGTAAATGGTTGAAAGGATTATTAAAAAACTTGGGATACATTTCATGTATGTAATAGTATTAATTAGATAAAAAGAATCATAAAAAACTATTCCACTAAATGTAAAGTTCAATAAAAAACAGTAATACAGGATAAACATACGTACCATAGAATTGAGTGACTTGACTACAGTTGTCGTATTACTTCATTATTAACTGCCACGTACATAAATAAATCAATAAAACAAAAATAAAACATTGTCATTTTCTGCATAGAATAGAATTTGTGTAAAATATTTTTGCTAAACTCAAAAAAAGTGCAAAAAAACAGAAACCGTGTTGGTCAAGTCACCCTACCAGTTGAGTAATTCGAATATGACCCGAAAAGTCAGTGGAATTGCAAAGGAAAATAGTCATATAAATAACTTGACATTAAGTTCAATTTTTTAAATAAGTACGTTTCTATGGTACACAGTGAAATAATTTTATGGCATTACTTACTTCAAAAAGATATGTTTATTAAGGCAAAATATAAAAACAAAATCCCAACTCTGCAGGAAACAAAAATAGCGCATTTTAAAATACAATTTCCTCCTCTTTCGATAATGATGTATGACCCCATGAATTTTTATGTAATTAATTTTCGTATTTCTATAATGTAGATTTTGATACCTCCACCAATCTCTATCTACCTTTCGGATATTTCTAAGGGCTTCTTGTAATTCTTCTTTCGAAAAACCATAGTATTTTTCTTTCCTTAAGTTCTTTTATATTTGTTTGGCATGAATGTCAAGTCACTTCAAAATCAGTAACACAAAATATGAAAAATAATTTAGTAACCTCGAATACTAAAATCAACAAAACTAAGATTCAGAATCCCTTAAGAAGATAATAAACTGTTGTAGAATTAATACCTCATGTAATTTGCTGGAGCGAATTAAATATACAGCCTATCAAATATCATGCTTGTCTTACCTTATATTCTCTATTTTTTAGAGTAAAGTGGTTATCCCTGAACCCTTCAAATAATTAAGTGATTATAATTGATGATTATTATCAAACATTTTGCTAAATTTTAACAGATAATTGAAAAACAGTTTACAAATACTAACGCATTATAAATGTATATAATTGAACACTTGTTTTTTAGAGGAACTTTGGAATGACCTCATGGGTACCGAGTATGGTATTTTGGTTCAGCCCGATATTACGAATGGTATCCTAAACCCATATGAGTTAGCAAAAGTTGATATTTGGATTTATGCAAACACTTATGGAATATATTCTGAAGAAATAATTGTAGATTTAGTAGAAATGCCCTCCTATCACTTTTCTATGTTAATAGAAATCGTAGGTAGCCCCCTGGTGTTACCTATGGCAATTAACTGTATTACTAAATATCCTACTCTAAGGTATAAATGCTCTTTATTGATATCGTTTTTGGATAAAGTACATATTTTATTAGGTTTGGAACGGTTCCTTTTGACTCGAAGTCTTTAACAAGAGACATCAAAATAACTAACAAAAGCTCAATTCCTGTGCTTATAATGTGGCATTCCCTAATGAAAAGTCCCAATGACCCTGATTTCGATTCAGACGATGCATTTAACATCTTCCTTCAAATGGCTACTGAAGAAAATTCTGAAAAAGTCTTGGAATTGGTCCTTTCCATGGACGAATATGGAGGGAAAAATACCAGCGACTTTTGTTACGTAAGAAAAAAACATCAATGGAGTTATTCCTTCTCATTGTAACAATAATTAATGTATGCACAAATCTAAAATGGACAGTCTAAAAAAGGTGGCGACTACTTTAATGTTTAGAGTAGTTTCGGAAATCTAAATAAAAACTTAGCCGAAGTTCGGAAAAGCAGAGACCAGCTTTTAATTGATCACTAAAATATCTGAAACTGTTCTAATATATTTATTTAAAAAGTGTTTAGAAAAAATATATATTATATATAATTATGTAATAACGTACGAATAACCTCAAAGTAAAGGAGTCAAAGGTCCAAACGGAAAAATATTTTGTTTGAAATTGTGCCTACCGATTTCCGAAAAATTTGCATAATTATAGAGGACATCCGTACCTATTTACTAGATATACAAGAAAATTTATGGCGGTCCGCAAAGCTAATGGTCTGGGAGATAGAAAGAGAGAAACAAGCAGAAAAAATAGATTTTTTTCATTTGTTAAATAGTTTTTACGAATTAAGTCAAATTCTCTGCTAATTGTAAAGAATATCTTCTTCATTTAATACATACATAAAGCATTCAGTCAGAGCTATAAAAGCTAAACGACTGGAACATGTATATGAACAATACAAAAATATTATTTTTCTCATTTATTCAAAAATCGTTATACCGAATTAAGCCAACTTTATTGCTAATTGTAAAGAATCCTTATTTTCGAGCTATGAGAACTAACGACTATTATTTGAAAAATACGAAAATTATTGCTTCTCTTTTCTTAAAAAAACCGTTATTCAGAATTAAGTCAAAATACAAAAAGATTTAAGTCCGAGCTATAATAGCTAAGGGTCTTGGATTTTTATATGAAAATACGAAAATACTTTTTTCTCGTTTATTAGAAAGCCAAACAGAAAAAATACTTTTCTCGAAATTGTTCCTACGAAATTTAATTTAAAGCCACGTAGCTCAGAAATTCTTTTTCCCTTATATCTCCGTTATTTATGCTCCGTTTTGCGAAAAAAATTAGTAGAAGGATCCAAGTTGAAAGTATCTATAAAAAAAGTCTTAACCCAAAGCTATCACACTCAAAAAGACGAAAGTATAATGAGTTTTTAATTGTTTTCTCAAATCCGAATTAAATCCCTGTACATACTATCGTAACAATATATTTGCATTTAAGTATTTTTTTCTTTATTCCAAAAATTCAAACTTTATAACACTGAAATAATAAAGAAAATTACAAGAATAAGCTTACAAATAAGCTCAAATTCACTTGAAACAAAAATAATAACAACACATGACAGCAGCCTCTTAAAATTTGTTGATAAAAAAATGAAAGTGAATTACTAATAAACATTAAAAATATTAAATTAATTGTGTCAACTCTTACTTTGTGGAAACTATTCATAATAAATATAAAAAGATAAATTATACTTATTTGAATTTCCACAATATTCCAGAACTTTTTAAGTTATATTCTATCGACCTAGGTTTCGCTGTTATTGACACAGTATTCTCTAGATCTGATAGAAAATTGAGAGATTCTTTATAAGCGTAAATTATTTTATATTATAATTACCCCAACCGATCATTATTAAGCAATATTCTTCTTTTCCTAAAAATATATTTGGTTAGTATTATATAGGTATTTAGTCCAAAAGGTAATATAAGATAATTGAGGACATTTTAGGTGTTTTTATTTCATATTCCTCCAAAAAATGAAGTACTTCTTTCTTGTCACTTATATTAAGTGTTTCCAATGATGTTTCAATTGTGTTAATAAGTGTCGATTTATCTGGTTGTTTTAATCTATAAGCTTGTAAGTGTTCGCAGTACCTTATGTTAAAATTTCTAAGGGTCTGGCCAAGATAGATGGCGTTACAATCCGGAACATTAAGTTTGTAAATACCCGATTTTGAAAATTTATTTTTATTTTAGATTTTACATTTAATAAAAATGAACCTACATTATTTCTTACTTTAAAAGATATTGTAGAAGATGTACATGATACAGTTTTTGATATCTTGTTTGAAATTACCCAAAATATGTAATCTTTAGGTATAAAAATATTGCTATGGTATTTAGTTTTTTTGTTCGAAAACAATTAGTTCTATGGAAAAAAAGCAACAGATACTAAAGTTAAGAAATAAAATAGTAATTCCGAATAATATTTTTGATTTATAAAATTCCCATTAAAGATAAAATAACATATCTCATAATTACATTTTCACTAGTGTATGTATCTCCAAAGTTTCTACATTAACTCGGTTTTGAGGAAAAAATTAAAAACCTAATTTTACTTCCGTCATTTCGGTTAAGATATCTCTTTAGGGGTTGAGCTATTTTTTATAGAAAAAAACATTCATAATTTTCAACAACGAATCTCCCCCTGAATTTTTTCGCATGAATTTTTCTACACCATACTAATACAGAAATATTTTTAAACAATTTTTAATTCACATACATTCGCCGCATTTGAAAAGCTGTTCACTGGAAACTACATGAAATGAATAAAAAAGTGGATTTTTAAAAAATTGAATTAGTTTTTTATTTTAGATTGAACCCAGTAAAACCGATATAAAAGAGCATTCTACTGTACATGTACGGGTGTTTATTAAACCAGAATTTTTTGATGTAGGGTCTAATAATGTGGATGTGGTGAGTTGTCTAGTGGGTCACCTTTTTTTAAAACCAGAACATAGGTAAATACAATGACTTTTTAATATTATTACAGAGAAGATAAAAATTTCTAAAAGTACTAATACCTGTTAAAACCAGTGTTACATTAACCATAAATTTTACTACTAAATTTTACACAAAATTAGTAAAAATTAAGTTACCAATATTTTTTTTTTAAATTACTAAAATCGTTAATCTTGTTGGTAGAGTTATTTGAATAGAATTGTTTTGGTTTTTTCTATTTATATAATATATTTTAGGTTCGACTCTTACATCCACGAAATCATATTCGTCTTCTTTTTATTAAAACAGCCATAAATTTGCCAATTCTTTTTATTTGACTTAAAAAATAAAGATTAATTATTCATTTTCACCAATTTTGTCTGAAACTTAGGTTACTTTCATGTAGTGAATAATTTTATTATAATAATGAAAAAGCCCCTTTCAAAAACAATTTATTTCTGAACGACGTACACAATGATCTCTTCTTTACAAAACATTTGTCAAGTTTAAAAAAACGTATTTGTTTTTACAAATTTTAGAGTACATTTAGTGTCATTTCAATTTGTAGAGAAATTACACAGCACGCACTATTAAAAAATAATGGTAACTGCAAACTTTTAATTTATTACTCATATTTGTTAAATTTTGATTTTGCTTTACTTTTATCGATTTCGATAAGAAATATTATGTAATATAAATATAAATTATGGACGAAATTTATAGCTAACGTATCATAGGTTTCCTTGTAACAATATTAATACATCTATCATGTGAACAAAAATTATTTGGTTTTGCGGTGTATTCTGTATTAACTTTTAGAAAAAAAGCGAATTATTTTCTGCGAAAAACAGGAACTGATGTAAACAGTCTAAAAATCGAGACCACTATAACCCTCGAAAAACCTAACTTGGAATTAGAAATAGGAGGAGCGCCATTTGTAAAAATGAGAATGTACGCCAATGACGTGCTTTTAAATAAAAATGAATGCATGCAAAGATATACAGTGTTGAGAAATTTAGGTGATTAATTTTTATTACCATAGAGTGTTATTAATGATATTAATGGATATAAAAACTTCACATATAAATTTTTGATGACGTCTTTTCTTATATCGGTATTTACAGAACGTCCCAAAAATTGTTTTGGGGACTGTTTCATCTATTAAACCTAAACGGTTATTTTTATTAGCGATTTACCTATATCTTCAGAGTCTTAATAGTTTTTTAAAGATCTTTTATTATTGATTTTAGGAGGTTCCTCATACTTGCTGGAGCTAAGCATAGAAGAACCGTTTTATTTCAAAAATTCGAAAAATGAACTAAAAAATGAATTTGTTGTTAATATTACAGCTGGGGGCACTATAGAGGTAATGAGAAAAACTATTAATATACAAAACAATAAAGCAAGCAAGTTTACTTTTCAACTTTATGTTTTTGTAAATAATTTTAGTTGATTATTTGCTGCTGCATACACTATCCTGAAATGCTTGCGCTAAGTGAATTAATTTATGACAACTGTTGTATATCTGACAAATACCCTTTTTGTAAAAAACTAAGCGATTGGGAAGAAGTTTGTCAAATTGATTATTTAGAAAAAATTATACGGATTACTAAGAAGATGACTATAGTGAGAAGTGAAGGTATCATTCAGGTAAAAATATGAATATACAGTGGTATCATATCCGAAATTTAAAAAAGTTTTAATCGAATTTAATTGTGAATTTCACCCGAAAAATATTAATTCATTTGCGCTTTTTAGTTTCCAATGGTAGTTTATATTTATTTTCCACGTATTTATGTTTCACCAACTGCACTCAAGTTTGATACTGTCTTATTAAACACTACTTTCAAGAGGATGATTACAATTTACAATTACACGGGTAAGAAGTATATTTTTGATTTGGCCAAATGTGTAAACTAGATAGACACTTATAAATTTGTAATACATTATTTGGTCATGTTGGTTGCAAATACAGAAAATTAAATAGGATTAGACAGGATCGGAGTAACTCATTTTTTAGACTAAAAAAAAACAATATAAAAATCCTATTTCGATTAAATAAAATAATTCTATTTTGTTTTAGGATATGCGGTAAAATTTGAAATTTATAAATCCTCTGGTGCCAGAAGTTTCTTAGTAGTACCACATTACGGGGAGGTACCAGCTTGTTTAGGGAATCCTTCTTTTGTCAACGTTTTTCTATATTTTTGCCCCAAGTATGGTATCTTTTAAATAAATACTAACTTTAGTATTTAATTTTTTTATTTCTTTTTTAGTGAATGCAGAGAATACAAAGAGTCACTGAGAGTGGTTACGAATATCCCAAATTATTTTGCAGAAATTCAGTTGAGGGGCATGGGATCACTTAATGCTAAATTTGCAATAAATTATAAAATATAACGTAATAATCATGTTTTATTCTTAAAACAACTATTAGTATAGTTTATACAAAAACCTACTTTCAGTGCGTCACTGTTTATCTATTTCTTTTTAACACATTAAGTTGGAAGCGACAAAAAACCGGTAGATCTGTGATCCTTTTTCATAAGAAAATCAAAATAGTGAAACTTTAACGAATAATTAAGTACATAAGCGATCTTTACTTACAAAGATTTAATTGGCTGGCATTTAAGTTATGTTCAACATCTAACTAATCAATCATGCGAAAAAGAAACGTTTGACTCATGAATTCTATTTCGGTTATGAAGTTTTTCAGTGTCAAAGAGTTACAGATAAATTTTAGCTCAGGCCAGTATTTTTTATTGTTTCGCGTTAATTTGTGTGCTGAACACATTCATTAAGCGAAACATTAAATTTTCTATTTATTTATTTATTTTTTTTAATTAAAAGATATACAGACAAAAGAGCAAGTACTCATATTAAAATTGCTAGATTATTTTCAGTTAGAGAAAGAGGCTGGTCAGCCTTTATTACCAGTTTCTACGGTCCGGGAGGTAAGTATGAAATTATAAATTTTTAGTATTGTATTTAATCTAATAATTTTAGCGTGTTGCCGATGCATTAAGAGTGTTTTTAGCAGACCATAAGGCGATTGGCAAATGACGAAATTCAAAAAGATGTTGAATATGTCACAGAATGACTAATTTTATTTCCACAAGTCATAGGCCATCAGCACTCATATATTTAGAATGTTTAGTAAAGGTATGCATTAAACAAATATAAAATGTATTAGTGGAAATCAGAAATTATAACATAAACAAGATTAGTAGCTTCTTAATTTGCAAGTGAATTTGTTAAATTATAATTTTAATTACAATTCAAATTTATCTAAATTCAATTCATTTGGCTCTGTTAATTTACTTAGAGTATAAATACTTTTTTCCTTTATCCTTGTAGGTCTGTATGTCACCCTCGTATTAAAGAAATGAAAATTCAAACTGGTAGAATGTGGTATTTCCAACAAAAAATATCTCTCTAAAGCAGTTTATAGCCTTTAAAGCCTATTTTCTTGGATAAAACCTGGTTTTTTAGTAAAGGGGCATTCCGCAAGATCTGGCAAGATGGTAACGTTAATGCAGTCAGAAAGAAAAGTGGGTTTTTAAAGGTGGTGACTACCATGATTCAATGAATTGAACAAATTTTTAAAAATGGTTGAACTTCGGCTTCTGCCAAATTTAGAACAACCATCATTGATAATGATGGACAATGCATCGTACCATTCAGGTTTGGTTGATAAAATACCAAATTCAAATTGGGCCAAACATTCCCTAATAAACTGGTTACAAGAAAGAAATATAAATTATACAACGACTATGATGAAAGTTGAACTGATGGACATTGCAAAAAACATGCATTCAAGTGTGTGCTAAAATATATTTTTTGAAGGACTTTTACATTTATATTTTGTTTTACAAATTGGATAAGCTGTCCCTTCAACATGGCCATCGTGTCTTGTGATTGACTCCGTATCATTGACAATTGAACCCAATATAGAATGTTTGGTCTGACTGCAAGAGGTATTATGTCAAAATAACTCCTACTGGTCATATAACTTCAGCTAGAGTATTGAGTATTTGGACAGAAACAACTAAATAGGTAAAATAAAAGTTTTCTTTATGCTTACTGATTTAATTGTAAAATTATAGGTTACATACCTATAAAATGGAAAAATATATCAGACATACCGAAGACCTTTTTAATAAATACTGGGTGACAGCAAAAATAATTGATGCTAGTAACTTATCGCCTGTTATCATTGATTTAAATGAATCAGATTTCGCAGAGGAAAAAGTCGGGCGTATCGTTAAGATGAAGCTACTCACAAAAATTCTGCCTGTTAGTAACACTTTTAACAAGGCACGGTGGATCCTGGACTAATTCTGGCAACTGTCACCGCCAGCAATAACCCCTACATTTCCAAAATAATATATGACGTTATAATAAATGATGTAGTGAAAGAAGGTTCTCCTACAAACTATAGTCGAAAAATTTGAGAAGGCAAAAAATGGAAGAAAAAAATAACATAAAAATGGTAATATATGTACCTAAAATAAATCTTAAAAAAACACAAAAAATTCAAAAATTTTATAATATTACTATTTAAAGTCTTAATGTAAAAAGTATAGAGAAACAAGACACAGTAAAGTCAAATTAGAATCTAATTTCTCATTAAGTTTCATTCCTTCCCTTTCTGAACTTTAAGTCTATAATAATTGATATCTGTTTTACTTTAATTGTCAACTTAAAACATTAGCACTAGCAAGAAGCTTTATTTTTTTCTAAAACAAGCTATGAAAAATCCAACGGAATCTGCTTCGTCATTTGGCCCAAATCTTTGTACTTTTTTTCTTCCCTCCTCAGTTAACGAACTTCCAGTCCACCCTGGTCCTCCTAAACTCAAAGAAGGAAGTACTAATTCTATATTATGAAAATTACGTAAAGCCCATGAAACAATTCCTTCATTTTCAGCTAGTGTTATAGTACACGTACTGTAAACCATTTGTCCTCCAGGTCTTAAAATTTTGACGGCCTAAAATGTATATACTTATATTCGGTAAACATACAGAAGTCACAAAAAGTTAACAAAAAATACGGGTTCACGTGATGTCTACAGTCCTCAAACTGTTACACCAAGAAATAGGTATATTTATCTAATGGGTGTAGGGATATCATCACAATAACAGAATCAATAAAATTCTCGTTTTTAACACAAAATCTTTTTAGATGTGACGTGTCAATATTTAGTACAAAAATTGCAAACTTGGAATACATGTCCACAATAAAAGCGCTCTTATATTACAAACTTTTTTCATAAGATTGGGTGCAAATGTGCGAGCATTTTTAAAGTCTAAAATGTTGATTTTAGCAAGATCTAACAAACTTGGAGCATTAGTAGTTTCTGTAAATTACACACATGTATCCACTAGGCTTTAAAATGACAACTGACAAATCGCACCATTTCGACCTCAGAAAGAGATAGATAATAAATGTATAGAGAACATATATTAATTAATTAGTTTTTTAAAATATATAAAAACTTCTATCCCTTTTTTTAATTTTCCAGTAAATAATATCGCAATGCACTACCAATCGGCGATCATGTAGGACTTATTGGCCATATATGTTCATATTTCAAAAAGAAAGGTTTATCTCTAGGGTAAACAAAAGAATAAGGTACATAAACAAAATCGACATCTATCGTCAAAATATAGTGGTCAATACAGAAATGTAAAAAAAATTGTTTAATTTTCCTAACAACTGTTGATTAGTACTCAGTTTTTGTGCTATAAATTTTTGTGTATTGAATCTCCGTCTGTATGAGAATACTACAAGAACAAACCAAAACGCTGAACGTCTTCCCCCAAAAATAATTTGCGTTATAAGCCAAGAACAAGTGGTAAGGATTCAACAGAAACCAAAAAACAGGAGCAGCAATCCTTGATGTAGCCAAGATTTTAAACAGGATATACAAGATTAGGGAATAAGGATATACCACAGGTATGTTAGATAGCCAAGACGGAAGAGTTCTATAGAACTAATATACAAGAAGAAGGAATATGACAACTACAGGTATGTTGAACTTTAATTAACAGTTACTTACAGAATAGAAGAAAGATATTAGGAAGCAGGAGTATCACAAGGAATAATTCTATCCTTACTGCTATATAATATATGTACAGCAGACATACTGAAGCAGCATCATGCTATCATAGGACTTTACGCTCACAAGAAGGCAATAGCAGCAAGAAGCACCCAGACACGCCTAGTCACTACAAGAAGCCATGGACAATATCCATGAATGGACTTAAGATAGAAATCTCCCTCAACTTGTATATACTTATATTCGGTAAACATACAGAAGTCACAAAAAGTTAACAAAAAATACGGGTTCACGTGATGTCTACAGTCCTCAAACTGTTACACCAAGAAATAGGTATATTTATCTAATGGGTGTAGGGATATCATCACAATAACAGAATCAATAAAATTCTCGTTTTTAACACGAGTCAGACAGTATGCTTTAAGAAAAGAATGTAACACTGACAACAAGTAGATATCTTGATAGTCAAAGTGAATCAAAGAAGAGCTCTGATAAGCTACCTCATAGGAAGGAAAAGCAATCTTTGCCTGAAGACGAAAAAACTGCTGATATGATTCATAATAATCCCGATCGTGACATACGCATCAATGATATAGGAACACACAGCGAAGACTCTTAGGATAAAACTACTGAAACAGCAGACATCGGTGCACAAAAAGCTACTACAATGCTGGAAATAATAAACGACAGATGCAGGAAGCTACTAGAAGAACTACGGAACCCTCCTAACCAAGAACTAAGGGCACTGATGACGGACTACACAAGAGAGAGGACTACCGAAAACACGCTAACCCAAGGAAACAACTGGAGAAGGACATGGACCAGCACAGGGAGCAGGACATGAATCGGAAAATGGGTCAATAAGTAACTTGAAAAGGTAAACGGAAGGATCAGCATACCATGAGCAAGCTTAAAAAATAACGATACACTATGAACAGAACGCATAGAAAAGAAGGCTAAAGAAAAAAACCTATGACTCTACACGTAAGGGTTCGTCAGCTTTTAAATCCTTTATGGATCAGTCGGAAATTATAAATGTATCAGAATTTTTCAAGCAAAAACGGAAAAGGACCAATCCGCTACTAAGGGGTCTTTACTGTAAACTATAGTGAAACTGTATATAAGTGGATGTTGAAACATGGAAATTAACCTATGCTTCTTCTAACAGTTTAGTCGACTAACATTTGACTATTTTTTCGTAAGTAGAAAATAAATGTTCTCTATAAAAATATACTTATTGCAATATATACTTTCTGTATATAAAAATACATACTTACTGTTTCAAAAAGTTTTCTCTGCAGGGGAACATAAGATTTTATTTCTTTTTCAGTTGTTCTATTGGCCAATTGAGGTCTCTTTCCTAATACGCTACAAGGCGCGTCAAGTAGTACCTTATCAAAAGTTTCTGCTGAAAAGGGAGGACCATCTATTATATTTTTTGAAGCTGAATTATTTTGTATAATTGAGGTAGAATCTGCTTGAAAAATATGTGCTTGAGCTCCAAATTCTTGACAACGAATTTTTAAACCCGCCACCTTTTTTGGTGTTTTGTCTAATGCAATTAAAATTCCCTAAAATATTAATATCTAAGTCCGAATATATAGATATAAAGTAATATATTACTTTATTTTTCATCAACTCTGCTACATGTGTAGTTTTATTTCCTGGGGCCGCACACAAGTCCACTACTAAATCGCCAGGTTGTGGGTTTAGTGCCCATACGCACGCTATAGATGGTAAATTTTGAAGCAATCCATGACCCAATTGCAAAACATTATCACTTATTGGAAAGCATCCGGAAATTGATTCAGTAATTTCAACAGCAATACCACTGAAAATAATTATAAATGATTCATGAAAGCAATCATCTGGGTATTTTTTTGTGACTTACCTCGGTGTAATATTTTCCCCAAACAATTTATACCGTTGCATTTTCACCTTTCCATTTCCAAGAAATAGTTTTTTACCATCAGTGTATATTTTTTGCAAACCCTTTTTGCACTGCTTCGAAATGTCGGCATAAATACTAACATCATCATCAATTTGGCAACCTGGAAGGATATTTTATTTACAACTGTGAAAGATTAAATATGCTTATTTTAAAATTCCATGATATTAATATTTTTAAGATTGTTTCACCAATGTTCTATAACATCATCAGATATTTTAAGAAATTGACAGACATTTGACATACAAACTTGATTTTCATCATAGATGTTTTAACCAATAATATTCTTTATTTTCTAAAACATTTGGTTAATATTAAAGATTTAGTCCAGAAGGTAATCTACAAAATAATTTCCCAGATTTACTTTGTTTTTCAGAACACGTCACTTACGCTCGCATGAATTTGTGTATAGCAGTGGTCAGGGATATTTTTTAGCCATTATACCAAAATATATTTGTGTAAATTGATATTATTCCCTCATTTTGAAGAGGACAAAATCAATATAAATTTGAATTAAACACTATTGAATCATTTTTATCCTTTAGTTTTGGAAAAGTTATGTTATTTCATGTTTGATAGAATAATTTCAAAATTCGGTAATTTTGATGTAAGAGCAATTTGAATATAGTTTTCAGCATTTAATCGATTTGTGTTCTTTGTTTTTATGTTCATTAGAATAGAAAATCCTTGTTCACAAAAGTAGGTTGTTGTAAAAGGCAGCCAAACTTTTTTTACCGCCTCCTCATGTGAAATTTTGGTTGCAGCTTCTGACATCCAAAAAGACATTTTTGACATTTTTTCTTTGGCTGAAATGAAATTAATGTTTTCTCCTTGCAATTTGTTGCTCAATACATTTATATGCTCAAAAATGTCAACTAAATATGCAAGATATGCGAGAATATGCTCTTGGTTAATCATAAAAATTTCAAGTTCTGTTTTGAGAGCACATACTAGATTCAGAACATTTCTGCGAGAAAGCTACCTTACTTCTCTATAATAAAGTAGGTCTGTATATTCAGCTTCACCGTCCTGACATAATTCACGAAATAGCCGCATGTTTAGTGCATGTCCATTGATAGTATTAACAATCTTGATGACATCATGGATGACGGCTTCCTGTGTAGGTTCCAAATGTTCCACAAGAAGTACCTGGCAATCGATCATAGAGTGACTAACTTCAATTTTGGAGTAATTTTTTCTCATAAAGCTGAAAAACCATTAATATGACCAATCATAACTAGAACTCAATCAATAGACACAGCAATGCAATTTTCCCATTTTATGCTTTGAACATTAAAATATTCATTAACCTTCACACATCAATTCCAGGAGACCTCAACTCGAGAGGAAAACAATTCCTCTTCAATGACATGTGTACCTTTGTAGCGAACATATACACTATCAGCTGTGAATTGGTACTGATATATGTAGTCTCATCAAGCTGAATAGCAAAATATTTAGCTTGTTTTAATGAGCAAATAACCCGGCAATCAACCCGGCTACTTCAAAGCTAGCCAATGATACACAATGTTGATCAAAGGTCCAATTGCTGTCCAGTCTTTGACTTTTGACAGACATTTCCTAACTAACAAAGTATTCTCGCAGTTTGGAAGACAGATGTGAATGCAAATTATCCAAATGATTCTTCAACTTGACTTTTTTTTAAAGATTCTGAAGTCAGTACTTTCAAACATACAACACATTGTGGTTTCATTGTACTCTTGTTTTCTATTTGTGTAAAACTATATTTAGGAAATTCTTCCTTGTATATTCTTTTCCTATTTCTATCTGCTGCCATCTAAAGGATGAAAAAACCAGTGATTTAAAAACACTTAATTAAATTAAATTTTAAAATTACGGCTTACCTTGATCGTCAAAATTGGTGATGAAATGAAATGTCCTCCTATTCACATATTGCAAAAAAATTGTATAATAAAAAAATAAAGGGGCTCAATTAACATAAAACTACTTAATAAAAGATGGTATGTCGGAACATAACGAGTCTACTTCATAATGTTTATTATAAGTCTGTACAAGGAGCCTCTTTAAGTAACTGTAAACAACAAAATTTGAGTTTTACGATATAGAATTGCTGGAATTAATTTGTCACAACAACAGTCGCGTTTGTCGAATTGTTTAAAGATCGATTTGTATAAAAATACTGCCAAGTTTATAAAATAGAAACTTAAAAAAAATCCATATTATACCCAAAATTATCATTTTTACCTCATTTGGGGTAATTTGACCCGGTTCCCCGACCGCTGATGTACAGGATCTAATTGCTCTGAATCTATATAAACTACCTCATTTCAAAATTTATTTACATTTCCACCCTCGTATGTTCTCAAAAATACGAACAGATTGATAGGTGTCGACATCTGTTAATCGAAATGTAATTTGTAATGTTAGTTATAGAGTTGATAGATGTTATTTGATGTTTTTATTTAGAAATTTTACCTGAAACCATTCCTAATATTCCCGGAGCATAAATATGAGCACCTCGAAGTACCGCACAACCACATTCAGTGTCTATTACGATTTCTTTTTCATATTTTGTAAATGTTTTATCACGGACATCTTCGCTTTCTATTATAATCGTAGAGGGAAGACAGGGATGGATATATGTGTTTACAGAATGTACATTTATTTTTTGAAAATGATTTCTAATTATTTTTAGGGCCATTTCAGTATTAGTTTTCAAAGTATTTATTCGTATTGATGTTACTTTCGGTGAAGAACAGAGCCATTGTAAAGTTTTTATCAGCTCTTGATTTGAAATCTGAAAATACCCGCCTTAATAATTCAGTGTTACCAATCTCATGTTACAGTATTAACTTACCGTATTTTCATTTTCTTCCTCCAATAAAGTATAAATTAACTTATAATCAAAATTTTCTGGAAACGGTGTCTCTGGATACATTTCTTTTATAATGTTAAATAGTTTACTAATTAAACAGTAAAATTAATATTGAAAACGTGCCATGTTTTCAGGTTAGAGAACGAAGACTTAAAGGTCACGTGGCATGCGCCGACCAATACGACACGCTGGTTGTCAAGACGTGGCACGAACTGCGATTCTCTTCTAAGTCCGCCATATTGACATTCGACAATTTTTTGGGAGGACGGGTGAATGTGTTAGCATTTTTCAAAAGTGTAAGGTGTTTTTTTTTCAAAAGGTAAGTCCCAAAGCAACTTGTAATATTAATACTTCATTTAGGTCTATTATATAAAAGTATTGTTGTTTAGTTTGCGCTTTAATCTTTGATTTTAGTTATGATAAATTGGGTTTGGTGTAAAGTGACAACAAGTCAAAAAATCGGCTTCATCGTATTGTGGTCGTAATTGCTGAATTGAAGAAAGAAATTGATTAAATTAAAATTTATTTTTGTGGTCATTTGTTCGGAGCTTTAATTTTGTTTTAAGTTAAAAGTGAGGACTTTTTGGAAAAAATTTAATCAATATGTCAATTTTGTAAAGTCTTTTAACCCTATTTTTGCAATTTCGTCTTTGTTCTATATTTAGAAAACTTACAACGGATAAGACTTAAAAGAATTAAAGAAATTTTCCATTTTTCTTTTTTAGGTTTATATCATAAGCAATCACAATGGGTAACGTGTTTGCTAATTTATTTAAGGGCCTTTTTGGCAAAAAAGAAATGAGGATATTGATGGTAGGTTTAGATGCTGCTGGTAAAACCACTATTTTATATAAACTTAAATTAGGAGAAATTGTAACAACTATACCAACTATTGGTAAGTAAAAACACACATTGATGACATATTACTCTTCTGTCAAGTTTATCGAAGCCATCAGCTCTCCCCAATTAAATCCGTTCTAATTTTTAGTGTTGTGATTGTGAATCAGTAACTTAATTTGTAATAAATAGGCTTTAGTAAGAATCGTATGACTCATGGTTCAGTGGCCTTGGCAGGACACCCTGCTTAGTTATTTATTTTTGCACCATATTGCTTCATTATTAATATACATTACTTTAAATATGTTTAGTGATGTAAAAATGTTAATTTCTGTTGTAATAATATATAAATTAATTACATAGTTTTTTATTTATTTCACATTTTAGGATTTAATGTGGAGACCGTAGAATATAAGAATATCAGCTTTACGGTGTGGGATGTGGGTGGTCAAGATAAAATTAGGCCTCTGTGGAGACACTATTTTCAAAATACACAGGTAAGGTTGTGTTTAAAACCGGTACATAATAAATTTTTATTTAAATAATTTTTTTCATGTATTAATATTATTCATTTGATGTTTTCCAAGTGATAATAATCACCGTTTATTTATTTCTTATTTTTTGATAAATAAAAAAATGTTTATGTAAAAATCATTGGTCTAAGCCAACATTTGGTATTAACAAAGTTTGCACTGATAAAAAAACGTGTATTTTAAATATTCTTTATATATTTGACCTCCGCTGATGAAGATAAAGATCTTAATTTTGATCAAATCGATTTTTATTAGCAGTAACGCGATAAAAATTAAAGTTTTAGTGTAAACTGTGGTGTAGTAATGTAATGGATAAATTTGGTAAAATCAAGTAATAATTTATTGAGAAAACGCTTTATTTGTGCAATTTTTTTTCCAATAAGATTTAATACATTCAAGATGAATACTGTAGGAGTGAAGCGATTGACATTTTTTAATGGAAACCCCCATTTTTTATTATGATATTTGAATCCATTTTTGACGACATGTAAGGTTATTTTGAATGTAGATCCAAATAAAAATAAAGAAACTGTTTTAATTTCAAAATACTAAATTTAAGGGTAAAGATGAATTAAAAAAAATATCTAAAATGCTCAAATATGCTTCCTAAAATAATTTACAATGTTTAGAAATAATTTAATTGATGTTTGTATTCTTTTTAATTTTATTTTATCTACCAATGACTAGCATGTTATGTAAAAAAGTGTTTTTCAAACTCCATAATATGGTAGTTATCATTAAAAAATATTGATGGTGTCATTGCTCCTACATGAATCTATTCTATATGTATTAATTCAATTTTTTATATGCGCAACTAAAAATATTTGGCTAATTTAATATTTTTTTCCAAAAAGTATTCCTTGAATTTCTAATGAATTTATCTACTACTTTACAAAATAACTGTGTAATTCGAATAAATATTTTTATTTATCTGCATTTTTCCTTATAATACACATACTGAAAGCTAACTATAGGTGTAACACTTATATTATCAACATTGCTATCAAGTAAATTCCTTTAAATGAGTAATTTTTAGAAATTACAAATAAAACATTAACATATACTTTACATAAACAAAAATAATCATTTCAATTAAAGATATAAATAACTGTATTTTTTTACAAGTGGCATCCATAGTTATGAATGACTATTGCTTTATATTTACAATTATTCATGGGATCTGGCGGTTTATAAATATACATCTGCTATAATTATTATACATAAATGGATTTTCACACTGTTATAATTGTTTCAAACAAAAATGGACTGTAAACCAGCATTATCTCGCTAAATTCAAAAGTTAATATGGACTTATTTTAATAGATTTCTTCATTATTACTTTTGAATACAATCTTTGTACATACAGTTCTTCCAGTAGCTATTAACAAGTTAATTATAATTAAGATTAGTATGAAACTCTTAGACTAAACAGTCTATTTTGAAATAAAAATGACGTAGATACTGCTTTGATGAATTTATAGTAATACATCCATATTTTAATCATTACCATTTTCGTAATCTGAAATACTCAGTCAAGCTGGTACTTTAAAATTGAAGCTATATATTCATGATATATTATAACATCCTTATAGATTTCAAAGTAGTAATTTATTCTATCCACATCTTTTCATAATTTGCAGAAACTGATGCTGTATGTGCTTTATATTATCAAACAATAATAACGCACATATAAAGATCCACTGGATGAACTGTATGTAATTTATGTCTAATCATGGAGTCCAAAAGTTTTGTTTTTTGTTGTTAACTTCAAATTATTTTAGGGGTTAGATTTAGAAAATTCCAAATTATTAAGAAAATAAATGTCTTGTAATAAAGATAGGTCTTATTGTTGCTATTGTAAGCATTGTTGTGTTGAAATAAAAACTCAACTAAGGTGATTAGTGGAAATCAACCTTAAACTTTTAGTTTCACATGAAAATATAAGATGGATAATTCATTAACTAGTAAATATGTTGCAGGGTCTAATTTTTGTAGTGGACAGCAATGATAGGGAGCGTATCACTGAGGCTAAAGACGAGCTCATGCGTATGCTTGCAGAAGACGAACTTCGAGATGCGGTTCTTTTAATATTTGCTAACAAGCAGGATCTGCCCAATGCTATGAATGCCGCGGAAATTACCGACAAGTTGGGACTTCATTCGCTACGTAATCGTAATTGGTACATCCAAGCCACATGCGCCACCAGCGGAGATGGTCTCTATGAAGGTCTAGATTGGCTGTCCAATCAACTGAAGAACGCCAATCGTTAGTGTCAAGGTGTCTGTGCGAGTGAAGTTATCTTAAAAAAAATTTTTCATTGTACTCTTGTCGTGTCTATATCTCTCGCGGGCGATTCGATGTACCATATGTTGCAATTTTTATATAATTTTTTATAATAGGTAACCGACACGGGGGCGCAAGTTTTATCTAGAGGAAAAAGATGGATGGTTCTTGCGACGATAAGTGTCTGTTATGGATCTTTTTATGCATTTGAAAGGATTTAAAAGAAACTAAAGAAATAACTTTAGAAGGATTAAGCCAAAAATATTTTAGACAGTCTCTGGGTTTTTAAGACAGTTTTTTTTTATATATTTAACATGTCTATAATATATATTTAATTTGAAATGTTTAAGTAAAAGAATGGAGAATGAATCTCGGCTTAGTTTTGAGTTGAGAGTAAATTCGAGAGTAAACTGTCTTAAAAACTAATTTACTGAATTAACGACGCAGCAGCAACAACAACAACAACAACAGGTTATTAAAAAATATGAGACCAAATATTATATTTAATTTTATGTTTTTTAAAACCTTAACAACAAATTAAAAATAAAAAGAAAGCGACAAAAGTTAACAAAACAAAAATGTGTCCATTTCTAATAACTCGTCGCAAAAATGATGCGCGTTTGACCTCGAAATACATTTGCAGTGGGCTTGTCATTGAAAGAGGTGCACTATACTAATATTAATATATTATAATTATTTATTCTATTTGTACTTTCAGGGTGAAAGCATGCTTATTTTGTACCATATTTTTTTGTACTAGGCTAAAATGTACAGTAGACAGATAATATTTAAATAAATATTTTGTTCTGGAAACTTTTGTATTGTAACATATGGTAAACTATTCGTATTATTTAAATAAAAGAACATGTTTTTTAAAAAAGGTTTTGGGCACGGCTCAAAGTATTTTATTGTTTAAATTTAAGAAAAAGTACGAATAGGCGCGCCCGAAATGATCAAAATGACCTCCTTTATCCCTAGTTGCCCCTTCCTTAAGCGGGACGATATCTGGTGACACTTTTGGCATTAGGTTTCAAGATGGTGATGTTTTTTTATACTTATATAAATATATAAAAGGGATACTTTTTAAAGACTGGCTGAGTGGGTCACCCGATTTAAGTTCCACAGATCTTGTGAGACAGCTGATAATCGGGCGTTTTGCTAATTCTTTCGGGTGCGCCAAACTGTACATACTTTGTTTACTTCTCAAATTGTAAACTTAAACTTACGAAACTTGAGGCATAATTTTAATTTGACAAACAGAGGATTTGAAGTTACATTTATTATAAGTGATTTATTTTAAAAAAATGTTTTGATTTTCGTGGACATTCCCCGTTTGTCAGCTGTATTATCAAATAAATTTATACTATTAAAGTGTCTTCGTCATTATTTCTATGTATTGTTCGTTTTTAATATGCTTCGTTAACAATTAAGTGTTAAGTAATACTAAAGTTATCAGATACATCTTCATTCATTAAATTACCCTGAAATGAGTATCATATTCTAAGAACCCTATGTCCCAATTGAACCTTTTTCAATTTTAAAGCTTTGCTATTTAAGAAATTTAACGTTTTCCGTAGTGAACGTAAAAAAATCAGAATCCCCTATAGAGCATGCCGTATATAAAGTCTAAATATTGAAATTGTTTTTTTTTATTAAAGTAACTAAGGTATACTTACTAATGTGTAAAACTTAGCAAAACAATGGTATCAAAATCCCTTTTAATTATAGTTAATATTTTTTTACTACCATGTTTGAAGTAACTACTTGTGGAATAAATATATTCTTTAGATATTTATAAAAAAATGTTCACAATTGCAATCGAAACGTACAGGGTGATTCATGTAAGTCTAACAGAGCCGGTACCGTGTCACTTCAATGGAATAAGAAGTATCACTATTTTTTTGAAACCAAAATAAGCTGAGTGTAATAATCTGTAATACTTGGTCTAATTGAAAAAGTACAAAATAAAATTTAGTCACTTCCTTCAAGAAAATAAGTACAATGCTGTATTACATTAAAATAATTCTAAATGATCTCCATCTAATTGTTGACAATAAATTGGTCTGTTATAAAATGCCCCCCTAACTTTATTTATTCTTTCTTTGAGGTCTTTGATGCTCATTTGCTCTGTTGCATATATTTTATTGTTGAAGATAGTTGTACAGAAAAAAATACAATTGCGTAAGTATTGCTTATTTAGCTGGCCACTCAACAGTACTTCTTCACCCATTCCATTTATTTGCAAATATTTCGTTTAAGTAATCTTTACAAATACAGCATAATGGAGTGTTGCCTCATCATGTTGAAATCAAACATTTTTATTCGGTAGGTTTGTATTTAGTGCATTCGGATATAAAGGAAATAAATAAAAATGGCTACAGCCCAGAAATCAATTGATTTAGACTATCTTCGACAACAGGTAAATATAGAATTAATTCTCTCTGGGTGTAACTCGGAAGATTAATTAAATATCAAACTCAGTTCTTGGCCGCGTTTGGCAGTATTAACGGGTACTGTAGTATGAAACCCTCTGTTAATTAGGTTCCAAATACCAATTTTTATGGTCCGAATTCAAAAGCAAGATTCATATAAATGTAAAGTAAAACTTTGCAATAAAAACTTATATTTATACAAAATATATAGTATCGTCAGAACTTAGGGATTACATTTTTTATACTCGTTAAAAAAATTCTCCGCTACATATTCAGCTATAGCTAAGCAGCAGGTGGCTGCTGGGCTAGGCAAAAACACACAGTTAACGATCCTTTTTTGTAGTCCATCTCCTTCGAAAAACTCAATCACAAAATCATTCTCAAAACTTCCATCGAGGTTTATAAGTTGTGTTTGAACTGCTACTGGGCCATCTGAAACGTCCTTTTCATTAAACTCTGCGAGTTTTTGTAATTTTTTTATGTAGTCATCTGGGCAAAATTTATTTTGAGCTTGGTTTACGCATTTCGAGAGATATCTGCGAGTCATGTTCAAAAAATTCTGGGAGGTCACCGTGTTCTTTAGATAAGTTAAATTTATTTCTTCTTCATTGTATCCTTCAATGCTGAACGCGGGGATGGCAGTGGGTCCTAAAAATTATTTTTATTTAAATAAACCGATAAAACGTTTACTTGAAGCTAGTAATGCTACTGAATTCAAACTTCCGCACCTTCAGGTAAATAGACATGATCGTAGATACACTCTGTAAATCATGCGGCACTGGAAATCCAACGACAAAGGTCGATAATCAACAAATGTATTTTTTATATGAAATCTGATAATACTCACCCAGTAATGTGGTGTTATCAATTCTAGGTGACAAGTGAACTCCCAAAAATGGTAATTCTAAATCAGGAACTTCGTAGACGTTTACATTAACGGGATGCCCTTTTAAAACATGATAATTCACTCGGAACGAAACGAAAATTCTGCAATTCTTTAGAGTTTGACCTAACATGAGCTCTTGTAGTTTTCCGGATTGGATTCCACCACACACAATCAAATATTTGCTTTTCAGAAAAAGGTGCTCATTACATTTTATGAGAATTGGGTATTCACTGTCTTTAGAATTTGTTATAGAGTTTACTTCATTATTGAGCAAAATGTCTCCTTGACTCAAACGAAATTCTTGAGCTGCAACAAAGTAATTAAATTTTGGTATTGCTAATTATGCATAGTGGAATATAAATGTTTTTATTGGATTCATAGGACAGTACAGAAATTAAAAATGGATTCAAAATAATGTTAGCACTTGATGTATTTTTTTTTGAGTTACTTGCCATTATATTTGAATTTGAAAAGAAAAACAATGACTTTAGACTTGTAGGATCTATTAAATTAGTATAATTTTCAATTCGATAAATTTGTATTTTTACAAAACCGTGACTGATATATATTACGGCTGTTCACCTCTAATTTTTTTTCTAAGTGGTTATTTCGATTTTTAAATATTAACAATAGATCATTCACTTCAAAAACTTCTTCATAGATTATTTCTTAAGTATTATTTTTTTTTCAACAATTTTTCTTGCCTTTTAACTGGTGTGAAATAAATGAATGTTTTAGATGAGCCCAGAGAAAAAATTTTTGTAGATTCTAATCTGGGCACCGAGTGGACCATCTCAATCTATTTATTTATTAGAGATATCCTGACAAAAAGGTTAAAGTAGGTTGGAGCCCCATGGTACATAAAATACATATTTGGTTGAATTAGTAAAGTGACATTTGAAGAAAAGCCAAATTTTGTATTTCACGCACCAACACGTAACTTTTGTTACTCTTCATTTAAAGTGACATTTATTGATATTATCTAAAAGCATCCTAAAGATTGATTTGTTACAAATATAAATAAAATTCTGCATTTAAATGATTTTGAATTTGACCTAACACCCCTTGTCTTATTTCTAGACAGGTTGTCATGTGGTTTAATTTGTCTTGCTTAAAACCTATATGAAGTGAATATTTAGCTAGAGTTTTGGTTTTTTAAATCATCCCTTATTATATATTATTATTATTTAAGATTTTCCATTTAGTCCTTTTAATAAGAATATTAAATCTGTTCAAGTTATTCCATTATATATGAAAATAGGTATGATAAATTTTTAATACAATCAATAAGTGATTTTGCCTTGTAATGTTATTTAGGCGTAAATACATTATTAAAAGAGTTGTTTTGAAGGAGATTGTTAGACTAAGCCCTTCGAGTCGGTTTTTCAATATTTACAGACCTATCTTCTAGGCATTTTGTTTTTGTTAATGTAGAAACGCTAATCAAATTGTTTACCTAAACTATTTGTAACCATTTCGTAATCAATATTTCCTGTATTAGAACTCCAAATAGCCCAAAGTCCTTTACATTTCGGTTCTCTTTCTAAAATTTTTTCTATAGTGGGTAGTAATTCCAGGCCGTGAACATGATTATCAGTCCCCCTCTTAAATAAAGTTTTTAAAGTTTCTATTTCTGATTTCGTATTTGCTATGATTAGTTTTCCATTTTTGTTGTAAGGGATTTGGTTTTCGTCGCAATATTTATAAAGGCTTTCAATACCTTTGTGGCACAATTTAGCTTTTAAACTTCCCGGCCTAGAAAAAAAGTTATAAGTTTATATAAAAAAATAATTGGTACAACATGATTTTAGGTGTTACTTGTAATATATTCCACAATGAATAACGCCACTATTTCTTCGGCTTTGGTGCTTTCCAAATATGTCCTCCTTTTCTATGAGAATTGTTTTCAATGTAGGAGATTCTTTTTTAAGTTGTCTTCCTATAGCTGTACCAATAATACCACCACCTTGAAATCGAAATAAATTTATATATAAAAAAAAATAGAAAACCTAACATAAATAAACTCATTTAAAACATGCATGTATGCTTACCTATAATTGCTACTTCATATCGAAGACTTTCTTCTAAATTTATTCCAATATCTTGCTGGATTTTCAGAGCGAAATTTCGAATACCATTTTTTAAAATATGTTTTTGGTTTAAAATATATTTTAACATACTTTTGACTTTGACATACAGTTTTTTTATACAGGATGATATTCGTGTTATATGGAAAATGGGATGATCCAGCCTGTTGTCAAATCTTAAATTTTAAATATTTAGCTTCAGTTTAACTTTAAGTATTCTCAATAGCTGATTTATAACTTATTTTTTAGAAGAATGATGGAAATCGCGCTTAAACCTCTTTTCTGCCGGCCCCTACACCAGGTTCTACGCCAAAAGTGCAGAGTCGTGTCATAGTCTTCATAACAACCTCCTTGATACGGATGTCAAGGGGGATGAGACCCAGAATCACCTCCATTGCCCTTGTTGGTGTGGTTCTCATGGCTCCTGTAATGTTGAGACATGTTACTCTTTGTATTTGTTCTAATTTACGTACAACTGTTGCTTGGTTGGTCTTAGGTCCCCAAGCAATTGGGCTGTATGTTAGCATAGGGTGACAGTACTCCTCCATTTATCGTTTGTTGTCCAAAGATTTTTCGATTCGGTCAGCCACAAAGTGTAATGCCGTTTCGGTTGATCTGCCTGAGGTGTATGCGTGTTGGTTGGGATGTAGCGGGTTTTGGGTGATCTCTACGTCCCTTATGTATCTTTCTCACAGTCTCTCCAGGGTTTTCATAGAAAACGATGTGAGGCTGATTGGTCGATACACTTTAGGAACGAAGTAGTCCATCCTTCCTGCTTTGGGTATGAAGACAACTTTGACTTCCCTCCAACCTTTCGGAATGTATCTCAAGGCACTGTGGCATCAGTGCATCCAGACCCCATTGAAGTAGGGCTTGAAAAATACCATCTAATCCTGGCGATTTAAAGGGGGAGAAGCTCAAAATTGCCCACCTTATTTTATCCTCGTTCACAACACGTTTGACTATCTGCTAGTTTTGTTGTGAGGGTTTGTGTTCTTCCTCCTCCCAGGTGGCTAGGTCTGTGACTGTGTAGTCGGGGAAGTGTGTTGACATTAGCAGTTTGAGGCTTTCCTTGAGGTTTGCAGTTTTGGTGCCATCCTCTTTAGTTAGAAGACCGATATTACGGTGTGGATCTTTTGAAAGTGCCTTTTGGAGTCTGACCGCTTGTGGGAAATGTTCGATTTCCTCACAGTAGTTCCTCCATGCTTCTCTCTGTCTTTGTATAACGACTTTTATATACTCCCTGACGTGAGATCTGTATATGTCCCAATCCTCTTCAATTCTTCTACGTGTTGCCTTATTGAAGGAAGTGTAGGATAAGTAAGGTATGTCTCTCTGAAGTCAAATTTCCGGATATTCGTTGTAAAAGGAAAGGGAATGGGAAAAGTCATTGACATATCAATCAAGTATTTATTGCTCTGTACAGCATAAATGTCTTCTAAACAAAATGAAAAACAGACAACTGAAAGGAACAGTCAATAATTCTGTTTCAGATAGTTGCGCTGCACACCAAGGAGAACCTCAAGGTTCTCCAATCTCATTTTTACTCCACAACATGTTCTGTTATGATTTTATTTTAAATTGGTTATAAATACATGATAGTGCCCAAACACAGCAGGTGCTCCATTTGCTTCCGCTGATATTATATTTAAAAAAGGAATAGCTTTTTCCATGAAATAATGACTTTCAACATGTAACCCAAAATTTTTTGTAAGTTCTTTTAGTCAATATAATCATCATGTACATACCAATACTCGTAAATTTTTCAGATTCTAATATAATATAAATTGTAATTTTTATAGTGGCAGCGTCAATAGACTATTTAAAATTGTTTTCTAATACCTGTGACTTGTTTAGGTACTTTTTTTATAAAAAAAATGTTTCTTTATATTTATTTGCACTCTAACGGGTGTTAAGGTTCGCAGTGTTTTTTTCTTATTGACATTATTTTTTTCTTTTTGAATTTCAATTATTTCTTGTAATCTTCTTTGACTGACTGGCAACTACTTTAACATTCCTGAAGTCACTGAGTGTTCACTGAGGCCAGTTTTGTCGGTGAGTGTTAAACAAATTATGAGGTCTGGTGCTCTTTTCATGTTCAGTTATTCTAGTTTTTAGGTTCCTTCCAGTTTCATCCACATATACGCCATTGCATTCTGAATGCTAATTTCAAAGTGTCGTTTGACAGACTTTTTCCCAAGAGAATATATAATACCGTTTGATAAAACATGTCATTGTGGTCGACTTAATGTTGAACTACTATTATCTCGAGTTAAGATCGGCCTACCATGCAATCGAGGAACTACAAAAAAAGTTATAAAAAATTAATTACTTACTTCTCTCCAGTAGTCTTAAGCAAGATGAAATTGATTTATTTTAACTTGTATTTACCTAACCACCTAGTTATATTTTTAAAAATATTTGCTTAGCACTTTTCTTTTTTTAAATCTCCGAAATCAAACGAATAATTTTTGTCACTGATATTGTGGATTATAAAATAAGCCCATTCACAACTTCGAAAGGGTTAGCATGAATTAAATTTAGAACGATGCTGCCATATGAAGCAATATATTTTGGTCAATGCAGATGACTTTACCCGTAAATTTAATTTTCAATTCCAGAATATGATTTTTTGACAAAATATTTTTTGTACGTCATTTCTCACCTTGATAAATCATAAAAAAATAATAACTGCCTTATAAAATAATGCTACCGGATGCTAAGGAATTTTTGATTTTTCGAAAAATTCCCCAAAATATATTCGTTATCTAATATTGTATAGCGTTTGTGCAATTCGATTTCTAAGCTTTCATATATTCATTATTCAGCAGTGCTATACATATTTGCTTGTGCACGATAAAAAAACACCGGACCTAACGTCTACTGAAGGGAGGTTAAAGACTATTTTGTCGGAAACCACATCCACGGATGGCAAATTGAATTTACCTGTGAAGTCACCTGTACCGTCCTTAGTGATAAATTACATATAGTAGCAGAATATAATTCACAGTGGGTCTCATGGCCACTTCAAATTTTTCGATCGGGTTTTTGCCTATTCCTACCCAGAATTGACGAATGTACAAGTATAATTGGTATGCGCCAACCTTGCCAAGTCTGGACAAGCGTCTTATTATTTGAGGTATGTGCGAAATATATTGATACTAGTATCAAATGAACAAATTTTTATAAATTGCAAGCGTTGCACCCCAAAGCTAATAGCCTACTTGCACAATTTATTGAAAAATACTTAATATGTAAACAAGTAATTTAAATTTCAATAACAAAGATATAACAATAACTTTATAAGTAAAATCAAATTGGTTGATTGTGCTGAAGAGAATGATCCAAAACTGATCATTAATTAAAATTTCAAATAATTAAGTTATTTGTTTGATTCGTTAATGGAGAATCATCCCATCATACATACCTTTAAGTGGGTGTGGTATATTGCATGTTGCTGTACATAAAAAAGATTTTAAAATATGTTGTAATTAATTTAATATGAAATACAGTAAACATTAAATAAAAAAATGTATATACAAAAGCAGTCTTTTAAATTTAAACAATATACTATTTTTATAAATAATATAGGGCATCTAAAACATTGCACAAAAATGATTTTAAATAAAATATTAAATTTAATAAAATAAAAATTAAGTGATATAGAACTTAAATATGCAATCTTGGGATATAATTTACATGTTCTAAAAATATAACATCGTGGTTATAAATGTATATTATTTAATGACTATAAAAACCTAAAAGGAACTCAAAATTTTTAACCATTTTTATGCAATCAGCACCTCTCATTATAAAGTAGGTATAAATTCTAAATCAACTTAAAAACTAGTTACGTTTTAATTCTTCAGATATTCTAGTGAGAAAACCTAAATGGAGGTTAACTAAAGTTTTTACATCCAATTTCTCACTAATAAACTTAAACATCTCAACCATACTCTGATTTCGGTCTTTTTCACTTTGAAGTTCCAATTTTTTCTCTAAACAAGATACAATTTCAAGTGGAGAAGCACGCTCTTGACACCAAAGAGTATTTGAAACGATTTTTCTTTCTTCCGAGTCACATAACATGATGATACGTTCGAAAAATACTGACGGATCATCTTGCTTGAGCCGATTTACCACGATTTCATTGAAGGACACAGAAGAAATCGAATATAGGTAGGAGGAAATGTCATCTGGGGATTCCACCAGAGGTAGAAGACAATTTTCAATCATTTCGCTCTTTTGGAAGACCTTGTTTTTAATGCTTTCTTCTATTCCTACTACGAGATCTTCAATTGTACGGCCTTTGAAGAACTTCTCAAGAGGTACCGTATATTTAACATAGTCTGCTATTTCCTGATAGAAGTCGTGTTCTTTATTCTTATTATTAAACGTGACATAGGCCATCTTTAAAATTTCCGATATACCTTTTGAATCAATTATTATTTTTAAGATGGTATTGTAGTCCTTGTCTTCGATGGTGTCAAGGACTAATGACGGGCAGTGAGATTTTATCAATGGGTAGAGTTGTGACTGGTCCACATGAGGAATTAAAACTTTCGCCAATTCTTGTGTTTGGACATTCTAGAAAAATATCGAAAATCAGATTTAGTTATTACAAAACTAAAATAACAACCTCCATCATATATAAGTAAATGTATATAGAAGGTACTGCATTAGTGAAGTTGGATGATTAATTTTGTACCACTTTTAGAAAGATTATAATTTATAACTCACCTCACGTTGTGCTCTTTTTAATAACATTTGAAATTCCAGTATAACATCCAATTTCGGCATTTCCACTCCTCCGTTTCGCTTGTCATCGTCTTTGATATTTCCGAAAATTTCTTCTGATCTCGCTTCCATACCATATTTTTTCTTCTGATAGTTTTCCAATGCTTTGATGACGTTAGCCACTACCGGCACTTTGAAAGGAAAACGGTTCACTTCTGCCTCGCTGAGCCTCGCCAAATCACCAACACTCTTGACATTTTTACCCCTATCAAAAAAAAAGATCATTTCATTTAACAGAAAAATAAGATAGAAATTCCATATTTTAATAGGTGACAGGTAACATTTGGCCCATGGTGGTAAAACAGTTTTTGTCAATAGTTACGTCAAGTGTCAGCTGCCAATTGTAAAATGTAACGTATCTTTTGATAAAAGCGCTTCCTCGCCACGGGACCAATGACAAAATGAAATCTGTCAAAGATAGTAATGTGTATCTGATATATAAAGTCTTACCTAAGAAAATTTATTTTTCGTCGAAATGAAATTTCAAATTCAATACTAATTTCAAAGATTGTAGTAATAAGTATTCAAATATAATTTGTATTCGGTAAAATTACTTACTTTAGTTTGTTCATCAAAGCAGGTACAAACATAGGGCTAGTAACTTTTTTCACTATTATCAAAACATCGTCCTTGCAATCCACCAATGACGGGAAAATTGGTTTAATTTTTTGCAATATCAAAGGATTGACAACAGTCAAACTTGGCTCTGTTTCAGGAATATCTGAGTCGGTTTCTGTTGAAAATTCAGAATAGGGAGAATCATCAAAAATTTCCTTCAGACGATCGTCAGTAGCTTTTCTTTCAGGAGTGTTATCGAAAAGACGTTTAGCTTCAATTGACGGTTGGTATTCGTCTTTTATGAAGATTTTTTTAGAAGTCAGACATGGATCACTGAAGTTTACCCGTTTTCTCTGTAAAAATATCTAATAAGAAATTCTATGGTTATACAGGGTGATCAACTTATACTCCGAAGTTTGAAATCTACGTTATCTTGAGAACTAGGAAAGAATGTTTTAAATAAAAGTTATAGATAGAGTCAAAGTTTACATTTTAAAATGATTTCTTAAAATAAGGTCACAGCATATCAAAGTTATGTTTTTTTAAATGGAATACCATGTATATTTTTATTTTTTATAAACCTCTTGCCGAGCTAATTTCAACGAATTATCTCACGTATTTCAGATTTGGCGTAAGACTATTGTTGTAGGATAGAAGAATGAAATATCATAACGACACAAAATGTATCAATTATCCACATTTCCGTCTCAAAGAATATACACGGGCGAAAAGAGCTTCCCATAAATACATTCATTAAATTATTTAACCAAGTTCCTTCGAAAATTCAATGGTTGAAGCACAATTATTAGCAAGTTATTTGAATGAAAGTGTAACGTTGACATTATTACACTGACAAGTGTGACGTGAAATGTTGTTAGTAACATACCATAAAATTTATCGAGAAAAAAGAAGCGATTTGCCACTAACGGTAAATACAATGTCTTAAAAAAAGTAACTATTTTTGAACAAGAAATAAAACGGTCTAAAAAAATTAAATAGATGATTCAAGAGGGAGAAGTCTTGAGAAACTTTGAATTAGTGCCACAAGAGTAATTGCTGTTCTGAAATCTCTTCCATCGCTCTCAAGTAGAAGCAGAATTATAGAGGTCCTAGCATAGTCTCAGTGAGGTTAACTTATTATAGTGATACAAGGATACACTAGTGAAAGAATTTCATCTAGGCACGTCTTCACAAGACCATTTAAGACTGAGATACAGAGCTCATCTGGTTTACAGAGAGGATTAGGACATTGGTATTGGTATTGGTATTTGTGGTGAGATACCTAGAAATTACACTCTAGTTAGACTTGAGACATAGTAAATTATGTAAGCATCCCTTATAATAAGAAAAAGCAACACATGTGTGGCCATTCTTCTTCTTTTTTGGTTTTTATGGGCTCAGCCTCTAAGGACTATTTACCCAGTACTATATTTATATAACTCGTAATCAGATTACTTCAAGAAGGATCCATTGAAGGACGTCTGGTTTCACCATCCTTGTTTAAAGTGTTTGATACTTCTACTTTTTTTCATTTTCTTTACTTGATTTAGCATCTCCACGTGTATTAAATTTTACTTTCTCTGAGGACCTGGCTCACAAATATTACTTCAATTGACTAATCACAACTGATATTTCACTGAATAGTAAGCTTATTTTGCTCGATGATTTAATTATACATAAATTTTTCAAAATTTCGAACCCAACAAAAATTTTACACACAGTCACACACCCACAAAAAGTCCAATGTGTGGTCATGTCTTGTCAGTCATAGATAAAACGAATTGTCGCAATTAGGACTCAAAATACGCAATAAAGCTTTATAATTATTAAAAATTAATTACAAAGGAGAAAACAATTGATAAGATCATTTTTTTTTAAAACATACCAATTAAAGTTAATTTACCTTTGCACATGGCGATATTCCTTCTCCTACGCTGCTGTCTGAAAATTTCCTTTTGAGTATTGAACTTCTAGGAACCGCCAAAGGACTGGGAATTTCTCTCGAAAACGTTAAAATGTCATTTTCCGAAAAGTTTTCAAACATTTCCTGGGAATCTGTCTGCTTGGAACCTATATTTAAAAAGAGTTTCTTTGTCCTGATCATAGAAGGCGATGAAGTAGTACTTCCTTTTCTTTTGGCAAACGGTTTATTAGCGATCGAATGCATCAAGTTTTGAAGTTTACACGATTGATCTTGTGTTGTAGTTAATTCTTTAAATTCACGATTTGACGCGATATCAATTGTAGTAGAGATATCTCCGTTTTGAATTGGATTTTCATCATTAGGACAGGAAAGTGCTTGAACAGTGAGTTCCTCTTGGTTATTTTGCGCAGCGGGATCCAAAGGAGTCATTTCTGCTTCACTAGAAGCATTAATTTTTTCGGAACCATCTAATGAATCTCCCTCTGGAATAAACAAAATCTATCAATAAAAAAATTTGCAGATTCATTGCGTATTCATGACGTTATCTCTAGATGAATACTGAAGTCGTTATATAAAATAAATTCTTAAGACCCTAAGCAATTGAAGTTCTAATCTATAGGCAGATTTATAGCCTATTTTTTTCTTTTTTGTCAATAACTTGACAAACCTGAAACTGTTACCAGTGGTTCTAGCTAGTTTTGGTTCACTAACACCACTCTCTTGGAAATCAATCAATAAATAAAAAAATCTTGAAAATGCTATTCTAATAGATATATTACTCTAGTATAGGAATTAAATAGAAATACATTTAAATTTACCTTCAAAAGTATCATCTTTTTCATCAACGATTTCCTGGACTTTTAAGACCAGCTCTTGAATCTCCTCCATCGGTTCAATCTTCACATTATCATCTCCTTTTTTCGTTTCATCAAAATCAGGATGGGTGTCTTGTGAATTGCTTCTAGAATTAATGGGAGAAATGTCCATAGTATTGTCCAAAAATTCATTGGTCCTGTTGGGAGTATCAGCAGTTATAGGGGATGAGGGAAGGCTTTGGGTCTGCATAGGTGTACTAGGTGAATCGGAGCGAGATGATGGTACAGTATCTGTACTAGGAGTTGCTAAAATATCTTCAATGGAATTCAACGAAACCGTTGGGGTTAACTCTCTAACATCTAGAGCTTTCGGCGTCTTAAATGGTTCTTCACTCACTATTGTATCTTTTGCATCACAAACTGACATAGTGTCCATGTGACACATGATTAACTCTGATTCGGTCAATATGGGCTTTTTAGGTAGCTCAGGGGACTCAATTGACACTGGTTCGATCTCTATCTTGGAAAGTATCTCAAAAGTATCGAGAGCGGAGTTTTTGGAAAAAGTTTCAGATTCTACAGAGGTATTTTGGCTTAAAGTGGTATCTTGGCTATTGAGAGTTTCTTTTGGTTTATCATTATTGCTTGAATCCTCTTCAATTAATTCTATTTTGCTTGAGTGGATCAAAGAAAGACTTTGAATTAGTGATCCAACATCGTCTGAAACCGATTTATTTTCTTCAGTTATATTTCCTCTTGCTTCCTCTAGTCTTGATCTCTTTTTAGATGAATTCAATAGAGGCATCAAATCCATGAAAGATTCTTGAGAACTTTCTATTACATCTTCATTTTCTTCGTTTACAATTTTACGTTTTCCCCGTTTATTTTGTGCAGTTTTTTGTGTTTCTAAAATGGTTGAATCTTGATCTAAATCCAACTTCTTTTTGTGGGTTTTTCCCGTCTTTACGTTTTTAGGAGTTTCGTTGAGATTCTTTACTGGTGATGGTGATACTTCAGTTCCTTTTTCTAATTTCTTTGTATGTATTCGTGGAGATTTTCTTTCAGTATTTGTTGGGGATCCTAATTTTTCAATTATTTTTGCAGATCTACTTTTTGGTTCTGATCCGTGACTACCGAAACGTCTTTTGTTTTTAGATACATTTGTATTATCGATAGTGGGTGTAACGATACTTTCTTTTTGGAGCTCAATTTTTGATATTGCTGATTTATTTGTAACTAGCGCATCCTCAATTTGGTTTAATTTGTCAAAATGTCTTTTTTTATGCTTATTTTTTGGACTAGTACTAACAACAGCTGTTTCAATAATAGTTTGTTCTTCATATGCAATAACTGATTTATTTTCAGTAACACGTTCTTTCATTTGTAATAATCCGTCGATGCTGGAAATTCTTTTTTTATGTTTATGTTTTGTATTTGTATTAATAAGAGCTGGTTCAGTAACAGGTTGTTTTGAGGATTCAATGTCTGATTCATTTTTAGTGATGGGTTCGTTCATTTGTTTTAATTCTTCAGTGTTGAAAAGTCTTTTTTTCTGTTTATTTTTTGGACTTGTACTAACAACTTCAGGTGTTTTTTTTTCGTATCCAATTTCTAATTTATTATCAATAGTGGCTTCCTGAATTTGTTTTAATTCGTGGCTGTTAGAACGTCTATTCTTTATAATTTTAATTTTTAGATTTATACACTCTAAAGTTGATTTAATGGTAGTTTCTTTTTGTGGCGCAATTTCCGAATTTTTGTCAAGGTAAGGTTGATTCATTTGTTTCAAATTTTTATTTTCCAAAGATTTCTTTGGCCGTCCTCTACTTCTTTTTGCTACTTCTAAGTTGCTATTTACTTTAATGTCTACTGTTGATTTTTCTGGATTATTAGAACTTTTTTGTTGTATATCCAGTTCTGTAACATTTTTTGCTGACGAATTTCTTCTTCGTTTTGTCGGTTTTGGTGTTAAACTTGCTTCATCAATTATTTTAAAGTCATTATACTCTTCAGTCACGTTATTTTCCTCATTACTTATATCTTTCTTTTTCGATTTTTTAGGTGAAGCAGTTGACTCATTTTTGTTAGAATGTATAGAGTCGTTCATTAATTTCAGTGATTTATTTAATAAATCTTCAATTTCTATTCCACATTTTTGCATTTTTTCATCCAATTTTCCAGATGGAAGAGGTTCTTCAACAATAATTTCTTTCTTGGAATCATTAACTTGTTGATCGATCTCTTGGATAACTTCCGGATCTTGACTTTTATCCATACCAGAATTTGAGCGTTTTTCTTTATCAATTTTTTTTCTACCATTTTCAGTTACATTAGGAATTTCGTTTTCTTTTTTTGGAGCTTTCTTGATTCTAGTTCGACTGGGTGATTCGTAAAATTGATTAGCACCTACTATGTCCATTTTCAATCTATCGATTTCACGTTTTTTCTTCTTTTGGAGGGAATCTTCACTAGTTTGGATTGGTGTGATGGATCTTAAAGTACTGAAAATATCATCGGATAATGGTTCTTCAATTATTTTCTCTTGGTCTTGTGGTTTCTGTGTAAAAGTTACAGAATCGTTTTGATTCGGTTTGCCTTCAACATTGGGCTTTTCAGTTTCTTCAGAGCCATGGAGGTCTTTAGATAATTGCGAAAATACATAGCTTTCTGAAGCAGGGATTGTTAGAGGCACTTTTTCGAACAGAATATCGGTATTTTTTATAACAATTTCTTGATTTGTTTCCTTGGAGTTAGACTTAGAACTGAACATGTCTTGACTGATACTTTGGGATAAATCTTGGTATAGAGCTGGGATATCTTCCCGACGCTTCTTTAGAACTTCTTTTTGATGCTCGCTGAGTTTATCAAGTTGTAATTTAACCTCGGTATCGATTGGAACAAAATCTAGAGAGTTTTCTTCATTTAGTGAACGGGTAGTAATCCGTTTAACTACAATAACGTTAGCATTCTTCTTTTTACTGTTGATAGGAGTGTTATTCAATTGGCTACCCTTAACTTTCAGTAGTGACATGTTTTCAGGGTCTTTGCCAAATAATCTTAAAGGTGTGTTGGATTTTGCCGATTTATGCGGACTTGTAGGTGAATCTTTACCCATAGTAGCGATTCGAGCTGATCTACCAGTAGGAATAACAAAAGTTTTCTTATCTTCTGCAATATCTTTATATCCAAACAGAGGTATTAATTTTAATATTTCTTTCACCTGATTAAGATTAGTAAGATCACTTTCTTTTTTGCATAACTGTAATGCAAAGTCTTTCATATATTCAGAAAAAAGGATTTTCACATTTTCTGTGGTGTTTTTGATGAAATCAATTAGTGGATTTAAAATGACAAAATTAGAATGAATTAAAAGTACATGTTCAATACACTTGCATATTGCTTTGATCATTTTTTCTACGTTTTCAGAATTGTAGCACTCTAAACTTGGCTCAAAATACTGTATTACTAAAGAAGAAAGTTTTTCTTCATCTTCTGCGCAGAGATTTGGAAGTTCCAAGACAAAACATACCGCTTCCATTAATGATGTTACTGAAATAATAATCAACATTAAAATGGAATTATGAAATATAGTATACAAGAGGTTTGTTCTTTATATTTTTGGCAGTTATGCAGATCGTTCTTGAAATGTTATTCACAAGGTTGAATTAGACGCGACGTGTCAAATATTACTAAATTATTTCAATTAAATTTTATTTTACTCTAAATATAAAACGTATCGTCCATAACACAAAGTAGTTGGCGACAATATATAAATAAAAAAATTAATTTGACATTGTTTTGCAATAAAAATAAATAAAAAAATATTAATTGCATTTACAGTAAAATCGAAAATCGGCAATTTTCAGCGTATCTGTCTATTGATTATGTCGACTATTGAACATTTTGATTATATCCGTCTGTCTTTTGATTTTACTGACTGAAGTTATTCTTAGTAAGAAAATAAGCCTTTTAATGATCCGCTTTAATATCTATAATTACATTTCATTAATCAATCAATCCTAAAGGATTTAGAAACACTTTCAGTTAGAATATTAAAGAGTACCATTGCTACCAGGCATATCTCATCATAATGTCCATAATTTATTAGTGTCCCATAATTTTAAATTTTATAAATACAAGGACCAGATGAATAAATTAAGGAACAGCTATGAAAATAAGTTTATTTGCAAAAAGATTAATTTACTGTATTTCGAAATATTTGCCGTAACATTCTATGACATTTTTCATATGTTCAAACCAATTATTAAAACATTTATTCCATTCAGATGTAGGTAGACTCAATATGTGTGCTTTGAATGCATCTACGGAATTTGCGGGACAAGAAAAACGATAATTAACAAATCAGGACTACGTGTGGTTATTAATTCAACCTTTGTACTTTCTAAATTATCGACTGATGGTAACTATGTTGCAATAACATGATGCAAAATGATTATACATCTGCAGTTTGTTTTTTGTCACTGACCAACTATTTCAGACAAGTCAACTGTTGTGTACTATTCCCAAATTACTGTAAAGCGAACCTTACAATATGAATAATGTCATTACTACTAAATAATGACCATCCCAAATGACAAAATTAATGTACTAACTTGTAAGTAAATAGCATGTGTGTAGTCGTAATGACCCATTTTTAACTTTCAGGTCATGTTCGTTAAATCTAAACGGCAACATCAAACAAGTAGGAATTAAGAAGAATGAAAATGATAAGTTGGAAAAGTATTATTTCTGGTGGTACTGCATCAATTAAGGATAAGTCGCCATTAAGGAATTAAGAACTCCAACAAAAACTTACCAAATTCTCGAGAAAATGTAGTTTCAAATTGAGATATCACATTTAACAGAGAAGATATGTTTGATGATAAAAGCGGATTGGTTTTGAACCTTTTTTCTAATTCTTTAATTGTATTACATTTCTTATGATCCTTATTTGTGCAAAGTTTCATGTAAAGCTTCATCCAATTAAGAACAATTTGCTGTAACAAAAATTAAATAAATATTTAGTCCCAAATTAAGTGGTTTTACCCACCTTTTTTTTTGGTTCTTCTAATCTATGTAAATTTTGAGAGGGCCAATAAAAGAATTCACTGAATTTAGAAAATTCTTCGATTTTATCTGGATTCCAGGAAGTATGCATTTCGGATGCTACTATATTCCAAATATTTGCGTAATTTATTATATTTATATCATTTGAATTTTGATGGTGGAGACAATCTAGTACTTGTTGCAACGGTTGCATTTCATTATGTCCTACTGTGGATAAATATTGTGTTAGAGTTTCTATAAAACGATTATTGTATGTACTGTAGTTTCTAAAAATAAAAATATTAAATTTAGATACAAATTTCTGATGTGGTTTACAGTGGAATAAATAATCTTTGTGTAAAAAAGATACAGAATTGTTTAATTAAAAAACACTTACTGAAGATCTACTGATATATAAATTAATGTGCTTTGCTTTAATACCAATGGAATTAAATCATCTAAATGATCTTCGAATGCCATTAAAGTAATAAAAATTTGTATAAGTAACTCTTCAAAATATGTAGTTTCCTTTGATTGCTAAAAAAAATTAATGATCATTAAACTTGATTTAGAAATGAGAAAGAGAGAGAGAGAGGTGATGGAGTAATAAAAAATGTTAATCTAAATCGATACTTTAAATTTACTTCATTTCAAAAAATAATAAACTTTTGAGACCACTTTAGAGTGTAATCTGTAACGGTTTTAATGTATGAGAGATATCCCTATAATAGAAATTTTAAGCGAACCTAAATTTTTATTGGTTTCTCACATTTTATCTTCTAAGAAAGCAAGGATATGCTAATAAAATATGTTAGGGAATTATTAAACGAATTCTATCATTCAGAATATATCAAGAAGAATATGATAATAAAATTAATTTACTGACAAAACTCAAAAGGACATAATCTGAATGAATAAAATATAAAATCATTGTTGATCAAGTTAGATGAGCTTTTTCTTTGAAGACATTACGAAATCAAGCATTTATGGAATATTTAAAAATATTAGTAAGGAAAGATCGGCGTTTAGTTATTGGATATTTTGATAATATTAACGACTCCCTCAAAGAGGACAAATTAACCTTTCAGTTAATAAACACCCTTTTTACAAAGTGTGGCTGTTATAGATGTCAATTATCATTCCAACAAAGTAAAGAAGATATCAACTCATATGGCTAAAAAAACTAGTAGCTATCGGTAAAACAAATGAAATAAAATAAGTTTTAATAAAGACAGATTCACCATTTGTAAAAGAACGGAATATTAGAATGCATTAAGTGAAAAGTTTTGTTGCAAGATTCAATGCTAGTTTTAAGTTATAAGATGCCGAAGTTCATCTTCAAGAAGCTTTAAGAATCTAAAATTAAGCATTTCCATCTACAGCGAAACAACGAAACTAAAGGAAAGTAATTGGTTTTTGATGTTTTATATTTTAAACAATAGAGAAGTATATATAATATATATAAATTTATTTAAGATAGACGTAAAAAGTTATTAAACTTTTTTTTTAATGTTATTATGTAGGTATACTTTCTTTTAAACAAATTATACTCAGTAGAATAATTTGAATCAGTTTTACCACATAGTTACTTGGACTACCTCTTAATATCTTGAAGATTCAAAAATATTTATTTAAATGTATTAATAAACTAAACAATATGCCTATGGTAGCGTAAAAAGAACTAAAGATTGGCATCAACCATAAAATAGTTTATATAAATGGTAAAAGTTTATACAAATTGATTTAATTTATTTTGCATAACCTTCAATGACTGTTTTATTATTCTCTCCCATTTCAAAAGATAGTACTTTTATATATCAATAAAAAACTAATTTTCTTTAAAATTGAGCTATATATTATAAATATTTATTACAACTCACCTCTAAATATGTATATAAAACATCTGAAACTGTCGTAAAATACATGTTTTTTTCGTCACCAGAAGATATAATTATTAGGTTAAATACTGATTTCCACATACATCTGATTGTCTAAAAAATAATGCAAATTAAAAAATTATATTGTGTCCAAACATTCAATTTAATATCTTTTAAAAATAAATTACCACATTTCTTTTATTTTCCAACTTCTCAATTTTTAAAAGAGCACAACAGTCTGCTACTGACTTTATTAATATCTTATAAAAATTCTTCATATTTTCCGTGGATACAAGTGGACATTCAAATTTAACTTCTTTTATACATTCACCATCTTCAGGGACTTTATGACTATGACCCAAGATTCCCACTAACACTCTTGCGCATTTAGACCAAATTTGGGGTACACTTTTTATCTGTCCTGACTTGGAATTATCTTTGGAATCCCCCACAATACCAAAACAAAATTCCAAAAATTCGGTAAGGCAGAGCGTGCCATTTTTTCCAAGTTTCTGAAGTAGGTATACAAATATGTCAAATCTCTTACAAATGACAATCTCTTGTTTTGAAAATTTTGCACGCAGTGGTGTTACCAGCAATTTAATTTGTTTAGGCGTAGATATATGGTTAGAATCTAGACTTGCATTGTCAATTAGTTCCTAGAATCAATAAAATATATTTATTAGATTTAAATCTGCAAAAAAAAACGAAACAAAGAGTATTACTAATAATAATAATAATAAGAAACTACATTTCAATTCAAGAGAGAGAGAGGAACGACAAGCAATTTTTAGTACATTTACTAAAAATGCCATAGTTTCATTGTATGTTACATAATGAGGAGTTCGCTAGTTTCAATTGTTTACATTTTACTGAACAAATGAAAATGAAATTTTGTCAGCTTAAAAATATAATTATTTAAAGAATGAAAACTCTTATTTTTTATTTGTTCTGCTATTTAAGTTAGATTTTAAAAAATCTGAAAAATTGATTTTCATCATCAAAGATAAACAGTAGAAGACTTCATTCTACATGTTTCTGTAGGTATACTTCTGAAAATTTTCAAAATCTCATTAAGTATTTTTTAGTCTAGTAAGAAGTACAATTCAGGGATATTTGACCAATCTATTCCTCATAATAAATGAAAATTTCCATAAATTCCTGTAATTTTTGGGTTTAGGCATTCTTCAATAATGTGACACAAATGTAGAAAAATACCACCAAACCTTTAAAAAATGAACATTTAATCTCTACATATATTTAAGAAAGAGGTTGTGGAATAGAACAATCGTATGCACTGCATGATATTATTTCGGATTTTAACCATTTTAGAAAATAAATTTGTTCAATATTGTAATGAGAGTTTATTAATTTCATGATGACCGCATCTCGCAGGGTCGCAATATTTTGAAGTGATTGGGAGCTTGACACAACAAAATGATGTATTTTGCATATGGACAAGTTGAAGAAGTTGAACTAGCACTATGAACAATGTGTTTAGATTTTGTCATTACATGAGATCCAACTATGTTAATTGATCAAAACAAATATTCTCAGTTTTTTCTTAAAAAGAAACCAAGTAATTATTTGCATAATTTTTTAAGGTCTATCAGTAAAACTTAAATTTTAAAAAGATTACACCTTGAGAAGTATCACCCACACCATTTTACTACGGTGCGAAATTTATTGCCAGCAGATCTACTATTAAGATACCAATTTGCCAGTAATATCCGAAATAGACAAAATCTTAACCACACTTTCGTCGATAGAATATTATTTACAGACGTGGTATTTTTAATTTAAGAAACAATCATATATGGGCAATTGCAAATTCTCATTTTAAAAGAGAAAGGCATTTCCAACATGAATTTAAAATAAATGTATGGTCTGGGATCATTGGTAACTATTTATTGGGACCATATGAGTTACCCTCTAATTTGAATGATGATAATTACTTACATTTTTTGCAAAATTACTTCATTGATTTGTTGGCAAAAGTGCCACTGAATTTAAGGCAAAATATGCGGATTATGCAAGATGGTGTATCGCCACATTATACGAGAGAAGTCAGAACTCATTTAAATACTAACTTTCCTGAAGGCTGGATTGGTCGCGGTAGCCCTTTCCTTTAGCCACCACGTAGCCCAGACTTTAATCCCTTCGATTTCGTTGTATGGGGTACAATGAAACAACTTGTTTATAAGGATATCATAAATACTTTGGGAAGAAATAAATAGAGCAGCAGTTTCTTTTGACCCAATGATATTATTTTATATGAGACGACCTTTTATGGAACGTATAGATAAATGCATCGAAGAAAATAGTGGACATATCGAAAATTTACTTTAATTACGATTAAAGTTATAATGTTATTTAGCTTAGTTTTTTTAAATTTATTTAATAAATAAAATGTATTGCATTCCTAATTAGGACTTCAATTTAAAGTGCCATACATATTTTTTATGTTAACTCCTACTATACTCTAATAATATTCATCATATAACTGAAAAAAAACAAAAATTAGCGTATAAGCGAAATTATTATTATTCGAAATTAAAAATTAAATAAGAATCATGCATCTGATCACTAAAACACGATTATTTCTAAAACGTTAAGTATTGGAGTTATTAATAAGTATACTATTTTTGTTACAATGATGTGGCTTTAATATTCTTTTACACAAGAAGAGCTAACTTAAACAGCAAACAAGTTGGCGCACATTTATGCCGCAAGTGTGGCCTATGTGACGCCCTCTATAAAATTATGATTTTTCATACCCAAAAACCCCACTACCAAATATTTAGGTATACATGTCAAAAAACGTTAGTTATTGTGAAAAACAAAAACTAAAATTTCACTTTTAACACCCTGTATCTCTCTTATTATCAATATTTTATTAAAGCAAGTTAGTTCAAATCGTAATATTTTAAAGTAAGGATTCTGTACTTCTATGTGCAATTACTTAAGGACCACCTTGTATATATCGAAAACTGGCCAAATGAAGGCCATAAAATTAAATTGTTGTTTTCTTAATCTACTTGAAATAATCTGTTGTTAGCAACAAAATAAAAGATGTTCACTTACCTTCCAACAATCATAACCCCTAAGTCTCTGTTCAAATGATGGATTTCTAAATGCATATTCCACAATTCTAAGCAGTTTGTTAGTCAGATCCATTGATTCATGGATTTTTTTGGCACAAAATCTTACCAGAAAGATCCATAATTTGTGCCAATTGGCATAGTTTGAATCTCTTAAGCTACTTATTGAATGAATATATCTAAAATCGTAAAAAATGGTATGTGTGAGTGGTGATTTTGTTGTATGAAATTTAGAGCTTGGGACTAATTCTGAAGTTCACTTACTGTGAGCTTAATCTTGAAATAAACAATTGATATTCATTTTGAGTTAAATCTGTAACAGGTATTATATTGCACATCATCAAAGCTATTTCTACTAGATTGTCTCTTATTCGTTCTTCATATTCTAAGGACATCATATTGGGGATAATTCGATTTAGGAAAAAATCCTTACAGTCTTCTCTAGATATTTCATTTTTACAAATATCGTTTAAAATTAGAGTTAACTGAAACAGAATCATTTTTGTTAAACAACATGGGTACATTTAAAAGTACCATTGTTAACAATGTCAAAAGAATTTCTACTGAAATTAAATGCTTAGCCTTACCACATCAAAGGTAATTTATTAATTAAAACATTTAGCGACTAGTTTCAAATATATAGCCAAAATAAACATGGAGTATTCTTCCCTAAATATAGAATATCTATTCTATTTTAGGGGATGGACTGAATACAGAGCCGGATTAACCCCTTAAAAAAGCAAGAAATTATAATTTTTTGAAACGTCAAGAAATACTTAAATATATACATACTCTGTAAACAAGTAAAACTTTTCAAATTGAGAGGCCTTAATAATTTGGCTGGAATCTTAAACAACTGCTTAGTTTCTTTAAAGTCCTGACTGAATACCCAAAATTAGTAAATATATTTTTTCTTTTATAAAGCGTGGATATAATGCAATGTTCTATTGAAATATCTTGTAAAATTGGCATATAAAATAACATTTTGTTACATTTTTTATACTTTTATTAATAAAGGACTCAACATTAATATTGTCTGTAATATTTAATTTATTTAAAAAATAAGAGAAACCCAAACTAATTTTCAGGATGACATTTTACATATTTACCAACTGAAATGAAAGTTTTTATTACAGTATGAAGTCACTTAAAAAAGGTGACGGTTTTTTTCCAAGAATAAAAAAGGGAGAAATCTTAAAAAAAAACTTTATTTACCCTTTGTGTATTATCAATTTTCCATCTTCTTAAAATATTTACAAAGTCCTGTTTGTTTAAAATATTGTCTATTAAAGCTTTGATAACACATTTTTCAGTAACTGATTTTTCCATAACAGTGCCATTTTCATTTATATATCTTGTAAATTCTTTGTCCTCCATTTCTAAAAACAGATAATTACGAAATTTGCTCCTGGTTTAGATTAAAAAGCAGTTTACCTATAAAAGTGCACATTTCAAAAGACAAAAATACTTAAATTCACAAATAGATATTAGTAAAACTTGTGAGAGTCATTTTTTGTAATTACAGGAATAATTAGCGCGAAATGCTGTGGTTCTTTAAATGACAGTACTATTTTCTGTCAAAAAAAATGTATAGGTTAATTGTGAAATCGACAATTACTAGAATTCTACCATACCGGCATAACAAATTTTATCAATCGATGTATAGATGCCACTATAAAATATTAAGAAAAAGCCGATAAATAAAAAAATACTTTGAATATTACAAACAAATCAATTACAAAAGCACTGATTATATTTCTTTACTTTTCATTTAGATATTGCAAATACAAAAATATTAATACAGAAAAAATAAACTGATAATTATGACTATAAAACATAAATGACACCACACACACAGTAGTTATCATTGGCTCTCCTGGTCGCCATCTTGTTCTGATATTACCATGGTAGGTCTTTTATGCGATAGATGGACACTGACACTCTGCATATGAGTGAGAGATGAAATAATCTAGTTTTGAAAAATATGCATAAAAGACAGACTTGGTTTTATAATTTTTTTTTCTTTTAAACGAAACATCTTTAATTACCATTACAGATAGCATTGTTCGAAAAATCCTCTCAAAATTTCATGTAATTTAATATTTTTACGTATAGGATTTTTAATACAAATCCCGTTGCACGTCATATATCAATTATGAGATCACGACCCTGCAGTGTTGTCGGCTTGTCTAAATTGTCGAGGAATGTAGGAAGTTTCAAAAATGTAAGGTTAGGTTACGTTGTTTAGCTTTATTATTATGAAAAATTAATTTATTGAAGCGTATATGAACAATATATGATCCTCACACTCAAGACACTTCATCCTGCCAGATTTAAAGTACATTTGAAAAATGTTTTTCTCAGTTGATTCATTAGCAATCTACAACTGTGATATTCTTCGTCTTCTTCTTGCTGTATTATCTACTTTTAATATTCAATAATCTGTTATAAAAATCGTTATATTATGTTGTTTATTTGTACTATATTTTTATTAAATAAATAAAATAGAGACATAAGAAGATAGCAAACCATTTATTGTTATTAAAATAAGACAATGTTTTGTTTAAAAAAATATATATTTTTCTTATAAGAAACAATTCAACTACAATATTCGAATTCCTACAAAAGGTAAATCCTTTCTCCTAATTCAAATCTGAATCACTTGAATCACTGTCATCGCTGTTAGGATTAATAATAATGGGATTAATTTCTAGTTTATCAAAAACTCTCTCTCTTTCATACCATTTTTGTATTTCTTTTTCTGTATGTTTAATAGAATTTTTCCATACTTCAGGAGTAATTGTTCTAAGAGCTTCAGACCACATAAATACTCGACAACGTCGCATCAAGGCATGCCAATCGCTACAATGTCATTTCTTCATCATAAATACGAGTCTCATGGGCGTAGAAAATTTCATAAAACATATAATAATGATTTATAAACTTTATATTATAAAGAATAAGACGTATATAAGCCAATATAATTGAAATTATTCTAAAATTATCAAAATAATTACGATTACTTTTTCGGTTTTTTAGTACTGTGACTACGTTCATGAGTCCTCGTGAATTTTCGTGATGTTTCGTATGATTTATCTTAGTTAGGGAAATTTTAATTAGTTGGCAGTACTATGACGAAAGAGGTACGTCACTCCTGACGTGCAACGGTATTTGTACTAAAAATCCTATATCTATGAACACACACCTTAAATGACCTAAATTTTTAAATCAAGAAAGCACTGAAAAAATTAGATTTTTGACAGTTTAATTATTGCCGGTGTCAGAATTTTTTGGTGAGTGTTAAATTTGTTCTCGTGTTATTATATTTCGCAGATATTTTCCGAAAGAACTATATTAACATTTTTTAAATTGTGTAGATTTATGAATGGAGATTGTAAATTCGTTTATCTAACATGAGCGTCCAATGAGAGAAGATGATGATAGCTGCCACCTATCTGGCCCATCGATCACCAAAGAAGAGATTGAAAAAGCAATACACTCATCAAAAAACAATAAGGCTCCAGGCCCGGATGAAATTCCCTCAGAAATTCTCAAAATCCTAGATGAGAGGGGAATTATAGCACTCCATAAAATATTTAACATTATTTACGATACTGGCCGCTACCCTGAACAATGGTTACGTTCTATCTTTATTCCATTGCCTAAGAAGATTAATGCAAGAAGATGTGAGGATCACAGACTTATCAGTTTAATGAGCCACACTTTAAAAATATTCCTTAAAGTATTACACCAGAGAATATACAGGAAATGTGAGGTAGATATGAGTGACTCGCAGTTTGGATTTAGGAAGGGATTAGGTACGAGAGAGGCGATAGTTGCAACACAAGTGCTGGTCCAAAACTGTTACGACCAGAGAAAAGACGTCTGCCTGTGTTTTCTAGACTATGAAAAAGCGTTCGACCGAGTCCAACACCATAAATTAATGCAGCTACTCAGAAAACTTGACATAGATCAAAAAGACATACGATGTATTGAAAACTTGTATTGGCATTAAACTGCACAATTAAAACTAGAGTCTTCTGTTTCCAACCCCGTACAGATAAGAAGAGGAGTCCGACAGGGATGCGTGTTATCGCCACTCTTGTTTAACATATATTCGGAAGCCATATTTCGGGAGGCAATGGAAGACAAAGAAAAAGGAATCAAAGTCAATGGTGTATGGATTAACAACGTCAGATATGCTGATGACGCTGGCATTATATGCGACAACATGGACGATCTACAGGAACTAGTCTCTATAGTTGGAGAACGTAGTAAACAAATGGGATTAAACATCAATACCCAGAAGACTAAATTCATGATCATCTCCAGAACACCGGAAGCGTTCCAAAATGCCAACCTAATATTTAATGCGAAACCTATTGAAAGAGTGAGCAAATTTAAATACCTGGGCACCTGGCTTTTCGAGGAGTGGGTATCGGACAAAGAAGTAAAATGTAGAATAGAACAAGCTCGACAAGCATTCTTAAAATTGAAGAACATATTCACATGTTCCGACTTCGATCTCAAATTAAGACTAAGATTTGTAAAATGCTATATATGGTCAGTGTTGCTCTATGGCGTGGAAGGCTGGACACTTAAAATTAATGACATCAACAGGTTGGAAGCTTTCGAGATGTGGCTGTACCGTCGAATCCTAAAAATACCATGGACGGCGAAAATGACAAATGCCGAAGTCCTCAGAAAAGTCAAAAAAGAACGCGAACTCTTTATCACAATTAAGAAGAGAAAGACGGCGTATCTAGGACACATCATGCGAAATGAAAAATACCAGTTCCTACAACTGATAATCCAGGGTAAAATCGAAGGCAAGAGAGGAATCGGACGTAAAAAGATGTCCTGGCTTAGAAACATTAGGCAGTGGACAGGGATAAAGGACATACAATCTCTGATACACACGGCCAGAAACAGTAATGGAAAATGTGATCGCTAACATCCAGTAATGGATCTGCATCAAAAGAAGAAGAACATGAGCGTGTTAGGGTCGCCTGAATACAATGTGAACATTGTATGAAAAAATTTACTAGTGAAGCACTTTTTATCGGTATCTATTTTATTTCTTATGTCTATCTGCGTACATACTGGGTGATCAACAAAAACGGTAAGACAAAAATTTATGTTAATACTTTTTTTTTTCTTTTTGTGGGTTTTTGAATAATGGAAATAAATGATACATTATTAATTATGTTATACTATATTTATTTTTATAGTTTTTGTATTATGTTTTATAAGACCTGTTTGTTTCAAATTTTCATATTCCCAATATTCCGTGAAAGGCTGCTGAGTTATTGTAGTTCCATTTGGGTCCCCCAAACGGAGGGAAGCATCCTCTTTTTACGTGCTTTCATTTTGGATATAACTTATCAATATTTTTGCCATTTCTTACAATATTGAAATGCATAAATTTAGTTAATATGAGAAGAACAAAAATTATATCTCAAAATCATAGACACGCTCACCCCCATTGTCTGAGCACAAATCAACGCGCAATTTTTAAATGAAAATGGCATTGGAATGAAGAAATCATTTACCGAAAAATGTATTATCAAAGCTTTAATTGACAATATTTTAAACAAACAGGACGTAAATATTTTGAGATGTTGGAAAATTGATAATACACAAAAGGTAAATAACTTTTTTCCATAAATCATTGGGTGTTTACTAAATCTGGTGGCCCCATTTGATCTATTATCCTTTAAGTACTAATACCTTAAATTAGGTACACTTACACTAACTTACACTTACTTACCCTCTACCTTCACATACCCTATATATTTTTCAGCGGTCACCTTTGGCACTTGTAGCAAACTTAGGCAGGTCCCCTTTTTTCTTGCAATGACAAAGTGAATAAATAGTCTCTCTAACTTTTTAAACCTCTTCTTCCAAGGGTTGGATTACTTTTTCACCGACCTAGATTTTTACATATGCTCAATTTTAGTTTCCCGGGTAGAAATAAGCTTTCCTCACATTATCATATGTTTATATCGGTGAGAGTATTTTGATACCACTTTAGAAGAGTATCATTATAATTTAGGTCACAATACTTTATTTCCTTTTTGAGCTACTGAGGTTTTGATCTATTACACGCAAATAAAAAATGTAACAATTTTTACATGCTTTCATCTTTGAAATAATTTATCAATATTGTTGTCATTTCTATAACACTGAAATAAATAAATTTAGTTCATATGAAGAAATCCGGGTGCACACAAACAACTTGTAATTTATATTGGACAGTTCTTGCTACCATTTTTGTACCATAGTTAATTCTGTTCTAAATTCTAAATGACTCGGAAAGTGATTTATTTGAATTTTTTAATTTCTCTGTTAAGAACTATAAGTACGAATAATTATTTTTAATTAAAACCAACTGGTCTCTGATTCCATTTTCTTCAAATAATCTCTTGGTTGTCATTTTTGCGGAAAACTCAATAGAAATAACCATTTTAACTTCATCATAATTGCCTGCGTTTAACAATTAAGTAGTAAACCATGAACCTCAACAAGTTACAACTGGTTCGGGTAGTAAATCTATACGGGCAAATATTTTTTCGTTGATGAAATAAGGTCGTTTTTACGCAAATTCTCTCGAAGAGTTTAGGAGCTTTATGGATTCCGTGAGCTATATACATAATCTGTATCATTTTTGGGCACATTTTTTTAATCCCTTTTCGTGCATCGATCATATAGTTTACAAAATGTGGTTAATATAATAACGTCTTTAAAATTTTGTGCTGTACGGTTACTTCAAACAGTTTTTAGACAATTACTGTTTATCAAGTGCGAAGAACTTAATTTATTTTCATACAGTGTGTTCAGGAACGCAGTGCCAGACCAAAATTTTTATTTTTTTAAATGGAACACCCCGTATAATTTTACATTTTTATAAACCTCTTGCCGAGCTAATTTCAACGATGTATCACACTTCATGTCTATTATGTTTAATAAAGGATCTACGATTTTTTAGAATTAAGATATATGTATTGTGCGTTGCGATTTATAGTAGAAAGCGCAAAGATCTGGCAACCGCTTGAAACGTTCGCCAATATGCTGATCAGAATCGGCTTAGGTTGTAGTTGTCATTTGGTGCTCAAAAAATGGGTTACTTGTAAGATTTTAGGGTAGTTTTAAACATTGGTATTTTTATAGATCTCGAGGTTTAGATTTCGAGAATTTGATTTTTTGTATTTGTTTTAGTCGAGGTTTTAGTAGTAGTTTTAATAAAAATTAATAGAATTTTTACTAAAAAGTGAGTTTTAGGTAGAATTTTTTTTAAAGAAAAAAATATTTCCTATTAAATTTTTACTAACTATTTAATGACCAAACTCTGACCTACACAGTAATATTTAATTGAAACTATAAAAAAATAAATAAGATTTCCATTGGTATGAAAGTATACATTTCAAAAAGATTAATATTATAGACATGTTTAGCTAACAAAAATATTCAAACTAATTAAGTATTATTAATAAAAAAATAATAACTCGATTTATTTGGTAGAAATACCTATACCTAAATGTCTACATTTCTAAATCACTTTCACAGTCACTAGGTTCCGAAATATCACTTTCGTCTGTATCGTCCAAATTTATTATAATTTTTTCAATGGTATTATTAAATGTCATATATTTGTCTTCAATTTTTTTAACATGTTGGATTGCGTTTTTCCAATTGTCAACAGTTATATCGTTAAATGCATTTCTTATTACATTGATGACACAAGAAGTGGACTTAGGAGAAGAGTTATTTGATCGAGAAATATTTTTTAACCATGCCCATAACAATTCTATAGGATTGAGTATGCAGTGGTAGGGTGGTAAACGTAAAATTTTAAATCCTTGATTTATTGCGATGTTGTCAACAACAAATTCTGGTTTAAAATCAACTAACTGTAAAAGTTCCAACAACTGTTTTTTCGTGTAATCTTGTTCAAAAAATATATCATTCTCCATCAGAAAGTCTTGAATGACGGATTTAGTAGAATTGCTATTTGGTTTTTTTCGAACCAACCGGGAATGATACGGGGCGTTGTCTAAAACTATTACACTGTTAGTTTTCAGTTTTGGTAATAATGTAGTCTCCCACCACTTTTCAAATAGAGTACTTTCTATGTCCTGGTGATAGTCTAAACTACTATCCCGTACATCCTTTGCAGACAACAAGAGAGCTCCTTCTACCCAACCTGATTTTCCACCACAATGCAAAATACATATTCTTTTTCCTCGAGATGGAGGAGTGTCTACATTACATTTTGAGCTTCCATCAGTCCAACATTTTTTTTGGATATCGTGAGTGTCGAACCAGGTTTCATCTAAAAAATAAATGTCCCTGCCTTCTCGCCGATACTGAGTAATAGAATTAAGATACTCTATTCTCCATTTTACTAAACGGCTGGATTCCATGATGGTTTGTCTTTTGTCAATGGTTTTAAATTTAAAACCGTTGGATTTTAAAAATCTCCATAATGTCGTTTTATGACAGTCTTCTATTATCATTTTTTGTTTTAGACGTAAAAATAATGTGTTTAAAGTAGGAAAACTATTTACAGAGAACATATTATAAATCGTTTCTCTAATCGGTTCTAAAAGAACCTGTGGAATAGAATGAGATGACCCAGAATCCTTTCGCCTTTTTCTAGGTTGAACCCCTTCATGAATAATTTTGTATACAGTTGACTGTGGCACTTTTGTTAAAAAAACAGTTTCTTTTAGGGCTTCGGAGGAAGACAATTCATTTTTTAGCCCTGTAAATAAGACTTGTGTCAAAATCAAATATATTTTTATATTACATACGTAATATGTTTTACAGGTAAGTATAATTACAATTACTCACCAGAATAAACGTTTAGAACTATTTCCTTGGCATCACTAGAAAGATGACTACGCTTTCGGTTTTCGAATTCCTGTTTGTCCAAATTTATTTCGGAAGAACACTGATCACAATTCACTAACTCATTCATTTTCTATAATTATTTAAAATAGTACCGAACCACATAAACTTCAAAACTAAACTAAAGCGACCATGGTAAATTCGATCCTAAGACTACCTGTTCCCTTAATCCGGTAGATAAATTTCACTTTAAATTTGAATGCCTTAATCGTAATTGAATGCCTTAATCCATTTATTACAGTGTTATTAAGACAATTTGTGTTTCTAAATGACAGAAGAGAAAGCGACTTGACTCGGGGTTTTTCTGAAAACTTATCGCTGTCTAAGTTAATGACTATTCAAGTTCAAGAAAAACATCGAGTAAATAATCTCCTGATCATGAATTTGTAATACAGTTGTTCGTCAAGTCTTTAGTATTAAGAGAGGTAGATCAAATCCTGAATTTAACGTCATCAATTATTTTTCCCCTATACCTAATAGTCATTAACTTACGGATCGACACCAACAAAATCTGATAAACATTTTTACCTAATATTAATGTTATTACTATTTGTTCCCTGAACAACTATAAAACGGGATTTGACATTAATAAATTTTCGTAACCCATCTGGGCGCACCCTCCCTGTTTAGGCCAACGTACAAGCTTGCTTCATCTGTAAATCGAAACGATTTTCTACTATAAATCGCAATAGACAATAGCAGCCAAACCGTTGAAAATCAATAAAAACGATGTCCTTATCCTAACTTTTCAAGTTCTATGCTATGACATTAAAAAATATTTGATACAGAGTGATTAAAAATCAGATGGGATTTTAAATTTTTCGTCACTCTGTATCAAATGTATATATGTATAGATTGTATAGATGAGCTGGATCCTGCGATTTGCTTGGGATTTCAAGCCAATCTGCATAGCCCCTAATGGAAAAATTATTACTCTTCACTCAAAAACTTAACACTTATTTGTCCTCAATATTGCGTGATAAAGAATAATTGATTGCTTCGGTTCAACGTGTTGTTCAATAGAATTGCACAATGAAATATTTTACAATAAAATTGATCATTTTGTGGTACGCAACTAAGACAAATATAATTCATAACTAATGTAATTAAAGCTCGTGAAGTAAGAATAACAAATTTTCCACGAAGTTGGTTTAAGATGGTTAAGAATATAAATCACACCTACCTGGAATTTTGGCCATAGTTGGATTGATTTCGGCATATATAGTTTGGTACAATTGCTTCTCGCAGTCATTTAATTTGATTTTTTTATTTCCAGTTCTGTTGATGTCACATTTTCTCTTCAATCCTGTTTTCATATTAATCACTTTCTTCATAAATGTTTTTGTATCTATTTCTTTTCCAAATAATTCTCGATATTTAAAATTAACTCATAGTTTATCATTCATTTCAATAATCCAAAATACCATAAAAAAAAAAAATGTAAACTTAACAGCCAAAATTCCCTTTTCCTGTTTCCATTGAACAACTGGTATATAAGCAGATAGATTGACATTATAAATAAAATAGATACCGATAAAAAGAGTTTTACAAGTTTTCGTCATACAAACAGTTACATTGTATTCATGTAACTTGAATACGCACCTGTTAGATAAACCGTTTTTCGATCCCTATTTATGAATCGGTGTTTGTGGTATTTTGGTACTAATTGGAGTATAACTACGTAGGTGAGTAACACATCATTGAATTATTAGTTACTATATAGTGTTTGCAGTAAGACAATACATCAATCATCCAAAATGAAAATTGTCCTGCTAATTATTGCGGTACATTCATTAGTGTTAAATTCTAATTTGATATTTTAGTATACTAAGAATATATTAGCACTGGCAGCGCATTTTCTTTGTGGAGAAATTATTTATTGTTAAACTTTTTAAGCTATTCATTAAAATTTGTTTTTCTTTGTCTTTTACCGCTTAGTTTTATTTAAATTTTAATTTCTTAGACACAAGTCGAATCAGAACTTGTAGAACATTGTTTATTGCGCTTTGTAACACACTGTCGTGGTGCAAAATGATGCGACGTCTTTTACTGATTTTTCTCATTTAATAGAAAACTTCTGGTAAATAAATATATACCACAACGCATTCACTTGAAAAGGTAATTTTATGGGTAATTCTGCAATAAGAGTGCTGTTTCCTTTTGATTTTAGCGCCCTCTCGTAAAACAGAACTGTTACGTATTCCAAAGAGTCGCACTTTACTTAAAAGTTAATTTTAGAAATAGTTCACTACGTAGCATAAATTTGTTATTTATTCATCTTTTTAATATTTCTTAATTAAATAATATTGATAGACTAAAAAACCCTGTGAAATTTTATGTTTATTTTATTGGTAGCCCTGAATGAGTAATTATTGAATGGGTAGATTATGAATTGGTTTCATTCCTGCCTGTGTTTTGTAGCTCTTGTTTTTTTTTTAATTTTTTTTGCTTTTTCTCATTTTTAAGGTTTTTGAGAGTTATTATGGATTCAGAAAATGAATGTATTGGTAGTGCATAATCAGGATAAAAAAAACAAATTGTAACGTCTTCAAGAAAAAGAGTATTCTTCTCCTACAGGCAAGGTCGTTGCATCTAAAGAATGGAAAGATTTAGACTTTCTTTTAGTTTAATATAGAACTCATTAAAAAGGTAAATGAAGCTCTCACTTAACTTAAGCAATACATAAAACATTTATTTTTCCAAATACACTTTATTACCATTGCCGTTATTTTTACCAAATCTCTCATCTGTCATCTTCCTACAAGAATGCCAACGCCTTACACCTTACATTACAACATTAAACAGTGCGAGTAGTGGCCGGTGAGAAGTACCGCTCTCGAAATGCGCACGAAATTCATAACCTGTTAGAGCTATGGAATCAGTCCTTTATGTTTTTTCAAGCTATAAACGTAGTAGTGCAGTGCCGTATTAAGCTAACGATGTATTTTGAAAGTAAATTGAACAATCATATTTTAAACACTCAAACTCGTGAAGTGATCGCTAATGTTTTCGAATATATGGCGGAAGAAAAAACTTCAGGATCTGTCAAAATTCCACTTGATAAGTTGTACGATCGAGTTATTGTTGGAACGGGTGTTTCTGAAAAAATTATCATTACGGACAACATAAAACCAAAAGAAAGCATTATCAAACCACAAGTTGACTGTGCAAGACTTGCATGAGTTATTCAAAGAGTATTTATACGTATGTAAAATACTGGTGTGTCACTAAAAATGGCGTACAAAATATGTTGAGAACATTTTAATAAACTGGATTACTTTACAGGAGCTCTAAAACTGATGTTTTAGAATTTTGCACAGAATGTAGGAACAAACTTGTAGTTGATCACAATGATTTATGTCGTACGTCCTATAACTTGATGTTATTAAAGCAAAAAACCATTTAACTATGAAGAATGAGTTGATAGAAAATAAGTTAGAAAAATAACATATATACGAATCTGCCTTTTTTAACCAGTTTCATTGCACATGTAGTGCAGTTTTCAGAATATTTAGTTAACAGTTTCATATTTATTAGCACCAGGAAGCAATAACTTAGCTACTTTGCTGTGTACGAAAACACTGAAAAAATATATTATTACTTAAAAAACGACACTGATTTAGAAAATTAAAAACCATTGAATTTTTAGATTTCAGAAGGAAGTATGGTACTTCTGTTTCATTGTAGCTAAGGTTTTTAAGGATCAATTAGATTTCGAGAATTTAAAATATTTCATTAAACATAATTTCTTAATCGGAAAGATATTGATTTGTTTTTGTTGATTTAAAATAGATAAAAACATGTGAATTTAGCGTAAATTCTATAAATTAAGATAAAAAAAGAAGAGATGTCAATTGGTGAGTTTTAAGGGTTGCCTACCAGTAGAGTTTATTTGTGTAAATGATCATTTCAATTTTAATAGAAATATTTAAATGAAACAATAGTATAGGATTTTTAATACAAATCCCGTTGCACATCATATATCAATTATGAGATCACGACCCTGCAGTGTTGTCGGCTTGTCTAAATTGTCGAGGAATGTAGGAAGTTTCAAAAATGTAAGGTTAGGTTATGTTGTTTAGCTTTATTATTATGAAAAATTAATTTATTGAAGCGTATATGAACAATATATGATCCTCACACTCAAGACACTTCATCCTGCCAGTTTTAAAGTACATTTTAAAAAATGTTTTTCTCAGTTGATTCATTAGCAATCTACAACTGTGATATTCTTCTTCTTCTTGCTGTATTACCTACTTTTAATATTCAATAATCTGTTATAAAAATCGTTATATTATGTTGTTTATTTGTACTATATTTTTATTAAATAAATAAAATAGAGACATATAAAAAAGATAGCAAACTATTTATTGTTATTAAAATAAGACAATGTTTTGTTTAAAAAAATATATATTTTTCTTATAAGAAACAATTCAACTACAATATTCGAATTCCTACAAAACGTAAATCCTTTCTCCTAATTCAAATCTGAATCACTTGAATCACTGTCATCGCTGTTAGGATTAATAATAATGGGATTAATTTCTAGTTTATCAAAAACTCTCTCTCTTTCATACCATTTTTGTATTTCTTTTTCTGTATGTTTAATAGAATTTTTCCATACTTCAGGAGTAATTGTTCTAAGAGCTTCAGACCACATAAATACTCGACAACGTCGCATAAAGGCATGCCAATCGCTACAATGTCATTTCTTCATCATAAATACGAGTCTCATGGGCGTAGAAAATTTCAAAATTATTTAATGTAAATTATGGTTTTTTGAGTACTAAACATATAATAATGATTTATAAACTTTATATTATAAAGAATAAGACGTATATAAGCCAATATAATTGAAATAATTCTAAAATTATCAAAATAATTACGATTACTTTTTCGGTTTTTTAGTATTGTGGCTACGTTCATGAGTCCTCGTGAATTTTCGTGATGTTTCGTATGATTTATCTTAGTTAGGGAAATTTTAATTAGTTGGCAGTACTATGACGAAAGAGGTACGTCACTAAAAATCCTATATTTTAGTATTGGAATCTTCTAATTCCAAAACTGAACGTTGCTTCACAGATTTGCTAGCGTTTTATATGTTTATACATACTATGGAAGGACAAGCGAAGAAGAATCAAATTCCGTAATTTCTTTCATATACATATGAAAAGATAAATTATACAGAGCCACCGAGAAGTGGCCCCTCAAAATTGGATGCGCGGTAGCAAAATTAGAAGTAGAGGGGAGTAGCTTAGTCTGGACTGACCTTCGAGCTGATCGTTTCGTTGTTTGGCATTCACAAGATACCCCACTTCTTGAAGTATATTTATTTCTCACCTCGTTCTCTTTTCATTCCACGCGCATTTAAGCGGCCACGACTCGTTGTACTTATCAGAAGAAATTGTATGTCATATACCGAAACCTGGGTCGATTTGACTATATTTTAAAACGCTTTGAAAGACTGAAAATTCAGATATGTTTAATTTATCTTTTCACATTTATTATGGATAGTTTCCACAAAATAAGAGTTGAAACAATTAATTTAAACTTTCATATACGACTCTTTGAAAAAGAAAACTCATTAAAGAAGTTGTATTTCCACCTGACGCATGCGGCATACAAAATAAAAATATATCAGTGGTCACATCTGGAATATTCTATATAATAAAAAATTGGACCGAAGAATTGGAAGACTTGTTTTTTACAAAACCCAAGGCAAAGTTAAATGTATTCCAAATTAAAATTATGTACACAAGAAATTTAAAAAGGATGGGATTTAAGCTTGTTTTAAAACATTTGTAGGTGCCTTTATGATAAGAAGTACAGGAACAAAATACATAAGTTCAGAATACAAATATTTTATATGGGAAGTAGTTGAATACCAAGTACAAGAACATATAATTAAGCATTCGAGTGCTCAGTACTAATGGGGTTCTACAATTTTGAATACCTACCGGTTTAATTAAATACTTTAATTTAGTTGTTAGTAAAATTCCTTCTCAAAGTTGAGAGCACAAAGAAGAGAAAATTAATAAAACGAAGCAACTCCACACCAATGTTAGTGAGAGATTATATACTGCGAGATAGCAACAAGGTTCTAAGTTTATCTTACTTTAATCTAATATTCACAATTCTATTCCCTTATATCCAATATCATAAGTTATTACTTATACAAACATTTTTCATATTTCGTGTACTCTAGTAAGTTTCTGGGTATTCAAATACTCTAGAATACTCCTTGTTTTATGTATAATCAAAGTATTATACTTGTGTAATGAGTAACGAGAACAAGAAAAGTGCTTACTGCTTGAGTACTTGTACTCGAGTACTGCACAGCTTTGCTTCATGCCATTCAAATTTTAGAAATCAAATAATACTAAAGCTAACAACTTATTATTATCTCTTCAAAATATTCGTTTTGTTAGTATAATGCCCGCAAAAGTAAAATATAGTAATGGATATATTTCCACTAATTGTACAGAATGACAAAGAATGCATTTCTTGAATCTTGAAGAAATCTCAACTACTCCACAGTTTTAAGTTAAATTAATTAATTAATTAATTTTGCATTTTTAATCTTTATCTTACATTTTCAAATATTATTATATACTTTTAATTATTCATATTTTTGTAGTAACAATTTTTCAGTATATTTTATTTTTATTCGAGTTGTCTTTTGTTTTTTGTGGGAAAATCATTTTGTGAAAATAAAAGAAAAATTGAAAAATTGCGGCGCCACAAAATGCAATGCACAGTTTTTATTATGAATCATAATAATGTTCAATTTTTACACAAAATATTTTCATTGTTGCTATATTGTTTTAAACATACAATAAACAACTACAAACGTGATTTTCTTAACGCATAGTTTCTTACTATGGGCCTTATTTGAGTTTTATTTTTTTTGCAAAATTTGGTGGCTACTTTTTAATAGGGATATTATTGTTATCTCATAAATGGTAAAAATGAAAAAAAGTTGATTAAATGGAAGAAATCAACAATCATCGTTAATATTCTCGGATATCTCCGGGGATAACGAAATCTACGATTTAGTAATACTGCCCCTATAAAAAAATAGCTACCCTGTATATTACTATTTTTTGAACTTTTACTTTGCATACTTATTTTGTATATTGAAATTTATTTATTCCCCCAGTGATACGCTCCTGTATGTCATAATATAACTCTTAAACGATACACAGTACAATTAAACTTAAAGAAAATCAATTTAGAAAGAATACAAATATTACAACACTCATTCTATGGGTAATTCTAAAACTATATTTATCCTTCTCTAGACCATTGCGCATGCCTAAAACTTTCCGCATCAAAGTTCACAAACTTTCTAAATCGTAAATTAAATAATACATTTGATATTTTTTTAATCAACAAATTTAATAAAAATGAGTTTTATCCTTAATTAGATATCTCTAAAAGTAATACTTTCTTTGAATAATATTTTCGCACATATATTGGCATGTCTAATAATATTGATGATGAGTAAGTTTTTAACAGATTTGATAATTATATCAAACTTTGAAGGACTTGTTATGTTTGGTTGGAGTATTTATGAAAAGAATAAATACGTTCTTTTAAACTTTTAATAAGTTATACTGTAAGAAGCGTCTAAGTTAGATTGCAATTATAGTTATTGATTTCTAAAAGTAGCTGCGCGTTCAGAGTTTATACATTTGAAGTTCCCTGTTTAAATGCATCATTGCCAAGATCTACTAAAAGTAATGTCATCTGGATATTTTAATGATGTATGAATATAATTTTAATACAGTTTCTAATATGTGATATCATTAATTAATAAATGTTTTAAATAATTTGAAAGAAACCTGTGCTTTTAGAGAATAATTCACTTGTGGATAGTTTTTAGATGTGAATATGACGACATTCTAAGCGATAAATGTATGATTTATAGGAGTTGTGTAATTATTTATAAAACAAATAAAAATAATTTCCATTTTTTTGTAACAAAATAAAAAATTCGCGATATCCCTAACTTTTATAGTTAAAGCGAATGTATATCCTTTGAATTATGAATTATAACAGCGGCTTTATATCTAAGTTAAGAAAAAATAAATTGTGTTATTTTTTACAGTGAAAGATTTATAATATAATTAGACGAAATACAGATTGTATGGAACTGCGATTTATTACGGTAACCTGTTGGAGCAAACGAAGAGCTCTTATCCTGATTTGACAACGTCGTCTCTATCGCTAGAGTCCCTAAAAGTTTTTCTCACGCGAAAAACGGCCTTGCTTCTTTGCCTGAAGTTTTTCGAACTTATTAAAGTATAAAAAAATCCGCATTCCATACGTTTTAAACGAATATAGTGATGAGTAGTGCAAAAAACTATAACGTGATGAAGGTGTGTTGGTTTCCGAAACTTTTTTAAGTACGTGATTAGTAAGAGTAATGAAAAGTTTGTGTTCAAAGTTTAGGTTATGTTTTGTAGAATGCGGATCTTCTGACCAGGTGATTAATGGGATTTTCCTAACTATATTTTCGATTGATATATTTGTGTTTCTTCAGGATCAAAATATCGTGTAATTGGTAAAAAAAATGTGTTCGAAGATAAAAAACCTGTTTATATTTTATAAAAAAAAATCACTATTTACTACTATACTTATAATAAACTTTTTTAGTCTTTTTTATTAAAAAAATATATTTATTAAATATGGAAATAAATATTCATCTTAATTTTTTTAGAAAATTTTTCTATATAAAAAATAGTTATGTAATGTCCTAAGAAAATCAGTTCTAAGTATGATTATTTTTAACGATATATTTTGTGTTCGTGTGACACTCGTAACCGATGTTTTCATTTTCTTTTTTGGGAAATTCTGGAATTGAAAAACTGGCAATTACCCTTTTTCTTATTCATTGTCATCATCACAACATGTTAAAATGCCAAAAGGACTAATTATACCAGTCCATTAATTGAAAATTTCCGCTGTTGATCATGTTCATGCACAGCATGAGGATTTTCAAGACTGCATATCAGTGTTGTGCTTATTAAATAATTCCATCTCGGATAGAAGTAGTTTCCTCAATAAATAAAATATTTTTTACGAAGTCGTTCACGTGAGCGATTCGATGTAATATCCATTGATAAAATTCAATTCTTTTCTCCTCGACCTCCTGGAAATAACGCGTGTACTTTCTGAATATGGTATGAATGCAAACATTGTTCTTTTAGAGTTTGCCAAACAAAATAGGATACTCCAATTTCGAGCCTTTTGTAACTTGCTTCAGGTCTGTTTTCAATAGTTCCTAGTATTTTTTTTGTTCGCAATCAAGAATTTTTATGGAGCGAGTTCTATCTGTATTATTGTAATATTAAAAGTGTGGGAAAACTCAGTCTTTTAGATGTTGAACACCAGCTTCAAATGTTTGTCATTTTTCGATCGTTCCAGATATAAATTTCGTACTTGATCAGCATTTTCACCAGCAGTACCGTACGCCAAAACCATATCAGTGAATTCAATGTTAGAAAATATTTTAACACACAATAATGTCACACTTCAAAAATACTTCACACTTAAGAATTTCACAACACCGCTTAATTGGCAATGGACCTGTACGGATGGATTAATAATCGATTTTTCAACTTATGTGTAGAAACGTGTCATAAATACACTTATTTCGAGATAAGAAACTATCATCACATGGACTTAAATCTTATGCAGTGGCCTGCTACTTCAGCTTGAACCCAATTTTTCATAAATTCGTAGTACGGTTAATTGAGAATAATTAAAACATAATAATTTTTATAAGCTTGCTAGAACTTCCAAGTTTACGTAGTTTAACATTTGTACATATTTCAACTATAACCCTGAATAAGTAAACGAATTAAAAGTTTGTCACTTTACCAGTTGGTCCATTCCTTTTACGCTCGGAGTTGACGTGGTAAAAGAATACTTAAATCTGTCGTTGGTAAAAAGGATGTCTGTTTACAATGGACCTTTGGATTTTCGATCTCTTTTTACTTAACGTTATATTTAACTGGATCCTGATATACCAGTTGAATAACATATAAAAATATACTCTTGTTTATTTCTATTTTAATTTGGGCTTTGCATACAGGGTGACGCATTAGTGTGGCAAAGCTCGATTATTATTGAAGTTAGGCAAAAAAGATTTTACGGAAAGTATAGGCTTCTTGAGATTCACATTTTAAAATTAGTTCCAAAAAGTTCAAGAACGTAGTGCCTGACCAAAGTTATATTTTTTTAAATGGAATACCCCGTATATTTTTACATTTTTATAAAGGTCTTGCCGAGCTAATTTCAACGATGTATCACACTTCATGTCTATTATGTTTAATAAAGGATCTACAGCCACCTGAAAATCACATTTTTTTGAATTTATCTGTATGTATCAGCCAAAACGTTGAAAATCAATAAAAACAGCTTACATGTCCCTATTCTAACTTTTCAAGTTCCATACGATGGCATAAAAAATATTTGATACAAAGTGATTAAAAATCAGATGGGATTTCAAATTTTTGATCACTCTGTATAAAATATTTGTTAATACCATAGGGATATGTAAACAGTTTTTATTGATTTTCAACGGTTTGGCTGCTAAAGACATCTAAATTCAAAAAAATCTGATTTTCAGGTGGCTGTAGATCCTTTATTAAATATAATAGACATGAAGTATGATACATCGTTGAAATTAGCTCGGCAAGAGGTTTATAAAAATGTAAAAATATACACACTGTAGATTTGGGCCTAATAATCTCAAGATTGCTTACACTTTTTGTAAATACTTTTTTTGTAACTTCAATAATAACGAACTAATCGAGCTTTGCCACACTAATGCGTCACCCTGTACATTTAAATTTATTTAGCTAATAAACAAAAATATTTAATATGAATAAAATCTCAAATTAAGTTACCTGTTCTATTTTTAGAGTTGCGTGTTATAAATAAATTAAATTAATGAAATTAATAAACTATGTGATACGGTAAGTTAAGAAATTAACTTATGAGTACCAATATATTCACAGATACGAAATATTAGAGGCTAATTTATAACCGCTTCAACGTAACGTAATGTAACTTAATAATGTAATCAAAAAGGAAAAAAAGTATTTCTAGGTTACGTTAACTATTACATCATCTTGCGGATATTTATAAATTCAAACTCAATATTTCCATGATTATTTGTACGATTAATTCTTAACTTACATCATGTTGTGTTAAGTTAAGTTATGGAGGATTTAAATTAGTTTTGAAACCGTACAAATGTTTAAACCAATACAAACATTTTTCAATCTTTTCTGTTTCTTGCTAATGTTGCTTCTCTCCATGTCTTGCCACTTTATTCCATATTTATCTTGATCTTCCTTTTTTCTTTTGAACTGTGTTTTCGCTTTGTCTGTTGTTACTCATTTGTTGCAAATGCACTGTTTCAGTTGTCGTTGTGCTATAAGTTGAATAAGAGGTTTTCTTATGCTGCGTCCAAACTAGACAAAACATAAATTTCGTGTTTTTCAACAATTCTGTAATAAAGTTGAAACATTTCAGCGTCTTTTTTGTCTTGGCTCTGTTTTGTCTCTGGATTTTGCAACAATCGTAAGTCCCGTCCCTTGTCTCCAAATTGTTATGTTTCTAAAAAGTTTTGTTTTTGTTTTGCTTCCTGTTTCGTTTTAGTTGTTTTATCTGGACCTAGCATCTGTATATGGTAAGTTTTATTTTTTCTATTCTTTTGTTAGTTTTAACTTCTCGTTTCGTAGTTTGTTTTAGTGTTACTTAGATATTTAAATTATTTTTTACTTGTTCAATTTTAACAATATCTATTTCCATTTTAGTACTAATATTCTGGTGTCCTATTACTAATATTTTGGTTTAGTTTATTCTCAGGCATTTTTCCATTGTTTTTTATTCATATATTAGGACTTTCTTTTAGTTGTTCCTTATTTCCTGCTATTAATACCATAGCATCTGCAGAAAACTCTATCTGCTATTTCGACTCTCTACAGTATCATATTCTATAAACATCGTTTTTACTTGGTTTTACAGTCATCCATGTTATCTTAATAGCATGTAAGTTTTAAAATTTTTTAATTTTTTATTATTTTTTATTATATAATTAGAGTTTGTTTTATAAAGATCTTTGATAATTCTCATCATTTCTTAAATAACTTCTCTTTCCTTCAAATCGTTCTATACTTTTGTTCTGGAGAGTGCGCTGAAAACATTTTCCAAGTCTATGAAAGCTAAATAGAGTTTTAATTTTGTAATTATCGTTTTTCTGTTATTTGTTTTATTGCAAAAATTTGGTCTTGAGTGCTTCTCCTCCTCCTCTCTGAATATTTATACGATTAATTCTTAACTTATTTAACGTAATTTAGAAAATTTTCTCTTTTAAGGTTAATTCTTTAACTTATATAATATATGCATTTAAACCAAAAGTTAAGAATTTTCTACGTCACGTTAAGATTTTTTCTCAATTGCTCATCAGGCATATGTAACATATTATATATAGTATGGTTTAATTGAACCTAACCTAATTTAACCTAACATTTGAAATGACGTACAACTCTTGCAGGTATCTTGCTCAGAGAAAGCCTAAATAATATTGGCATACGAAAATCCAATTTACTTATCGATAAGGGAGTATAAAAAGACATTTTCCAATTTGCCAATACCGAGCTTATCGGTGCAAACTTGACTTTTTTACCAAAATAAGCTTTTTGATAAATTTTTTGCGCCTTATAGCAAATTTTATTAATTTACAATTCTCAGTTTTATTTCAAATTTTTTTAGGCATTTTCGAGAATTTTGAAACTTATGCACACATTCATTTGTTACAGTACTAAAACAATGGCAAGTCGGCAGAAAAAACAACCTCACTCCATTGAACACCTCCTGAAGATTGTGCCTGGTACTTCGAAAGCAAAACGTTTAGTACCGAGGATTGTGTATCAGGTAAATTTAGCTTTTCTTTTTGGCGTTTCCGATATGCATTTTGCAAGTTTCATTAATAACATGGACACATTAATAATAGGAAAAACTCTGCGATTTTATACGCATCATAATTGTTAATTGTTGTTAAAGGAATTTATAAAACTTCTGTGCTTCCTTTTTTAAACACTCGACTCCAGCCAATCGATTAATAAATGGTGAACTAAGTTGTTTTACTAATTTTATTGAAAAAGAAAATACACTTTATAGACAAATATTTACACTGTTCTGACATTCTAGCTTTACTAGGAACACATTTTTCACTTTTCACTATTTCACAACTTAAATTTTGGATTACAAACTATGGAATTTTTACTGATGATTCGTTAAATTTATTAATTTTAGGATATGAAACAATAATGACAAATGTCATTTACCGGCTTTTATTAGATAATAATCTTTTTTGAGAGTCAAGTGTGTCTATTTTAACTACAGGGTGTGTTGGATATTGTTTTAACCTGTTTAAAATTCATTTTGAACATATTTAAAACATGATGATTAAAGCAAGTTAAATAATTCTCGTTGGATTGATAGGCTGTTACATTTAAAAAAAGATTAGTTGTAAATTTTTTGTTCCTGTTACCAAATTAAAATTATTAAAATTTACTAAAAATAGCTCTGAGTTAATATTTTTTTAATTTTCAAATTCAACCTTGCATATATTTAGTAAAATAAACATTTTTTAAATAATTTTTGTCTTTTAAAGTAGAAGATTTCCATGTCACTTTTTAATTTAGACACATTACATATAGACCACAGTATTGTGAATTATTTACGTTACAAGCCATTAGGCGAGTGCTGTATATTCCACAGCTATAAATAATACTTTAAATTGCATCATACAATTTTTTGTGTGTTTTAAATTATTTTTGGCTACATCTGAGAAAATATAACATTCTGGAAATATCACATCATTTATAAGCATGTCTTGGTACCTTGTGTAGAGAAATATTTAATCAAGAGTTTTAATTAATGTTAAACCTCTACGTAGCGTGCGAAAAAGTGACTTTTACGCACTTTGTAAGATAAAATGATACGTTAGGTAGAAGTTGATTGAAATAATCGATAGTTTTAAATTTAATTGTAATGTCATGAATCGATGATTTTTGGGAACGTCACTTTTTTACAAAATAAAGTTTGTGAAAAAAAATCATTTACCATTAAAATCGGTTTCCCGCAGTTTTCTGTAATATCGCCTTACTAATAAATATCAGATTTCTTACTCTTATAATAGATGTCGGTAGCGGTATTAAAGTTTCGTTGACTTGAATTTCATACAAACCAATGTAAAGCCAGCAGAATTGCACCAATATTCCAGCGTAATATATAATATAATTAATTTTAGATATTTATATAAAGCAATTGTAGAAGCTAAGTTTTGGGGAAATAATAATTATTGAAATAGGTAAGTTCTAAAATAAATTTGAGGAAACTTTTCGATGCAAATAGAAAATTTGGAAAATATGCCTTTAAAGTTAAAAAATAAAGTTTAAAACAAGGATAAATGTCGAAATTGGTTGAACGTGATAATAGAAAACTTTTTACAATGTTATGATCATAATTTGTTCAGGTTTGAAGTAAAAAGTGACGATCCATTTTGATAAATATAATTTTGACTTTATAATAATAATAATAATAACGATAATAAATATAAATAATAATTATTATTGTTATTATCATATAATTATAAATCACACAGTACTTTATACGTTTTAGATAGAATTTGATTTATGATCCTTATTTATATTGTCATTATTTTTGGAAAACAAAAAGGTTAGTTTTTTAAAATTACAATAAATATAAAATAATAAGTTAAAATAAATAGAAGAAAGGAACTCTTTTAAAACATTATATACATAAATTATAACTTGTTTAATATATTTTTTATAGATTCAGAGAATGAAAAATCTCTTAGAACAGAAATCTTAATGAAAAAAAGAATACGAATATAAGATAACCACAAAACTGAGGTAGAACTTAATAATATGCCTCCTCTCTCGAACTCCGTTGTGCTGGAGGTACTGTCACGAAAACCAGTAAATTACTATTGAATTGATTGGTACGATATTCCCTACTCTAACATGCCCATTAAGATGCGTTCTTCATAATGAGTACTCTTACACATACATGGACTCGTATGTGGAATCAAATATTTCCTCAGAATCTGTATATAGGAACTTTCGCAGTGTATATAATGAAAGAGTATCATCATCGAATAAGGTTCTTTCTTGTTTTTTTTTGTGTTTTCCTAAACATTATTTATACCATTTATATTTTTGTTGGGGTAGAAACTACACCATCTGTAAATTAATAAATTTCAATTAAAGTAAATACATACAAACTAAATTTTTTGAAGAAGTTTAGCTATGCACTAGGAAAGAGCACAATTGTTTTTTAAAATTAGTTACAAATGTACAGGGTGTTCAGGAACGCATTTCCAGACCAAAGTTATATATTTTTATTATATCGAACTTTGCCACACTAATGCTTCACTTTGTATATCTATTATAAATTAGTTAATATTTTCATGTAGTATCTAGATACTTACTCAATTTTTTTGGAAATATTGTCTAGGAGTCCACTTTTTTCCTTTTCACTATTATCATTATTGGCAGAAGAATCATTTTTAATATTTATCTTTGTATTACAGCTATCTATAACTGCATCATCTGTAATATTTAAAATAAATTTCCTTTTAGAGTTGGGTCCTATTTACAGTATTTTTAGTGTGGGAGGTTGTCTTGAGAGTAAAATTATTTATTTATGACTTATTTAAAGCCTTTTGTTAGAAAATCTTCAACCACGTAGACGAAGATGAAGTGACTTTTTATATATTTGATTACTTGTAATAAAATTTGTATATGTTCTTAGTAGTGATGGGGTACTCGAGTACAAAGGATCGAAAAGTATTCGATCCTTAAAAGTACTGGCTGTACTCGAATACAAGGTAACAGGATCGATCCAGAGAACGAGTACACAAAATCTCAGTCTGACACAATGTTGCCATATATGTTATTAAAAAAATAGAATGTCTATTTATGCCTATTACCTGGTAAATTTTTTTCTGATATATGGTGTAACTGTGTCTAAACATTTTTGACAAAAGTAAGTGGTAAACTTCACAACCAATTTATACATATTTTAATAGTTAATATATATGATTAAAATTTTTACATAGTTTTCACTTTGTAATTTTTTTATTTTAATTTCTAACTGCACATGTCAACTTTATATTTAATGATTTAATTTTTGCTTTTTTAATGTAATTTAGACCTGATGATGACTGACTACAGTCGAAACTAGTCGTCCTTTTTTATAAATTAAAGTATTTGTAATAATGATTTCGAGTTTTTTTGGTTATTAATTTTTTGTTTTTTATTCCGTGTACGGATCTACTTATATTTATTTCACAATTCTAACAAATTCGAATACTTACCAATATGTTTCAATGATGACCGAATCCATATGCATATTGCTATAATAGCCAGAATTGCAACAAAAGCCGTAATGTGCCAAAAGTACCGATATTCAATTATTTCCTGAAACATTGTGCTGTATATCTAAAACAAATAGAATAAGGTACTTTGTAGTAAAATAAAATAAACGATGTCAACTAATTACTGAAAAGAACAACCAGTAATAGTTTTTAAGACATATATAAGCGTATAAGCGTAACTAGCACACTTGGGGTCTAAAGTGATTTGAGAAATGCATTTATGAAGATGGCCATCAATTTGAACATCTCCTTTAATATTGTAAGTTTTTTTTGTGACAGTTAATTTGAATTTTTATTAAAAATTATAATATTGGTTTGTCTTAATCATTACGTACGAATGTAAGATTGCCGAAAATTACAAGGGATTCAATTATGAATTTTTTAACTTACAATCGTTTAAGTACCTGTAGCTCTTGAATTAATCACTTTAGACCCCAAGTGTGCTAGTTTGTTGGAATTGTTTTATCGGGAGGAATACAGAAAGGCACAAATATACAGGTTGTCCCTTTAATAATTTTGAATGCGACGTCACGTGACCAAAAACAAATACCTCATTGGGTAACACAATAACAAGAAAAGATGCAACATTTGCTCTAATTTACACCCCCAAAATTATAATTCTCTACTACTGCCCAATTCTGATATATTACTTGTCTTAATCGTCGTGGGACACCCAGTATATTATCCATAAATTAAATAACATTAGTTTTGCATTAAAAACAATTAGTAAATACATGAACGAAAAAACTTTTTATCATTAATCAGTGCTAAGAAATTGAATCATGTTTTGGGAACAGAATATAATTTGGAGGACATTTTTATTTTTGAAACAAGAGTAATAATAACTATTTATCAATTAAACTTTATAAAGTTACATAGAGGGTTATTTATTCAAAAAAATATTATAATGGTTTACGGTTTATATTTATTAGATTATCTAACTTTTTCGCACAAGAACAGGGAAGCATTTACAGAAACTAATATCGAGGTCTGTTACCAAACAAAATTCCACGATATTGATTTTCCAATATAGTGCTTAATTCTCACAGTTAAAAATCCATCATATATTTATAAGAATTTTTAACAAGTTACCATACAAGATTAAACAAATAAAAAATAATAAGCAATTATCCGGGTAAGCGAAAGCATTCATAATAAAGTTAGACCCATACGATCTGAAAGAATATTTTGATGATACACTGTTAATCACTAAATAAGGTAATATTATAAAATTGAAATTTTTTTGTTAATCACTTTTTGACGCCATTTTACTTTCTTTAAAATGTACTTCATGAAAGTGTTGCAATATTTATGAGTTATTTTGAAATAAAGCTTATATTATTATTATTATTATTGTTATTATTATTATTGTGGAAGCTGGATATACCTATAGCTCTACATAATTTGTTAAAAAAAATCGGATTTTGCTTTAAAATAATGGACAATTGTACTAAAAGTTCAGCCTACATTCACTATCTCTAGGTCTCAAGTGATGCAATAAATGTACTTTGTACGAAAATAAAACTTCTTTATATTACTTTGACAAGTAGAAACAGAAATATTAGTTTTCTCACTGAATTTGCGTAGTGTTAAGTGAGAGGCTAAGTGAGTTCTGTGCACAGATCCAGACAAGTTTCGAAGAGAAGTACTTGCACAGAAACATCTGATGACGCCAAAGTAAATTCGCGCCAAATATTTTAATAAAAATGGTAGCGTTTGACTTTAATAATGAAATCAGTTGCAATCAGTGCAATTGTTGATATAAATTACATTTAAATCTTCAAAATATTAATCGAGATAACTACTTTTAAAAAACTCCGAGAAATTTGTTTTCCACAAAAAGTAATATTTGTGAATCTTATCTGAAAATATTACCTTAACGCTAAAATTCCTAATTACGATGTGAATTAATCAACTCACTAACAGCAACTGCGAATTGACAAGACATTTCATCACAGATATAGGTATAACTGATAACTATATTACGCAGCGGGAGGGGGGGGGAGGAGGAGGTAGGGATGGCTAAGTGAATTCTGCGCTCAGGTCAAGACAAGTTTCGAAGAGAAGTATTTGCACAGAAACATCTGATGACGCCAAAGTAAACTCGCTCCAAATATTTTAATAAAAATGATAGCGTTTGACTTTAATAGTGAAATCAGTTGCAATCAGTGCAATTGTTGATATAAATTACATTTAAATCTTCAAAATATTAATCGAGATAAATAGGAAACTCCACTATTTTCAACAATCAGGAAAAAATCAAACAATTTATATCTCTGAAAATGCCGATAAATTTATGTGGATTGTATCGTCAAATAATTCTGATATTTACAAATTAATTTATAATCACATTCGCAATTTGGAAATTAAAATGTAACTAAACAGTATTTGTAAACATAAAATATGTTTAAAATTAAATTATCTAATTTTTTTTTACACGATTATCTTAAAAAATGATCGGATTCTCTTAGAATTTGGATTGTGTATGTTACAAATAATTAAGTTTCAATCAGTAAACGCAACTATCTAAATTCTTTGGGCTAAAATTTATAAGAAAATTGTCAACTACTTTTAAAAAACTCTGAGAAATTTGTTTTCCACAAAAAGTAATATTTTTGAATCTTATCTGACAATATTACCTTAACGCCAAATTCCTAATTACAATGTGAATTAATCAACTCACTAACAGCAACTGTGATTTGGCTAGAGATTTCATCACAGATATAGGTATAACTGATAACTATATAGCGCAGAGGGAGCTAAGTGAGTTCTGCGCGCAGGTCAAGACAAGTTTTGAAGAGAAGTACTTGCACAGAAACATCTGATGACGCCAAAGTAAATTCGCTCCAAATATTTTAATAAAAATGATAGCGTTTGACTTTAATAATGAAATCAGTTGCAATCAGTGCAATTGTTGATATAAATTACGTTTTAATCTTCAAAATATTAATCAAGATAAAGGAAACTCCACTATATTAAACAAGCAGGAAAAAATCGAACAATTTATGAAATCACTTAGTCAATTTATATCTCTGAAAAGGCCGATAAATTTGTTTGGACTCTATCGTCAAATAATACTGATATTTACAAATTAATTTATAATCACATTCGCAATTTGGAAATTAAAATGTAACTAAACAGTATTTGTAAACATAAAATATATTTACAAAAAAATATATAAAAGTAAAAAAAAATATAACAAAATAAAAAATAATCAAATACAAAAAAATAAGAAACTCTAGTTTAAGTAAAAAGAAAATGTAGCAATAGGTATAAATGCATAAATAAAGGGTGTGATAGCATAGAACATAGTAACGTAAAATAATTACATAAAGGATAAATAATCGGGAGAAATTCGACATTAATAATAAAAATAAAACAAATATTTGGTTATGCTAATGGAACACACAGATCCGCAGTAAATAACGCAAAGTCACACACACACACACAAAAAATATTAGTTGAGATAAATAGAAAACTTCACTGATTTGAACATATACAATGAATATGAATAAAATAAAATGTCTTTTAACAATATTGTAAACATATAATTAAGAAAATTAATGAATTTATTAGAAAGACCCATTATCCAATAAAGATTTTTGAAATTGGTTAATAAATCACTTTTATTGGATCTTCTAATTGTTCTAATCTCTTACAACAATAAATAAGTATAGAAATTGAAAGTATCACTTTAAATGATAAAACAAAAAATGAAAATATTACTATTTTTGGAAAACGTTCTATGTTCATTAAAATGTGTTCCCACGAATGATTACAGTATCTGTACTTGTTATTTTGTAAATTCGGTACGGATTTCTCTCATTGTACATAATTAGTTTTAAATTATTCAATTAAAACGATATCAACCGGTGATAAAAATTGTTATTATGTTGGAGGGTCGGTAGTTAAGTAACTAGAAAAATCAAGTTGAGTGTGATATTTTATTTTCTGTGTATTATAGGAAGTGCTAAAATTTTGGTAGAAGCTACAAAAAACTTATAGCAATTTCGAATTTAATATTGATACTCATATATAAAATATAAAATTTAAAATTTAAAAAATTGACCAAAATAATAAGATGAATGACATCCAACAACTTTAATTTCGATATGATATTCCTATAGAATTTTTGTAAAAATATCTTTAATGGCTAAAAGACAACTTTTAAGATTGTTTAAAAATATTTTTATACATAATCACTTCATTAAAAATTTAAAGCTTATGGTAAAGTTTGAAAATACTATATTAAACAGACATTCCTGGAAACTAGGTCATTGTTTAACTCTTGAATAATTGATATTTTTTATTTTATTCAAACAGGTAAACATGGTGCAGAGTTTTGGAGAAATACTATCGAATTTTCCAAAACACAAAAATAATAACTCTATACATATTATTTATGACCATTTGAATTATACGTAGATTATTATTTTTAACCCCATCTGTTATAAGAATTCGAACTAATATTATTTCTGAAAAAACTTCCAGAAATTAAATATTCAGATAAAGTTGCTGCGGATTAAAATATCAATTCTGAAACTTCTGCGAAAACAAACTCAGAACTCCGAAACCTTTGTATGCACCCAAATTTTTATCTGTGGCATATATTTTTTCAGTACCAAGGCCAGTAACATCATTTGCCATGATACGTTTTGATAAAACTAACTATAATCACTGATTTATCAAAAATAAGCTAAACGACATTTTAAACATCTATCAAAACCTTTTAAAAACATCATCACGAGTAAGTCCAGATGATTCTGTTGTGATTTGTTCCCAAATATATAAGTATACATCGTACTTTACATTCTTATTTGACAATATACTCTTCAAAACTCTTTGCTATTCTTCAAGGTGTAATTTACTTAAATTTCTATCGATTTTCTTAGTCCTCTTAACTGTTATCTTTTCATAAATTAATGCTAGTCAACAACCTTAGATCGAAATTATATTATTTATCAACGAAAACCAAGCAGCAGACAAATGTTCTAAAGAAGCTGCGTTAGGAGTATTCAAGAAACCAGTAAAATGACAAACAAAGGTAAATTATATAGTGCGTGGAATAAGTTTTCATTATTAAGTAGCCTATTTTAGAAAAATGATCAAAACTTGTTTTAACTGAACGAATTTTAAAATTATCATAACGTGCTATATCATAAAAGTTATAAGGTTTGCATGATCACTTTTCATGTAGTAAACCTACTTTCATTTTTTTTAAATGTGGCATCTCATCTGGAAGATTTAAAATTTTTATCACACTTCAGTTCTAAAAAAGACGTATATAAAGGAAACCAAGTAAAATAGGAATGGCCGGAATTTCTGCGGAACAAACCAACTGACTCACAACTATAATATACTCTACGAAAGAAAAACACATAAATTGAACTATAATATTTTATAGGAAAGTGACGAACATTGAACAATTAAAGCAAAAATTACCGGTTAATCGTACTAGAGCAGCATCTAGTACCTAAGGATCTCTATTTAGGAATAAGAGAAACCGTAATATCGTTCAACAAAAGAGCAACAATAAGTTATAACGTGTCTACATGGTATTGATGAAACATAACAAAAATCACACGGGTCGCCCGACATATCAAAATACAAACAATTTCTGTTGAAGAATAACTTTAAGAACCAACTGAATAACAGCGAGCTAAAAACACTAAGCAACAACTAGGATATTTGCATTTACCAAATATTATGTAATTAAATGATGCAGAAGTCAATTTAAATGGAACATGCTATATACGAGGGCATTTTATTTTTCAATATAATCTTCTTTTATTTTTATAGACTTAGTCCAGCGAGTTTCCAATTTTTTTAAACCATCCCAAGAGTAATAATTCAAAAAGGCTTCCAAATACTCAATTGTCCATGTTATCACTTCTTCATTTGTTTGAAATATTTTTCCACCCAGGCATTTTTTTTAAATTGGAAACAGAAAGAAATCACTGGGAGTCAGATCTGGCAAACATGGTGAATGGGGCAGCAAATTGTAATGTGAGTCGACAAAATTTGCGGTAGCAACTGCAGACGAATGGGATGGTGCATTATCGTAATAGAACAACGCACCTTTTTTGAACAAATGTTGTCTTTTCTTTTTAAGTTCGGTGTCAAATTTGTCAGCAAATCAGCATAATAAAATTCAGTTATTGTTTTTATTTTTTGTAAATAATCAATAAAGATAACACATTTGGAATTCCAAAAACACTGCTGTTTAGCTGTTTTTGGGGCACGTTCTCCAGGAGAAATCCATTATTTTGGACTTTTGGTTTTTTGGTTTCAGGAGTATAATGGCGAATCCAAGTTTCATCTTCAGTGACGTACCAATGGAAAAATTCCCTTGAATTACATTTAAAGTGGACCAAATATTCTTCTGAATTTGTAATACAAACGCGTATTTGATCCGCCTTAAGCAAACGCGGGGCCCATTTTGCACTATTTCACATACTTTTAATTGACAATCGCTAATAACCAGGGTATGTATTAACAATGTAGTGGTATCAGACAATGACGGCACTGAACGTTCTGCATCATCCGTGCTCATATAAAATCAAAAACTACTTACAAATCGCTCCATGTGACGGAGAAAATTCATGAAAATATTTATGTAGTTTTTCCTCGATTTCCTTAATTGTTTTTCCACGTAAAAATTAGTGTTTTATTAAGACTCGAAATTATTTTTTCTCCATATGAACATAACAACGAAAACAGTTTTCTTCAAATGAGTATAAAATATAACCTATCAGATTTGTGAGAAATTTTGACAAAGCCACTCTTCCGTCAAACCGTCATCGTATTTTTATATATTTGAATTCTACGGGTTTTGATTGTGTTTGATTTAGCATACGCATGTTTGAAGATTCATTTGCAAGTAAACCAAGTAAAGAAAATGAACCGGTAAAAAATTAGGCAGTGCAAACATCCACTCTCATGGCAGAAGACATAATTCCAGGAAAAATTGCATAATGAGACAACATAATGAAACAAGTTCGTACCATCGAAGACAAGGGCAAGAGCGAAAACGTTGCACTAATCAAATCAAAATAACGTAACTTAACAACACAATTGTATTCATAGCCGGCATATATTTTCAAAATCTATTACGAATGAATTAGTTATTTCAAATTAAAGTTAATCTATCTAAAATGACCATCGCTCAATCCAGCTATCATTAAAAACATATTTTGACCATCGCTGTAGTTAGGCCACACCGAAACTGAGTAAGAATTTAGCAGACGCCATTTTTTTATTTCCAGAAAATTCGAATCGATTTAGAAAACGAATATATAAAAATAAAAAACAAATAATAATTATATGTCAATACATAACAGTAAAATGTACTTATTAAATCAAAATCATAAAATTCTTAAAATTTGGTTAATAAAAGAAAAACTTACCGTCTCCAATATCTCTGTAAATCCTGCAGCTTCCGATTGTAAGAAGCAATAATGGAAAATGACGCAATCAGATATTACTTGATGGATTGGATTTTATCACTATCACTTTCTATTGTGCTGCCTACTACTTGTTACCTTTTGACGCACCGTCTATGATAATGATAATGACAAATGACACATTTGACATTCTTTAACAAATCACTAGTAGTCGCAGCCACCTATTGGCGAAAAACTAACTTCACAACACAGATTTCTGCATTTAATTAAAACTATTCCAACTCATCAACAGGGCAGTTTTTTAATTTAATTTTTGTCCTATTTTTGTGATCTAAAAATCTGCATTTTGGGTCGATCAAACCTAAAAATATTATAAAATATTTAACTAATTATTAAATCCTATTTTATTATATTGCAATGTTTAATTAAAATTGAGAAAATTAATAAAAAAGTTCTAATACCTCTTTGGTTATAAATCTTCTTGTTATTCATATTCTTTTGTACTTTTGTACTGGATTTAAAGCAATTCAGTCTCGTTTCATTAGCAAAACAGTTTTAAACATAATTGTTACGAAACGCAATAGGAACTATTCAGTTTTGAACTTCAAGAGTATATTTGATAATGCTATCAATGTATGACGTATATATCGTTTCATATATATATTTGTGTATTATGGTTAAACTGTACAGATTGCAATTAAATGATAACATTTTATGTATCATTTACTATTCTATATTATGCTTTCCAAAATTTCTAGCGTCTCAAAATATTTTATTGCTGATTACCAATGGGGGTCCACCCTGTATACACAGAGTGGAGCATTAACGTGGCCAAATTCGATGACTGCTCTTATTGAAGTAACAAAAAAAAATTATTTATAAAAAGCGTAGAGAGTCGTAAGATTTAAATTTTAAAATTAGTCACAAATATACAGGGTGTTCAGGAACGCAGTGCCAGGCCAAAGTTACCCTTTTTAAATGGAATAGAATATTTTTTATGGGATATATAAATTCTGCTGACTTTTTCTAGTCGTCCAATATGGGGTTTGCTAGGTCCATTTCGGATGTTTTAAAAGTTATGTCCACTTTTATGTCAAAATTTATGTATACTGTGCGCCCCGTATCTGAAGAAGGAAATGTTATTTGGAATGTTTTTCACCGTTACTAGTTTGTGTACGTATTCTACTTTGTTTTACCTAAAAAGTTCTCGATAAAATCATAAAATATATACATGGTGAGTCAAAGCTCGGAACCAACATTTTCTTATTTCATTTAAATAGAACATCCTATATTTTTCGTCTCATTTGGTTCAACATTAAGTAGCTTTCATTTCCTATACCTAACTCTAAGTGTTTATAACATATATCAAATCAAATAAGGAAATTGTTTTTTAAATTTACAAGTTAGACGACAGAATAGTAATACCACGATTTTCTTTTGGTTCCTCTTGTCTTATTTGAACTAATTAGGAAACATTTATGCTTTATTAGTTTTAATTGGAAAATTCTTGTAAAAAAAATAACTAGACTAAAGTAAAATGTTTTTTGAAACTCTGATTATATACAGAGTGGACTAAAAGTCTGGAAACGGCCAATTATCTCGTAAATTGCTACTCCGAATTCTACAAAATTTGGGATAACCCTTTTTTGGGATACGGAGATTCCATATTTGATATTTGCAATGTTGTTAGATTTGCCGTTTCTCTAATATTATTAGTCTCTTTGGTTTTTTAAACACATTAACTTATATATTCAGTCATTTTTGGATACGAGTTCAACCATATGTAACACTCAACACTACGTAAAAAGTTAAAATAATAAAAATTTTGCATTTACTTATGTTCACATAAAGAACGAAAATCCCAAAAAAGGTTTTATACATTTTAAATAGCTAATTAAATAATTTATATTTAATAAATATTGTAGTTCGTCTGAACCATTACTGATGACTGTAACATAACTTGTAACGAAGTTATAGTTCATGGATAAATAATGTGTGGAACATTTGCACAACTGTGGAGATACTTAATATTTGATATACATATGATATTTGCCCTACTCAGCATGTCCCATTTGGCCACGAGGATTTTACCTGTTTTAGTTTCAACTTGTCACAGTAATCTTAATCCCTATATACTATCCGTCAAGAATATCTGAAACCGCGAGATGCGCAGTGATTTAAAGTAGGAGGGATACCACAAATTAGAAGCAGGTAAAGAATTTGTAGGACCAGAGTGCTTTGTTAATTTATGTTGCCATATTTTGTAAAATGTTCAAATTTTAAGTAACGATAATTGTGTACAAGCTTAATCTTAAGCAGATCAGCATTTATTTTTAACTGTCGTTTAAAAAATTTAATTGGGAATTACATTTACTCTTTAAAGAAATTAATAATATGCTGCCAGTCTGGTGAGAACTTTCTAAAAAAGTATTATTTCGCTTTATAAAGTAATTAAGCCTACTTACCTGTATAATCCATTGGTATGAAAATATTTTGCCGGTCATTACCAATATTTTGTATATTTTTGGAAAAGTCAGTGGAAAGTACAGTATTATTATAATATTCAAAAGAATTGTTCCCCGCCATGTTTGAAACAGGTAGAACCTATTTTACACCATATAAATCATTATATTATTTAAATAATAAACTTATTTACATTGGTTAGAAGATAATATTTTTTTTATGTTATTGTAATTGAATAATTTAATATAATGTACAATGTAAAATTTATTATTGGTCGACGCAAGACCAAGATTTCTTGTTGCGTTTTCTAGGTGATGTGAATCCGCATTTTTTTTAACACTGGATAAACTTACACCTGCAAATGAATACATTTATTATGAAATATCTGTCACGCTAAATACTTCAGATTTTTGGAAAGGCACATAGGCTGTACGAAATTGGTGTAAGTGGTTTATAAGTATGGAAGATTGCGTAAAAATAAAAATGGAACTTAAAAGTGCCTCTGTGTTCTACTAAAGTGCAGTGGTTTATTAACTTCTTTTGAGTTAAATGTTGTGTACAGGACCAGATTAACGTGGAAGTAGAAAAATGTCTACTTCAGTGTAAAAAGCGTCTAAGGGAAGAATTAACACAAATTCCACAATTTTTTAATAAATCTGGCTTTTGTAAAGAATGCAGTATTGGAATTTGTTACTGAAGTGCCATGTATCTTTACGTTAAAGAAGTCAGTTTTATACCGGGACCGCCGTAAGGTATAGGGAACCATTAATTTTAAAAGTATTATGGAATAGTCATCTCGTCAGACTTTTTATTTTAGACGACAACTGACGGAACACACAATGTTTGTTTTTGCTAGCCAAAGAGCAAAAGAAAACTTAGAGCAAAGCATCGCCTTTTTTGGGGATCTAACCTTGGTGCAGAGGGTTCACACATCTGTAACACTCATGAAAACCGGATTATTTTAAATTACACTGTGAAATTTTAGCAATACATGTATTTGGTGCCATTTTTTCCAATGTTGCACTAAAAGGCTGCAACTTTTATTTTAATCAATGTTTTATGCAGGTGAAAGGCACGATCACCAGGAGTTGCCAAATTATACATTGACAATCTTGAAGTCAAGGAACACATCTGCAAGTGTGTTGCTTTAGCACTCCTTCCTCTTTATGCTACAGACGAGGGATGGTTAAACAGTACGGAAGACATCGCCACAAATTAGGGCAGTGAAGAGTTTAATGATTGTTTTGTCGAACAGTGGTTAGAAAATAGTGCAATAAGTAAAATGTGTATTTGTTACAATGAAAGACACCCACTATTAATTTTTTTGAAGGTTGCCATAATCGACTAAATCGTTCTGTTGGAAAATACAATCCTAATATTTGTAAACTTTTATCCGTTCTTAAAGAAGTTAGTAAGTATTACGCTTTTGTTTCCCCTCAAGTTGATTTATATTTGATGCCGCAAAAAAGATTTAAAAAGGAATATCAACATAGATGTTTATATTAATAACATATTGGATAAATTATTAACAACTAAATTCGTGTAAGATATTATTTAAATAAACTGAAGAATATTGTTAAACTTAATTAAAAAGAAATATATCAAACTGAAATGATTATGTACATATTATTTTGTATGTACTTTCTAGTTAGTTTCAAATACGAGTAGTTACACAAGATAATTTTATGTACAACTGATTGTTTAGTTAATTAAATAATGGTTTCTGATATATATAAATGTGTAAAATACATTTCAAAAAGCTTCTTTAATTGAATGACAATGCCTCGAGTGCGAAGACTATTAGACTATTGGCTCTACGGGACCGCTTCTCTTCTTCAAAAGCCATTGCGGACCAGTTTGAAGAATTTGAAGAATATGGAAGGGCGATTGGGATGCGAACCATTTATCTCCGGATAAGAACCTTTGGGCTCTTTTCACACCGTCTCCATTTTGTGCTACCACGAAACCCTGGGCGCCGACGTGATCGTCTAGCGTGATGTAGAGAACGAGCAAATTGGGACCAAGAATTGAATTCAATTGTGTTCAGTGATGAGTCCAGATTCTGTTTGGGGATGCATGACTGTGGAAAGGCATGTGCACCACACAGTTGGAGATATGGCTATTGCTATTGGAAGTAGGTCACCTTTGGTATTCATTAGAGGTAACATGACCGTTGCGCGCTACATCCAGGAGGTCGTAGAACCCCATAATGTAACTTATGTTCAGTCCATCCCCAACAGCAAATTCCAAGAAGACAACGCCCAACCTCACGTTCCTAGGGCTTCTTTGGCTCATTTTGAGAATAATTAAGTTGCTTTGTAACCTTGGCCACCGAGATCTCCCGATTTTTCAACCATCGAGAACGTTTGGGATATTATGGGAAGTAGATTACTCAATTTCCCCCACCCTCCACAATCTCTAGCGGCTCTGCAGCACGAGTTACAGATAGCATGGAATGGTATAACTCAGGAGGAAATCCATCACCTCATTAGAAGTATGTCCAGACGTATAAATGAGTACATAAGACATCGTGGTGGCGCAACACATCATTAATTTTTTTTTAAGAAGTTAACGATTTAATTTTTATCAAATTTTAATAAAGTACTAGTCTAACTCAAATATACTGGTATACCAAAAATTATTCAAATAAAATAATTATTACTGGGTGTTCTTTTTTCTATGTCACTTAGTATATTTCTTATTATATAATTAGCGTTTGTTCTGTAAAGATATTAGATAATTCTTTCCTTTCCTTAATCACTTCTCTTTCCTTCAAATCGTTCTATACTTTCGTTTTGGGGAGCGGATTGAAATATTTTTTGTCAAGTCCCTGAAAGTTAGATAGATATTTTTATTTTGTAATTATCGTTTTTTTTTGTATTATTTGTTTTATTTCAAAAATCGGGTCTTGACTGCTCCTCCTCCTTTCTGAATAGTACGATTAATTCTTAATTTACTTCGTGTTGTTACGTTATGGATAATTAATTTTGAATGTGCAGTTATACATTTATAACCGCATTGTAACGTAAAACTTAACGTAACCTACAACATTTTCTCTTTTAAGTATTATTTTTTAACTTAATGTAACTTATAAGCATTTAAATCAAAAGATAAGATTTTTAGTATTATGTTTAGATTTTTTTTCAATACCTCTTCAGGCATATGTAACATTTTATAGAATATGTAGTTTTATTTAACCTAACCTAATCTCACGTAACCTTTCCAATGACTCTTGCAAGTATCTATGCCAGAGAATGCATACATAATAACGGCATATGATAATCTAATTTACTTATCGATAAGGGAGTATAAAAATACGTATTTAATATGTTCCTCACCAGGGTCTAATTTACCAATACCAAGCTTATCAGTGTAAACTAGACTTTTCTACCAAAACAAGCTTTTTAGTAAACTTCTTTGTGCCGTAGAACACATTTTATTATTTTACAATTTTCAAAATTTTACATCCTTTTACAACATTTTTTAGGCACTTTCAAGAATCTTCAAGCTTATATTTGTGTAGACAAATATTTAATCAAGTGTCCTAATTAATATTATATCTCTACGTAGCGTGGGAAAAATAGACTTTTACGCACTTTGTGCGATAAAATGGTACGTTAGGAAGAGGTTGATTGAAATCATCGATAGTTTTAAATTTAATTGTAATGTCATGAATCGATCATTTTTGGGAACGTCACTTTTTTAGAAAATTAAGTTTCTGAAAAAGAATAATTTACTATTAAAATCGGTTATCTATTTCCCGCAGTTTTCTGTAATATCGCCTTACTAATAAATGTCAGTTTCTTACTCTTATAATAGATGTCGGTAGGGGTATTAAAGTTTCGTTGGCTTGAATTTCATACAAACCAATGTAAAGCCAGCAGAATTGGACCAATATTCCAGCGTAATATATAATTTTAGATGTTTATACAGGGTATTTCATAACTATTGGGACATAGGCTAAGGGCAGGTTATTTGTACCAAAATATGGTGATAGGACTAAATATAGCTCAATAAAATATTGCTGTTTAATAAGATACAGGGCGTTAAAGTTGAATTTTTTTATTGCTTTTTTCTGATAATGACACAGTATATTTATTAATTGTTATCGAAATCGGCACAGAGGCATAGGTTTGGACAAGGAATATTATTTTATGTATTATTTCACATTTTGTTAGAGGGGGCTTCACGTGAATGATTCCTGATGATGAAATTAAGTGATACCTTTTTTTGACGAAACTTTTTAGTGATTTTGATTAGAAAATAAACATCATTTCTACGTAATATTGGTACTTTTGTTTAAACACGATAATTTCAACGGTTTTCGAGAAACATTTACGAATGAAGAAATGCGGGATATGGTTTGTGTATACGCACAAGAAAATTTTTGAGGTCGCGTTGAAGCCAGAAGGTATGAATTGTTCTAACCAGACACAAGGCAACTAAATCACAAAACATTTACAAATCTATTTCGTCGTCTGGGTGAAACCGTGTCATTTCACAGTAAAAATCTGCCAACGTATTCTCAACAAGCATAATGATGACCGAAATTTTATTAAGAATATTATAATGAAGCGACTTTTACCAGACGAGAGGTTTTTAATTGGCGAAACAGTCATTACTGGGAAGAAGAAAACCCGCATACTGATAAAGAAAGACATTTTCAGCATAAGATTAAATTGAATATTTGGTGTGGCATTATAGGCGACCAACTACTAGGGCTATATGTTCTTCCTTTAAATTTAAATGGAGATTCTTTTTTGCAAAATTGGCAGAGGAAGTGATTTTGAATGGCCACCAAAAAGTACTGACTATAACCCACTTGATTTTTATGTTTGGGGACATATAAAGTCTTTAGTTTATGCCCATGAAATTAATTCACGAGAAGAACTCTGGAGGAAAATACAAAATGCGGCTAATTTTATAAAGGGACAGAATAATGTTTTTTTTTGCTAACATAAGCTACCACTTAATTTCATCATCCTGAGTCATTTACGAGGCGCCCCCTGTAGCAAAATGTGAAATAAATCATGAAATAATATTCCTTGTCCAAAGCTACGCCTCTGTGCCGTTTTCGATAACAATGACAGATATCAGAAAAAAGCGGAAAAAAAATTCAACTTTAACGCCCTATATCTTATTAAACAGCAATATTTTATTAAGGTATATTTGGTCCAATTGCCATATTTTGGTCCAAATAACCTCCCCTTAGCCTATGTCCCAATAGGTATGAATCACCCTGTATAAAGTAAATGTAGAAGTTTTTGGGAAATGTCAATTATTGAAATAGGTAGGTTCTAAAATGAAATTTGAGGAAAGTTTTCGATGCAAATAGAAAATTTGGAAAAGATACCTTTAAAGTTAAAAAATAAAGTTTAAAAGAGGATGATAAATGTCGAAATTGGTTGAAAGTGATAATAGAAAACTTTTTACAATCCGATGATCATAATTTTTTCCGGTTTGAAGTAAAAAGTGGAGATCAATTTGGCCAAATATAATTTTGACGTTATAATAATAATTATATTACTATTATTATCATATAATTATAAATCACACAGTAATTTATACATTTCAGTTAAAATTGGATTTATGATCATTATTTATATGTCATTATTTTCGTAAAACAACAAGATCAGTTTTTTAAAATTTTAATTTATTACTAAAACTACAATATAGATAAAATAATAAATAATTAAAATAAATAGAAACAAGCAACAATTTTAAAATATTATATACATAAATTATAACTTATTTCATATCTTTATTACGTATAGATTCAGAGAATGTAAAATCTCTTAGGACTGAAATCCTATAATGAAAAAAAGAAAGACGACCACATAACTAAGGTACAACGTAATAATATGCCTCCTCTGAATCTGTATACAGGAACTTTCGCAGTGGATGTAATTGAAGAGTATCATCTAGTAAGATTATTTCTTGTTTTTTTTTTGTGTTTCCATAAACATTATTTACTCCATTTATATTTTTGTTGGGGTAGAAACTGCACCATCTGTAAATTAATAAATTTCAATTAAAATAAATACATACAAACTATTTTTTTTGAACAAGTTTAGCTATGCACTAGGAAAGAGCACAATTGTTTTTTAAAATTAGTTACAAATCTACAGGGTTTAGGAACGCATTTCCAGACCAAAGTTATATATTTTTATTATATCGAACTTTGTCACACTAATGCTTCACTTTGTATATCTATTATAAATTAGTTAATATTTTCATGTAGTATCTAGATACTTACTCAATTTTTTTGGAAATATTATCTAGGAGTCCACTTTTTTCCTTTTCACTATTATCATTATTGGCAGAAGAATCATTTTTAATATTTATCTTTGTATTACAGCTATCTATAACTGCATCATCTGTAATATTAAAATACATTTCCTTTTAGAGTTGGGTCCTATTTACAGTATTTTTAGTGTGGGAGGTTGTCTTGAGAGTAAAATTATTTATTTATGACTTATTTAAAGCCTTTTGTTAGAAAATCTTCAACCACGTAGACGAAGATGAAGTGACTTTTTATATATTTGATTACTTGTAATAAAATTTGTATATGTTTTTAGTAGTGATGGGGTACTCGAGTACAAAGGATCGAAAAGTACTCGATCCTTAAAAGTACTGGCTGTACTCGAATACAAGGTAACAGGATCGATCCAGAGAACGAGTACACAAAATCTCAGTCTGACACAATGTTGCCATATATGTTATTAAAAAAATAGAATGTCTATTTATGCCTATTACCTGGTAAATTTTTTTCTGATATATGGTGTAACTGTGTCTAAATACAGGTATAATAAAATATATAAATATATAAATAATTCCTGCTTTAATAACTTTTATGATCAACCTGACAGTGGCAAGAACTATTTTGCCACAAAAATCCAGTTATTTTATGAGTGGTGGCTACAGTGCATGTATTTAAGGGGAGACCAATTCAATCCGAAACACGTTTTGAGTACCGTATGATTGATCTCTAAAAAAAAAGGATTCGATCCCCCATCACTAGTTCTTAGTCACAGTAATCAGTTGTTTATAATTTGTGACCAATGTGACGCTGCCAAGAAAACAAAATGTATCTTATTACCTAGGTATTTGGTAGAGTAGGTAACTGGGAAAGGTGGGTCAATTTAACATGACTTTTCTTTTTAATATATCAAATTACAGAGCAGATCAATGCGGAAACTAAACTGTAAAATCAAGGACCTATTGAGGTTGTACACTGTGCATATTGTCATGTCATACCTACATTGCACTAAGCATCAAACTAAAAGAGTTAAAAGATTTTTGAAAACTTTTTAGAATAAACATTTTTCTTTTGGTAGAGAATGTTCTTCACTGGGCGCGAATGTGGTATAGAGGATTAACCAAAAAAACCCGAAATCATTATTACAAATACTTTAATTTATAAAAAAGGACGACTAGTTTCGACGGTAGTCAGTCATCAGGTCTAAATTAGAATCAAAAAGCAAAAATTAAATCATTAAATATAAAGTTGACGTGTGAAGTTAGAAATTAATATAAAAAATTACAAAATGAAAATTAAGTAAACATTTTTGACAAAAGTATGTGGTAAACTTCACAACCAATTTAAACATTTAATATGTATGATTAAAATTTTTACATAGTTTTAACTTTGTAATTTTTTTATTTTAATTTTAACTGCACATATCAGCTTTATATTTAATGATTTAATTTTTGCTTTTTTATTGTAATTTAGACCTGATGATGACTGACTACAGTCGAAACTAGTCGTCCTTTTTTAGTAATTAAAGTATTTATGATAATGAGTTCGAGTTTTTTTGGTTAATTTTTTTTTATTTTTATTTCGTGTACGGATCTATTTATATTTATTTCACAATTCTAACAAATTCGAATACTTACCAATATGTTTCAATGATGACCGAATACATATGCATATTGCTATAATAGCCAGAATTGCAACAAGAGTCGTAATGTGCCGAAAATACGGATCTTCAATTATTTCGTGAAACATTGTGCTGTAGGTAGGTATATCTAAAAGAAACAGAATAAGGTACTTTGTAGTAAAATAAAACAAACTTTGTCAATTAATTACTGAAAAGAACAACCAGTAATAGTTTTTAAGACATATATAAGCGTATCAATTTTTTCGTATGTATTAAAATCATAATAACAACTGACCAAAAAGGTAATAAATGAGACATCAACAATATAATGAACAATATATTCAGTAGTCGAACATTTGTCATTTTAGGATAGCAAATAAAAAAAGTAAAGCCTCAAAACAAATGACGTTAGAACATGAATTTGTTACATGTTGTACGTGTTATTCTATAAATTGATTTTAAAACAAATATTTTAAACTAATCATTTTTTCATAAACACGGATTTGACCAAATAATTTTTTGGAACATTAATAATTCAAAGAGTTAAATTCTGCATAAAATGTTGTTTATTTAAGTATAGTTCGGATAATACATATAGTCTTTTTTTTAAATGTTATTCTAATTCTTTATTCAAAGTACAATAGACACGTAATTACAAAAATGAAGGAAATAAGTACATAACTAACTAAATTACCGTTACACAATAAGCAGCAAAAGAACGAATATCTACAGAAATATAAAAATACAAGGAAAAAGGTAAGAGGGTATCTTGACATTTCGTAACTTCTCGACTCTACCCTTTTGTAGAATTAGATTGGTGATTTAACTTAAGCATCATTTCTTCCATACAGAGTGTTATCATTTCGTCCCTATAGAGTGTACCAATAAAAACTTCCAGGATGAATATTTTGGAGAGGAATAGAGGTATTTTAATTCTGTAAAAGCTAGTTAGTATAGCACGAACAGAGCTTGAGTTTTGGATATAATTTGCTTTTAAATATGTCTAGATATAGGGTGTCATTGAAATTGTTTGAAAATATCGAGTTGGCAAGAACTCTAAAAAATAAGTTTAGTAGTGGATAAGATGAAATATTTGGAAATATATATGTATATATAAATTTTTGTCGTAAAGAAATGTAGTTAGTTTTTTATAAATAATTCTTTTAGGGAAAGTATATTTCTAGAATAATTAAAACAAACATAGAATAAACCTGCATCCAAAAATGATGATCTTAAACTTAATAAGTATTACAAGCTAATCAGTTTGTTATTCAACTTTTCTAAAAATATTTCGAGCTGGTCATGTATTCCAGAGTAGTAGATATCTTTATATATTTAACTTTTTGACAAAAATGCAACATGATTACCTAAAAAAAATTGATCAACCCAAATAGTAATTTTCTAATATACAAAAAAAAATAATTAATATAATTGAAAATAATAACAAAGCATTCGTCACATTCTTAGATTTATGGGACATAATGTAAAATCGACTATTTTGACAAATAAAATTGGAATAGCCCAAAGGAATGTAATTGGACCTCTTTTGTTTATAATTTTTTAACGATTTAAGCAACATTGTGTCGAAAATATTGTTACTTTTGCAAACGATACCAATCTAGGTATAAACAAAAAAAAAATAAGCTAATAAATGTAGAGACAATTCTGTTTACAACAGCAAAGAAATGGTTCTCATAGAATCAATCATTGTTAAGTCTAAGTTAATTATCTTTAGTAGAAGCAGGAAATAAAGGTCTGACAATATATTTTTACAAGACGAAGAATATCAGTTTTCAGGCCAAGTTCTTAGATGTATTTATTGACAACTTTTAAATTGGAGAAAACACACTAAATATATTATCCATAAACTAAATAACATTACTTTTGCATTAAAAACGATAAGTAAATACATGTACAAAAAAATATTTTGATAGTACATTGTACATTACTAAATAAGTGAATCTTATAAAATTGGAATCTTTTTGTTAAATACTTTTTGACGCCAATTAACATTCTTTTAAATGTACTTCATGAAAGATTGCAATATTTATGGGTTATTAAAAAAAAACTTCTTTAGATTCCTTTGACTAGTAGAAACAGAAATATTAGTTTCCTCACTGAATTTGTGTAGTGATAACTGAGAATTATTTTCTACTCTTTATAAAACTACAGTAATATTTTTTTTGGTCTGTTGTATGTCGTTTTTTAAAAGTTCTACCTATATTGGCACATAAACTTATGATGTGGTCTGTGTGGAAAACGCACAGCTTCTGAAAATGTTTGCGGTACTCTCCTTAAATTAAAATCATATTTAAGCTCTCTTGATTTGCGCGGAAAACCATTATTGATAATAATAACTTGTATAACTTTCCACAAACTGACACGACTTTATTGATTGAAAAACGTCAAAAATTTTAGTACCGATTTTTATTTTTTTTATTTTATTTAAAACATTGTTAAATCTATTTTCCTATTTCCATATTTCCAAGTTTAGTCATGTAAAGTTTTTTCCTTTCGTTTTTTTTTAGTTATTTTAGACTCTGCAAACTCGTTTTTACAGAATTTAAATATCTCTAATTATTTCTAAAACATCCGATCCGGTATTGCTCTAGGTATTTTACTTCCGGTATATTTATTTATTGATTTTCACTGCCAAATTTAACTTTGTAAATATTTTTTAACATATAAATTATCTATAGATTATGTAATTTAAATTTTTTACACGATTATCTTAAAAAATTACCGGTTTCTCTTAGAATTTGGATTGTTTATGCCACAAATAATTAAGTTTTAATCAGCACACGCAACTATCTAAATTCGTTGGTTTAAAATATATAAGACCTAAGTATAGAATGTAATTTTTATACTAAAAAATACTCTTTAAAATCTTTTTTTGCTTTTAGTCGAAAACCGAAAGTCAGCAAACTTTGAATTTTAAGTCAGTTAATAAAAAAATAAACGAAATATGTACACCACGAATTTCGAATTTAAAAAAAATTATTAGTTAGTTTTAAAGATACGGCCCGGCCCGACCGCCGGTGTAAGGATACCATTGATTAAATAACTTCACTTATTGGAGATCTAAGAAAATAGTTTTAAAAATACTCTCAGAAATTTGTTTTCCACAAAACGTAATATTTGTGAATCTTATCTGAAAATATTACCTTAACGCTGAAATTCCTAATTACGATGTGAATTAATCAACTCACTAACAGCAACTGTGATTTGGCTAGACATTTCATCACAGATATAGGTATAACTGATAAACTATATAGCGCAGTGGGGGCTAAGTGAGTTCTGCACGCAGGTCAAGACAAGTTTCGAAGAGAAGTACTTGCACAGAAACATCTGATGACGCCAAAGTAAATTCGCGCCAAATATTTTAATAAAAATGGTGGCGTTTGACTTCAATAATGAAATCAGTTGCAATCAGTGCAATTGTTGATATAAATTACATTTTAATCTTCAAAATATTAATCAAGATAAAGGAAACTCCACTATATTAAACAAGCAGTAAAAAATCGAACAATTTATGAAATCACTTAGTCAATTTATATCTCTGAAAAGGCCGATAAATTTGGTTGGATTGTTATCTTCAAATAATACTAATATTTAGGTAGTTAGGTAACGATAAATAAGTTAAGGTATTGTGCGTGATAAGATATATGTATTTTGTTTTCTGTGTATAGGAAGTGCTAAAAAGTTGGAACATTAAAAAATTGATCAAAATAATAAGATGATGATATTTAACTTTTTAATATTTTTTATATTAAAAAGTGATATCCAACAACTTTAATTTCGATATGATATTCCTGTAGTATTTTTGGAAAATGACTTAATGGTTAAAAAACAACTTTTAAGCTTGTTTAAAAATATTTGGATAAATAATTGTTTTTTTATTAAAAATTTAAGGTTCTTGTTAGAGTTTGAAAACACTATATTACTTAGACATTTTTGGAAATTGTTTAACTCTTGAATAATTGATTTGAATAATTGATCTTTTTGTGTTAGAGCAAATAATCTATTACCATCCTATAAAAATAAATAGAATTATACACCAGTTCTAAACTCAACCTTATTTTGAATTCACAAACACAATCCAAAAGAAACTGAAAAACTCCATTACAAGTCACATTTTAAGTCGATGATCATATTTAAAAAACGGACCAAAGTTATATCCATTAAATGGTTTACAAGTTTTTTATTCAAACAGGTAAACGTGGTGCTATTTTTTTATGGAGAAATACTATCGAATTTTTTAAAACACATACAAATTATAACCCTTATAACATATATATTATCGCAATTTGGATTATCATTAGATCATTTTACAAGAATTCAGTGGAAACTAAAATTCATTTCTAAAAAACTTTCAGAGATTAAAATATTCAAACCAAATTGCTGCTAATAAAAAAATATCGTTTTCCATAACAAGTCACTATAAAATTGTGAAAGTTATATAAAAACAAAACCAGAATTGCGAAATCATTGTATGCACCCAAGTTTTATTGGTAGCATATATTTTATCAGTACTTTACATTCTTATTTGACAATGCGCTCTTTAAAACTCTTTCCTATTTTAATTATGGTAACGATGCTCATAATAAATACATTATTTCCACCGATTTTCTTGATTCTCTTAACTTTTATCAGAATTTTATGCTAGTTATCTAATAGTTATGAACATTATATCAGAATTTTGTTATTTATCAACGGAAACCAAGTAGAAGACAAATGTGCTAAAGAAGCAACATCAGGAATATTCATAAAACCGAAGGTGAGGTTGTAACAAACAATGTAAATTATGCAGTGTGTGGAATAAGTATTAACTATTAACTAGCTTATGTGAGAAAAATGTTATAGTACATCATGTGAAACCTCATTTGAAATATTTCAAAAATTTATCACAATTTGATTCCAAAAATTTACTAATATAAAGCAAACCAAGGAAAACAGAATTGCAGGAATTTCTGCGGAACAAACCCACTGGCTCCAACTATAATATTCTTTATGGAAAAAAAGTATACAAAATTAACTATAACACATTATAGGAAAGTGACCCACACCGAAAAATTTTTCCATCACCACAAAGGGAAGAAGAGTAAAAGAAAAATTACCAGTGGATTAACAGAAGGGCTAATACCATCACAGAAGATCTGGTTTCCTTTATTCACTCTCAAATAAAGAAACGATAAACAAAATATCCAACAACAAAAAGTCATAATCTGTCTACACTAACCAATAACCAGAAGAATTGCATTTACCGAATATCATGTAATTTAATGAGACATAAGTTTAAAATTCAAATGGACCACGATTTATATTTTTTACATATTTGAATTCTTTGGGTTTTAATTGTGTTTGTTTTTATCACAGGCATGCTTGGATGATCAGTAGCGAGTAAACCAAGAAAAGAAAATGAACCGGCAAAGAAGTTTGTTCGTGTAAGAGGCAGTGCTCTCTCGACTCTTTTGGCAAAAGGATATTTAATGCGATACGTTGCTCATTTGTTAGGAAGACATCATTCCAGTATAAGTCGAAAAGTGAGACAACATAATGAAACGAGTTTATACCATCGAAGATAAGGGCAAGGGCGAAAACATTGCACTAATTAAATTTATGATCGTTTTCTGAGACAACGTAAAAAAGAATTAGCAGATGTTCGAAATACAACTATATCGTCTAGAACAATCGAACAGTTAGACGATTTTTACATAAAGCAGAATTGAGTAACAGAAGACCGGTCAAAAATAATTTGTTTACCAGAGATTGAATTGCTAGATTATATCAGAATTGGAGTATCAATTATTAGAAAAAGGTTTACTGTTCTGATGAAACTAGAGTTAGCATTAAAGCTCCAGATAGATGTGAGCGTGTATGGCGAAGGCAAGGGGGAAGGTTTACAAGCTGCAAAATATCTCCCAAAGCACCTTTTGGTGATGATCTAAAATGTTTTGGAGAGGAATTTGCCCCATATTATTTGGAAAACATTATTGTCCAAAACGTACCGCCTTTTGCTCGTTTGTTGAACCTAATTTCATTGTTCATGTAGGATCATGCTTATCCTCACGTGGCCAAACAGGTCATTTGGCTACTTAAATGCTGAATCCTATAAAACATCTATGGGTCTATGCCAGTTTTTGTTGAAGATCTTGTAACAGACATAATAAGACGCATGAATGCAATTATAAGAAGTACACGGTATTTATCTGCTTTTTTTTCTTTTTTATCAATTTAAAAAAAACAGTAATGAAAATTAAGGTTATGTTTCATTAAGTTTTTATTATTATTTCAATGTAACTTAATTTCGTTTTGCGTTTAATATTGTAAATATCTAGGTTTAATAAAGTGGGGCTTTAATTTTAAACAGGAGTTTATTAAAAAATATCTAAATCATACAGAACTAGGAGAAATATCTAAGTCTGAAATAGCAGAGTACAAATATTAAATGGTCGAAAGCAATACGTAATAATGAAGAGAACTGGTTCAACACAAAGTTTAAAGAGGCTCCTTGAGGACTTAATAAATACACACTATGTGAAAACAAGAAGAATAAAGAATCTCTCATGGCACAAAAACACAACGAGGCACAAAGATTAAAGGAAGCTTCAAGATTTCTTCTATAATTATTTAGCTGATCATGATCGGAGATACAAGGCCGATTGAACCGTTGTACAAATCAAAGCCAAGACAATAAAACAATGAACTCACGGAAAAATATAGAATAAGATAGAATTCTAACTAATGTAAATAAATAAATCTCTTTAATACAAGCATTGCCAAGTTTGAAAGCAGTTGAGCGACATTTTGAACATTTTTTAATGTTGTTTAATTTAACGCTTAGGTAACCCTATTTTGGTTTTTATAGTTTACGTGTGAAATATTATCTAGTTGGTGGCATTTCATTAACATGCAGTATTTAATTTTAAGGTATTATTAGCTAGTTACGACTAAGTTTAACTTTTATGGACTAGGTATATTTTGGTGACCAAACTTAAATCCAAAGTGTATGAATTCAATAATATTGAGGAGTTACTATGGGAACATTTTAACACGTATGTCCAATTTGTTTTAGTTTTCGTTTTTATTTATTTTAAAAATAAAAATTTCTTACAATATTGTTCAATACGACATTAATGAGTTTTAAATCAATGGGCATAGTCCGATTATACCGATGGTCAATAGGTAGAACAGGTGCAACTGGGGTTAAGAGTTTGATACTTTAGACTGCAGCTACAGTTTATAATAATGTAGATACACTCAAATACTCTAATATTTTAATACCTAGTGCATTTCTGCCAAACAAACCTGACCTAACCTAACAACACAATTGTACTCATTGTCGGCATATATTTTTAAATGAATTGCTTATTTTCCAAATAAAGTTCATCTATCTGTCTAACCATTGCTCAATTGCTCATTAAAAAAATATTTTGACCATCGCTGTAGTTAGGCCATACCGAAATTGAGTAAAAATTTAGCAGACGCCATTTTTTTATTTCCAGAAAATGGGAACCGATTTAAAAAACAAATATATAAAAATTAAAAATAAATAATAAATATATATCAATAAATAACAGTAAAATGTACTTATTAAATCAAAATGATAAAATTCTTAAAATTTGGTTAATAAAAAAAAACTTACCGTCTCCCATGTCTCTGTAAATCCTTCAGCGTCCGATTGTAAGAAGCAATAATGGAAAATGACGCAATCAGATATTACTTGATCGATTTGATTTGATCACTATCACTTTTTATTGTGCTGCCTACTACTTGTTACCTTTTGACGCACCGTCTATGATAATGATAATGACAAATGACTCATTTGACATTCTTTAACAAGTCACTATCACTCTAACAGCCACCTATTGGTGAAACACTAACTTCACAATACAGATTTCTGTATTTAATTAAAATAATTCCAACTCATCAACAGGGCAGTTTTTTAATTTAATTTTTGTCCTATTTTTGTGATCTAAAAATCTGCATTTTGGGTCGATCAAACCTAAAAATATTATAAAATATTTAACTAATTATTAGATCCTATTTTATTATATTGCAATACTTAATTAAAACTAAGAAAATTAAATGAAAAATACAAATACCTTTTTGATTATAAAACTTCTTGCTGTTCATATTCTTTTGTTTTTTATCCTGGATTTAAAACAAATCAAGTATCATTTCATTAACAAAATATATTGGAAATAAACTTTTAAACACTTCAATTGCTACGAACGCAGCAGGAACTGTGCAACTTTTGAACTTAAATAAGTATATTTTGCGATAACTTATCAGTGTATGATATACATATCCTTGTAACAAGTTTTGTACGGTTTATTTGAACTGTTCTAGATTGCACTTATCATAAATCATTTAAAAAAAAGAACACCAAAAAATGTGAATAGATTTTCAATTTACGTTGTACGAGATAATTAAAACTCGCATCAGGTTTGTAAAAACAATCAGATTGTCACGTTTATAGAGACATATGGCCTAATTGTATCTTTCTATGTGGAATGGTGGATATTGGTTTTCTTCATAAATCTGAAAAATGAAGGTTTTTTTTTTAGACCAGTCAAAGTGAGGATTTGTGGATGTGTTTTTATCGCTGTTCATTCCCAAAGGAATATTTCACGACGTGGTCGGCTTAAAATACGTCATTTTTATGATATAAATTTCTATGAGGTACACAAGTTGTATATTCTTTGCAGGAGGTCTAATTTCTAGAGTACACTTTGTAAAAAAAATATATAGGAGGTGGCACTTGCGCGACTAGTACCAATGAAAAGACTTCTTAGACATACGATATATAATTTTAAAGCTTTTAGTAATATATTGTAATGGGTCTCATGTTACAGTTCTCGCCGTTTACTTAGATGTACCAAATCGAATCTAGTGTTATTTTAACTCCGCCCGAGCGACAACCATTGGTCAAACAAATAAGGTTCCATTGGCAGTGGCGTCGGTACTTATCGTACATTTATTTCATTACGTATGATGCATTTCGAAATACTAAAGCTTTTTCAAATACAATAAATAAGAAAATGTGTTGATAACCATATATTTATAGTTGTTAAACGCTACGTAAACAAATAATTAAAACTTAGAAAGCAGGTAAAATTTAAAAACCGGAAATCCATTAGGAACCATTACATACAAATTAAGCGAACATATTTTATATAGAGAGAATCGTTTAAACGTAAGTAACTGGTAATTAAGAAACTTGTTGGAATTTTTTCTTTTGTCATTTTTAATGCCTCAAGATAATGTAGTCTTAAATATAACTTCACGAGTTTGTCCGTGTAGACGAAGCTTACGCTTGTTTTCACTTTGATGAGACATTATCAAAAGAACTAAACCTAGCCCGCTACTGAGTACTTCTTGTGATTGGGTGTTCGTTCGAGCGCACTTAACCAACTGCTGTCTTACGTGAAATAATAGATATTGCTGTCTCGCTTGTCTAGTACATCTAAGTAAACGGCGAGAACTGTATCATGCGCCAATTATAGTGATGTACCCCACGTTGGAGTCGTCAATTTTGTAATGTGAATTTAAATTTTTTAGCAGTTTATTATTTTCCATGATTATGCCCGGTTTAAATTTAGTGTATCATATGAGATGCTAAACAAAAAAAAAATAAATATAAAAACTAATAAAATCATCTTTATAGTTTTTTGTGCTGTAAGTAAAAGTCCAATTCTTCTTGTTTCGAAATTCAATTCAATTCAAAATGTCTGCCGGGCCGTTGTCTCAATAAAGTCTATTAACACTATGTTTGTAACAAATTAAAAAACACTTCAAATTTCCCCTTCTTTTAGGAGTTCATCCATAATAGGTGAGGTTTATTCACTTCTTTGGATCGCATTTTTGTATTTTTCTTAAAATTTTTCTTTTTTAGGATAAACACTTTAAGGTTCTATATACACAGTTGTCTTTATAACAATGAACAATATTAATTGAATAATTTGCGTTGTTTACTATCAGGTAATATCAGTTATGTTTAGATTGCTATTTTTTTAAGAAAAATTAAATTTGAGGTTAAGTAATATTTTTAAATTTCTTACGAACAAAGTTGTTTCTTCAAATATATTATGATTACAATAATATGAATTTCACTTATTTTTGATTGAATCTAAAGAATTAACTATTTATAATTAAAATATGATATTTTTACTTGCATTTTGACGTTATAAATTTAGTTTCTACATTAAAATATAGTTTATTATTCAGATACAACAAAATTCAATGTCTTACATATTTCTAGATAGTGACCAAAGTTTAATTAACACTTTTCTATTAAATTTACAGAATTTTGACTAGTTTAAGACTTATAAGTATTACATAAAAAAGATCATTAATTTAGATTTCACATTTATATTTTCATACTTACATCACAACATGATAGATCATAGTAATAGCTGTTGTCTATTTTCAGAATTTTCTTTTAATCATTGAAATTGTTCGTATATACTTTTTTAACCAATTTTTATTTACTTTATGTATTTGCAATGATATCTTAAAGTAGGTACATACCAATTTTTGCTTAATCCAAAATTAAATTATTTGATTTCTTCTTTTAGACCCTTGCAATACAATTAGAATTTTTAAAACCTTTCCAAGATCACTAATATTTGATATCAAGTGAAATATTTTCGTCTGACTTGTGATATAAATAAAGGGTTGTATTCAGGACAATAATAATATTACTAATAATAGTAATGGTAATGTTAATAATAATAATAATAACAACAACAACAATAATAATAATAATAATAATATAGATTGCACTTACGTATGTACACATAAAAAACAAATGTCTCAAAAATGGTTTTATACATTTTAAATAGCTAATAATCACATTATTTAACTTTAATAAATATTGTAGCCAGTCTGAGCCTTTACTGATGACGAATGTAACATAACCTATAACGAAGCTCTAATACATGGAAAAGTAAAGTATGGAAAATTTACACAATTGTGGAAATACTTAATATCTGATACCCATATAGTGTCAGCAATAATTTCTATTAACTATTATTGCAATTTTATGTGAAATAAAATGTTCCATCTTTTGTAAAAATGTATACCAATATGTATAATAAAATTGTCCTTCATTGTAGAATTTTTAATCCATTAAATGGAAATATTTACTACAACACATAATTTCACTAATAAAGTAAAAGTACTAGTTTAAAAATCAAATATTACCAAATCAAAATGTTATAACTTCTTTGAAATTTAATCCAGTTAAAAATCTTCTTCTTCTCCAAAACTCCAGATTGGACCTAAAATCAACGGGTTATTTATTAATTAGTAAAAATTTAAATGAACCAAAAAAACTTATCCGTTTGTGTAAAGGTGTGTATAAATCTGAGCAAGAACATGGCGAAGCAGAACGAATGCCTCGTTATTAATTTCTTTTTAGCTGCGAATGAAGTGGCTCAAGATAACGAATGAGGCAGCAATCCGATCATACGTCACATTGGAAGGTATATGCTAGAAAAAGTACAAACATGTTGATAGTGGCTAGACGTGCGTTTATAATTATATGTAGTTTATTAAAAAAAAAAAAAAAGATAGAAAAGGCACTGTTTGACAAGTAGAATATATCAAAATAGATTTATCACTCTTGTTATCTCACTCCATAGTACAAACAAGTGCATATCAACACACTGGAAACCGAACATGACTAAGGCATTGACAAACTCAGAAATACCGTCCATATCGAACCGAATTCTCTTTGTAGTACCGACGGATGGTTCGTCTGTCCAATGGATAGGCCGAGTCTGTTTGACATAGAAAACATTCGTTCTGCCTCGCCTTGCCTCATACGCGTTTCTGCTCAGATGTATACCTAGCTTAAATCTCGTCACGTGCCTTATATTCTCTTTTCTCTTTAATAGAATAGTAAATCTCTGTTTTCGTCAATATGGGTTTGTGAATCTTTATAACTGCAATCGGATTTATTTAGCCATACTGCCAGGGAGAACTTCTACTAATTAAAAGCATACATATTGTGGATCTTAATACTTGTTTAAAAGGCCATACCAACTTCTATAAGTTGCAATGTTCCTTCAAAGTGCAAGTAGTACTCACAATGTATTCATTCTTAAGAAAAATGTATTGAAGATTTATGATTAGGTATTTTTTTATCTACAAAATATGTATATTAGTTATCCCAGCAAAAATATGTTAACAGTCATTATTTGATAAGAGTTACGTCATTATCTGATAAGAGTTTTGAGGTTAATATAGAATATTTCTTTTTACACTAATATTATTACTTAATTACGAAAGCCGATCTAATGTTTATTTAAGGTATTCATATGTATGCATTATAATAAAGGGTAAAATATTGTAAATATTTTTATCTCTCCAACTTCTGTCGAATTCTTTTTACTATAAAACGACTTATTACAATTTATCTAAAATAGAGTGTTGATAACAATATTTTTGTAGATCTTACTTTTCGATGGTCTCGTCTATTAATATTAATCTAAACAATTTAATTAATTAAATCCTACTAATTCGGCAACCAGTAAAACTTTATGTAATATAATATTATATTTTTAAGAATCCATTGCACCTATCTTGTTTAAAATCTATTTGGATGAATCTTTAGGAGAATGGACACGAAAATGTAAAACCATGGGTCTTCAAGTCGGTGATAACAGACTACACTTGCTGTATTTTGCCGATGATCAAGTGGTGATAGCTGCGGATGAGCAACATTTAAATTACATGGTTAGAAAACTGCAGGAAGAATATGAACAAGCAGGATTAAAAATATATTTCAATAATGTGAATATCATGTAGCAGGAAGTGACACATTACAATTTGAGAAGGAACAGATAAGGGGTGTAGAGAAGTGTAAATACTTAGGGATAATATTCAACAAACAAGGAACAAGCAATGATGAAATACAAGAAAGGATATTTAAAGGGAGACAAATCATTGGGGCACTGGACTCTGTATTATGAGGAAGAAGCATTAAGAAACAAACTAAAAGGAAAACATATAATACAATACTAAAATGTATGACCACATACCAATCGGAAAGTTGGGACTTAAATAAGAGTAAGAGAAGAAAACTACGGGTCACAGAAATGGATTTCAGGCGGAAGAGTTGTAGACGACAAGACTCGAAAGGGTCAGAACTGAAGTTATGAGAAGGGACACGGACCTCGATAGAGATATTATAGAAGAGGTTGAAAAGAAACAACTGAAATGTTTCGGACATACAGAAAGAATAGAAGAAGAGAAATGGCCAAGACGAATACTGGAATGGATACCGCCGGAATGAAGGAAGAAGGGAAGACCTAGAAGAAGCTGGAGGGATGATATCAATGAAGCAATGTAGAAATCTCTATTATATATATATATATATATATATATTATTAATATAAAAATGCATTGCAAATATGTGAAAGTAATTGGCTTTTGTTTCCAACCCAGCGTCGAGAACTTGCAAAGACTTTCTTATTTTTGAAATTCAAACAATTTCTGCGTTTAGTCTATAAAACTAAAATAATCTCTTTTAAGCGTCTATTAGTTTGTGCCTGCAATTTTTAGGTATGTATTATGGTTGTATATAAATAAACATAAACCTCCAAAAGATAATCTATAAATTTATCTTGATTATTTCTGGCGTATAAGATATCTAATCAAACGGAAAACCACATTCAACTTCATTTTGTCTTAAGTAGTTTAATCCAAAGCTATGGTGGAGCCATCTACTAACTTCAGGATTTTTGTTGGCATATTCTTGTATTAACCCAAGAGACTATACTTTTTTGTGCAAAGTTTGGTGTTAATAAAATCGGATATCATTAATTTCTTATCTTAATGTTTTTTCTTGCGACCTTACATCATTTTGACTGTTGAAAGTTATGAGGCAAGATCGCGATTAAATAATAAAAAAAATTAGAATCATCAAAATTATTAAGCATTGGAGTTATTTTGCTTTGAAAATAAAAAGAGATTAAAAGTCAATATTGGGAGCTTGATAGATTGAGGCGTGATTGTGCCTACCCCTGCTATTAAATGTGTTAGTTATTTAAAGATGTAAGTTGCCCTACTATTTGTTGTTTCTATAAGTAAATCAATTGTTGTTGTTTTTCCTTATCTTCTTTAATTTCCATTAGCCAAGTTACACAGTAAGTTAAATCTCCTAAAATTAATATTTATATTTTTTTATATATTTATTAAAGAAAATGGCCCCTTTTTTTCTAACGAGACTTTGGATTTTTTTTATATCAAGCAATTTGATTTTCTTACTTTTTTGTCAAGTTGTGTTCCTTTTTTGTGACGTGTAATGTCACAGTAGGAATATACAGTTTCCATTAGTATGCTTCAATTTAAGAGTAGTTTTATTCGAGCTATGGTGTTATTATTTTAATTAGTGTACACTTCAAAAACAATAAAGAAGAAAGATTTGGCCTACTTAAATAACTCAAACCCTAGATCTAACCTTCTGCTGAACTAAAATGTCCGTTTAAACAACACTACTTTACATAGTAATGTTTTTAATTTCTTTACCAATATATCTATTTGTCTATATAAGCGAATCAGGTCCTGCATTTGAGTCACTTCCAAACGGCCCGCGACTGCATACTCCGGAATCCATTCTTCGGATTTCGAAATAATTGAGCTGATTGCTTAAACAAACGTTCAAGCTTACCGAAAGGGCTCTCCTGGACCTTCGAATTTTCTCTTTTCGATGGCACAAAGCATTCCTCAGTTCCTTCTACAAACGGACGAAACGTCATTAATTAAATTTCGGAGATTTGTTTTCGGTTCACCCTTTACCCCTTTGGACCACCGTCGGCGGAGGTCAGAGATTCTGTTCAATTTTTGATTCTTCGGATGTAACTGCCCCATCAGGTCCGGTTTCTGAAACCTTGTGTTTCTACAGATAAATAGGTCAAAATATTTTTAAACTATAACTGCGTTTTCTAAGAGAAGCGTTTCAACTTTTTCAGTTCCTTCTGATTTTCTTTCATCGTATAAGTCGTGTTTAAAACAATTCAAAAGGAATTTTGATATATAAACTAAATGTCTAGTTTCAACTGATAATTAAAATATTTTTCTGTTTTACTGTTTTAATTGGGGTAATGAATTATCCGAATTTAAATATGTGTTTAACGATGATTACAACGCTATAAAAAATATACTGTTTTAAAAACTGGCAACTTATGTAGGCTGGACCTGTATATATATATATATATATATATATTAATACCTTCCTCGCCACCTCACCAAAGCGGACCAGAATCCTTTTCAAAGAAACGGCGGCATCACAAACACACAAACTCTGTTAAGACTAGTCCGAAACTTGTTCAAAGGGAAGAGTTTCGCTAAGAAACCACCGCTCCCCTAGCCATACCTGATTGCAATTCCTAACCGCGAATGCTTTACTGGATGTACAACGCAATGGGACGGTAGCCGCTATGTATAAATATACATTTCTAATGCTTTACTGTAAGAAAATTTCATATGCACCATTATCCCTAAGGTCACTAGTTAGAGATATATACAAGGGATGATATAATAAGTTATTTACTCTCAATATACTTACTTTCTGTCGTTGTTGTTCAGGATTGTATACCAACAATAGGTATATATATATTGCATTTTTTTAAAGTTGTTGAAATGAGCTGTTAATCGATACACTCCGTATACCTAAATGCCGCATTACCACTCGTTAATGATTCAAAGAAACGGGATGAATAAACAAAAGGTCCTGAAGGAGCCTCTGGCCTTTGGAGGAAGAGGCTCCTTCTTGCGGCCACCGCCTCGCTCAGCCGCCCCTTAAGACCGATATGGGCTAACTCGTGAAAACTTTCGAACTCCCAAGTCGGTGGCCGTGTTTGAATTTTCGCCTGAGTTCACCATGCGGGCTTTTCTTGATACGTCAGCTATTGCATTTTGCTTACCATTACTGTATTATGTGTATCAAATAAAATAAGGGAAAATAAGCCTTCAGGAGGGCAAATAAATCTACAAGCCGTGTTTCTTATATAACGATGTTAAAGAACTAGTATCGAACGATGTGTATGTTGATTTGTGTTTATTAAACTATTTGTTTTGAAATTGATCATACAAGGCTATGAAAAGAGTATAATACATATAAATATAATTATGTAACGATTAGATCAAAAAGTATTGTAATTAAAGGAATCAATAATAAAGAGGAGGAGAACGATACTAAAATATAAGAAATAAATATATCTAGAGCGAAAATAATACAAAAAAAGGTAAATATTAATACAACCAAAGCAAAGGAAAAATGTGCCTAACAGATGATCATACAGTAACCTATAACTGAGTTGCAATTAATTAAAGAGTTGGAGCAGCAGTTGGATAACACACTTATAATTAACGAATCAAATTGAATCATGGAAGATTGTTTCAGAAAAATGTCTTTATCACAGCTAAGAAATAAGAAAGACATGAACAGAATAGAAGAAGAAGAAAAAAAAAGACAATAATAATAGAGAAAAAACAATATGTATCGCAAGGTCTGAAAAAAAGATAGGGGAAATAAAACATTAGTAAGTATATATGGAGAACGAACAGGAATGTGTCAATTATTTATATTATCAACAAAAAGGTATTTCTCCACGACTATTAGTGGACTGCGTTAATGCCAAAATCATTTTTAATATTAGAACTAAACATTCTCACCCTTGAGATAGAATATTTATTCCGAAACACTTGTTTCTTATATGTTTTGCATGTACTCGTACTTTCATTTCATAACGAGTGCTGGAATGAATATTCCGTAATTGTTCTAAACAATATCGATAGCTATGGATGTCAAAACTGTCAATGTCACATGTACACTACCATAGAATAAGATTATCGAAGATATGATTTATACACAACTTCGATGAATTATGTAATGAATAATAATAATGATAATAATAATAAGATGAAGAAGAAGAAAAAGAATAAGAAATCAGAAGAACGAAAAATAATTCCAACTCTATTCAAAGTACTTATGGTTAATAATTAATATAAATGCGAACAAAAAACATTTATTTCATGTAGAAACCTAGAAAGAGTCAAATTAACAGAAGATATGTTTGCACGTTGTATTAATAACACGAAATGAGAAATAACTAGAAAAAAACATTAAATGTTTAAGAAGACATTACGGAAAAAGAAAATAAACATCATCAAAACCAAAAAACATAATAGGAGACCAGATCTTTACGTTATTTTTTATAAAATGGAACAAGTAATAACATTTACAGCATTGCGGCTCTATTTGTATAAAGTGGGAATGCGCATCAGCTTTTATCATTTTAATAGTTTATTCATTTTCGCCGGCTTTTAAAAGTATTTAAAATAAGTTACGACTCCCTCGTTGGTGTACAATTTTACATTATCTTTCTGAGCAGAAAAGTAGCAATATGTCATTAAAAACTAAAAAAATTGGGTTCAAATGGCGAAAACAGGAGAAGACTTGATATTAGGGAAAGAAGAATAGATTATTATAAAAAATAATTAACTTTCATTCTCAAAACTGTCTAATTCTATATCTTGATAAAAACTTACTTACAACATTACATAATCAGAGCAAAATATTTGTTAGACACCAATTCGAAAGGAAATAAACTTATTATTGCCTAAGCTGGTGTTGATTTGGGTTTCATTCCAATTGCTGTAATAATATTTATATCTGGGGCCAGGTAATTATTATTATGATAAACCAAGAATGTGATGAAAAGTGGCTTAAGAAAATCTTACTATCCAATATAAAATTTTGCTGGAGTTGCAGATAACGCAACGAATCACATGTAAAAAATAAAGCAGCGGCAAAAAACATTGATTTTAAATTAATTGGACAAGTAAAAATGAATTTAAATCCATAACTCACGAAGACTGGGAAAATATAGGTAAAAGTTGTCAAGATAAACATTTGGATAATTCATTGGTAATGAATGACGTTGATATCTTAACGTTATAGAAGTGATGATTCAAGTAATATTGATTATTTTGAAAATTATGAATTAATAATTATATTAATTTGTTTATATTTATTTAGTTTTGAATAATAATGCACAATTGAATATAAAAATTTAACCATTCAGTGACTTTTAAAATATTTTTATTAAAATAACGTTTCATCTAATGTAAAATGTTTAAATAAACTAACTAATTTTTATTATGTAATACAAAGGCAGATTAAATTTTAAATAATTTCATTTCAAATTGGACAAATTATCTACTAAGTACCTAGCATAGAGATAACGCATAAAATCACTTTAATTATAACATATATTTTAATAATCTACAAAACGGGCTATGTAAAATAATTTATTTTGAGGTAATTATAGCTTTAATTGTTCATGTACAAAAGCTACTTAAAAACATTTTTTTTTGGTAATCAATTAACAGCATTTAGTTTACATTCATACTTTCTAAATAGCATGATAATATTTTATTGTATTTTGTTTCTTTTCAAAACTAACAAGCTGTTGACAACGTAACAACCACTAAGATCGCTTGAAGGTGTGCCACTAAGTGCACACATTTTAACCCGCTCTAGACACATTTAGTTGCTATTGCTGCAAATATCTAGGAATATTGTTAGAAGAAACTGAAATAGACGAAACTGAAAATGATGAAAATCAATAAAACTACACTACTGGATAAATAAAAAAATATTAGTAAAATAGAAATCCTAAATAAACAGAACACGATATCCAAATTAGTTCTAACCTACGGATGAGAATTAATGCAAACAAACAAAAAAGCAATATACAAGTCCATGAGATAACATGCCTGTGATTAATAAACAAGGTTATCGAAAAAAAACCAGAAGCATACAAATAAGGAAAGTTATACAATTTATAGAATACAGACAATTAAGTTTTTGTTGTACACGGTACAACTGAGGAATAATACCTAATATATAAAGCAAGAATTCGGATAAAAAAAGAGGAAGATCAATCAAATTTGGAATAAAGGTATCTGCTGGATAGTATACTAAAAACTCAAGGTAAATCATAGCAGTAAAGGAAAACTTGTATATATCTGCATTTTATTTGTTATATTTGAAAGATAGCAAAATCTTTTACAAGAGTTATTTTTGTATTGAATTGAGACCTTTTGTGTGTTTCCATCACCCACCACTGTGTTTTTCGAGGACACCATTGATGACTTACATTTACAACCGAAAAACATTTGCATGCATTAATGGACTCCATCTTGATTAAGACACCTTGGAGATTGTCGTCGTAGCTTTGTTAGGATCATAGAAGGGGTCGGAACCCTTAAAAATACCTTTACAGGGCTTTTCTCCTCGTTCCCAGAACATTTAAAACACTTGGCAGACACAAGAAAAAAGCAATTTCTGTTTTTTATTACTCGTTAAAACAAAGGATGCTCGACTCAGTCAATTTATACTAGAGACGTTACGTTTTATTTGTTTTTTTTTTAATGGAAAGGGGATCATTTTTATTTTTATTATTTTTTCTTCTATTGTGATTAGCAAACTTAAATTAAGTGTACCGTTTTACTTGGTTAAGCTAGTGCAAAAAATCAAGGGCGTAGTTTAAGATAACTAATAATATCCTTCTTGCAATAATTTCATTTTTGTTTTTTAATATGGCGCAGTCATAGGATTCCCGATAAAATAAGATGCGATAAATGTTAATCTTAAAATTAATAAGATAATGAGAAAGCGTAGCGGCAAAATGAATGAATTAATCAAAGAGGAAGTCGCGGCATCAGCGGTAAATAATAAGAATCTTGACTTTCCATCAGCCTCCTTTCTTACCTAAGGATTTCTTCATTAGAGACCCCTAAGAAATTGGCTTAGAAAACTTCCTTATCCTGAAACATTGATTAGTTTGGGAGTTATTTCGTCCCTTATCCTTCGATATTGAAGGAGAGATTGTTTGGTTTTTGCGTTTTGAATTTTAATATTTTGAGTAAATCGGGTAAATAAACGGATGATATTTTAATAGGTGGGTAGTTTGTTTTTTAATTATTTTGAATATTCATTAAATTATTAAATGAGTTCATTTAGTCTCATATTTTTCAATAAAATTTTCTTATTAGCAATATCAGTTCTGAAATTTTTCATTTTAGAGATCGTTTGCACACACATCAGCGTGCCATATGGTGCAAGTATTTTCATCCTCAAGTCTCATAAAGTTTGCAGAAAGTATCATATGCGAAGACAGAGGTAATGATTTGAAATAATTGCGTGTCACAAACACATATCAGTCATTTCATTTTTCTTTCCCCCTATTTTTCTGCTATTCATTGAGAATATAAGATAAATTTACGTCTTTGCAGATCATTTAGTTCATAAAAGATACATATTATGTCTATCCATATATATATATCCTAATTTTTGTTATGTAAATGTAAATCTATCATATTATAATTCGGATAGCAGGATCGTTTATTTAGGAATTGCGCAGACTTAGAGACAATCCTAATTCTTCGGGCCGTCACTCAAAATCTGCCTTGTATTTTTGAAAATCCAATTAAACTGATCCCTCTAAGTGGGCTCTTATACATCTTGGACTTATCCAACTTTTCACTTAAAATTTCCCCACCGTATCACCGCCAAGAGCGATGTAGTCTGTAGTCTTTCCGCACCCGAACATTGTCTCTTTGTTTTGGTTTTACAAATCCATCGCATTTACAGAGGGTTTTGATTTTTGAAAAATATATATTTTAATATAAAGGTACTTGGATTCTCAAGTTTTTATCGATGGTGACACAGAATATCTATGGTTAAAGAATAATACAGATAGTTAGGTTTAGATATGTATTGTAACTGAATTTTTTATGAGTATTTCCATTAAAGCAATTAATACGATGAAGGGTTTCCAAATTATACAAAAGAGATAATTATTTTAAATAGATATCAAAATTTAATAAATTTCCTTTCTGATTCGAAAGGTCGAATAGTTCCCAACGAAAATAAGTTCATCACTTTAGATTTACTAAATATAAGTGATTTATTTGTATGATTTACATACCACATAAAAATAAAGGTGACGCTAGTAGAGTTTTAGCATGTAAAAAAAATTATTGAAGAAAAAATTTTTAAATATTTATGTCTGATATGACAGGAGATTGGTAAAATTTATATTCTATTATCATTTTGTAACATTCAATGTTTAAACAGTCAATGTAATCTGTAAAATTGATAAATTAAATAATTTATTACAGGTTGGAGCAGTTTTTTATTAATATTTATAACGCAATAAAATCAAAAAAATATTGCAAAATTATGGAACATGCAATTAAGCATGCATTAAGAAAATAATTGTTAGATGCAGACTTGAAAAGAAGGTCTGAAATTTCATAATATTACTTATTTTAATGAAAAATATTATTTAAATTCCATAAAGTTTCAGTCAGATTCTAAAAATTATGTATAAAGTGACTATGAAATCATAAAGTAATAAAAGCTGTGGAATAATTTGATAGCTGGATCTTCAAAATTTGACCGTTAAGGACAATTTGACAAATTAATAAATACATTTGTATGTTCATGTAACAGAATTTTTTATATAATATAAAAATTATTGATTAAAATATAAAACTTTTGTGTACACTTATACATGTTGTGTAATGGGGGCCCCTAACTTTGGAGTTAGAATAATCAACAATTTCTTTTTTTTGATTATTTTTTTATTAGAGAAATTTTTTATCATGGGAAGTCAGATGGGGTCAATTTCAAATATATATTCGCGAGCAAAATTAACCGAACACTTGAATTTTTCTGTTAATATTAACAAATAGATCTAAAGAATAGTAAACGACATTTATTATAAAGTATAAATGACTAATGCTAGTTTTATTTAAAAATGCACTGGGTAGGTGTGAATATGGTACAAAGTTGTTCATTATTGATAAATATTTTAATATCTTCAATCTGTTTAAATTTGTGCTTTTTGTTTATTTTAATATTTTCCTGTTAGTTTACTAAGAATAATTAAAAATGAGTCCAGATAAACTGCTTAAGCTGTAGTTCTTCATAATTATGGTGATAACAATGGGTATATCGCAAATATCCTTGGTATTCCTCAAAGTACCTGATGCAATACAGAGGTTTAGAGGTTTAGAGATTAAAAATAGATCGTTATAAAAAATTTGTTGATGTTGGGTTAAAAGAAATTAAGATGTAATATGTTCGCTTAACTAATATCAAATATTTTTTTTTTCGATTTTTTCATAATTTTTATAATAAAAGAATTTGATGGTTTCTTGAATTAAAAGTTTTTGGTTCTTTATCTTATAAAAATTCATTTTACCTTTGCACTCTCGACAACAAAAAAACTGGAGAAAAATTAAAATTTTAGGAATAATCTTGAATTAGATATAACACAGGATTTTAAGAAATTAATGATTGCCAACCAAGTATTCAGATTTTTCTAGGATGTGGTTCATTGCTTACTGACAAAAATACTATAGATTTTCTTGTAAACATGGAATTACTTTATGATGATTAATTTACAAAAACGTAAATTTTTTGGCATAAAATAACACTTTTATGGTTATTGAAGATAATTCTATAAATGTCAAGAACTAATAAGAATGATCAGTGATCAAAATATTTTTAGAGTTTACCTTTTTCGAGATCATGTTATATAAAATTAGTTCTAATTAGGTTATTATGAATATTTTATACAGGGTGAGGTTTTGGCCAGTCTGTAATTCGAAAACTATTTAAACAATCATATTAAGATTAAATATTACCAATACAACCATGAAATTATATTTTTCGAAACACTCTGTATATTTTAAAGTTAATATAAAGTTAATATGATGTAAAAAAATCCCTTTTGTCATATCAGAAATGGACCAAATTCAATATCGTATAGGGCAAATATTTTTTGAAGTGTAGATTGGCTTAAACATTGTAGATCATTCTGAATAAGGAAGCCTTTTCTGCAAGTAAATACACAGTTTGTAGAATTTTGCGGAAACTGAACAAACTTTTAACAAACTCTTTTTATATAGATTTACAAATAGAAAGTTTGTAAAAATAACAACACTGAAAACACGCAAATAACATTCATCAACAACAAACATCTGCCGTAACAATTCCAAAATCAACTTGTAGAAAGTATACCTATAATACACAATAACAATGACTAAATAATATGGTATTTTGGAATCAGCTGAGTATGCTTTACTTCCTCTTTAGCCATATCTGGGACACCCTTTACATCAAAATATTTGAACCTGTTTTTCTCCATCTATGTCATTAATATACAATATATCACAGAAGTCAAAGTTGTATTAATTTCTAAGTTTTCTCAATCACGATGACCAGGCAAAACAGGCCACATCATAGCAACGTTTCGAAAAGTTGTTTAGAAAGTTATATAGCAGTTATATAACTCAGACGATGTTTCCGATAGTTACCATTTGTGTTTCGGACGTGCTCGATTAAAAATAAATTAATTTGATATATAACAGCTAACCTGTTCTAATAGTTTACGGACGTATATATGTATACAGATCGTTGTTTAACTTTCCTTTAACAGGGGTCAGTTGTATTAATTAGTTGGGCATTGGACAAGCCGTTGGAAACAGCTGACAATCTGAAAAGTTGACGTACGAGAAACGTGAATCAAGCCGTTATTGCAGATTTATATTTAATAATTACCATGCTGTGGGTTTCTATTTGACCATTGGCGCACAAACAAGAGTTGATGTCCATGAATCCAAACACCTCGATTGGTTTTTAACAGCCGAAACGTTCTTGTTTTTGAGTTATGGATAGATAATGGAGTGGTATCCATTGAGAGCAAAGTTCTTCGCGAATAAACGTGTACCTATGCAAAATGGAATGTATCGAGAGATGTGCAGAGACGTCTGAATCTCATCGTCTATCATATGACGGTCTTCTTCAAAAATTCATCCTACAGGATCAATATTTTCTGCAACAATTGATGTATACGTGGAACATGACTAAATTTAAATTTTTGAAACCAGCGATGTACCGTTGTTTTCAACGAAACTTTCCCACCAAATGCAAAAATTAAACATTCCATATATTGTTGTTATTCCACAAATAAACTCACAATAAATCATAGCACCCATGTTTACTTTCCTTAATTCCATTTTTAATACTCTTTATGACCACATAGTGTAAGAACGGACAAAGATTTTAACAATCGGAAAAACTGATAGATTCTGAAAATCTTATATGCCTATGTTTGCTAATTCGCTAATTCTTACAAGCAAGGTTACCAAACTCCCGAATTTATCCAACAGTCGCTAATTGCATAATGGTCCTTTTAATAAAAACTAAACCGTGTAAAATTTTCTACAAGCTCTGTATAAATTTATTTCTACGATTAAGCGTTTTGCCACAAATTTTGTGATTACTTAGTAGTATCATGTACGGTTTAATTATAGCTGATAACAGACCGCATAAAATTATTAATAGATTAATAAAAGTTGAACTCAAAATGAGGTATTTCAATTTGTGTTTAATAAGGATGAACTACTTCAGATACTGATTCGTTGAAAATGTTTTAGAACTGAGGAAATAGGAAATAAAACCAAATTCTTTTTCACTCATTGGATTATTAAATGATGTAAAATGTTGAAACTTCCTTAAAATAACAATTTCACTCCTAGACCAATTATCAGTTTCTAAATTAACGCCATACCGCCATCTTTTTCACTTTAATATAATTCTTATTTGTACTTTACAATGTTTATTAATTGATTCGTTTTAATATTTTTTACTAATTATCTGTATTTGTTGATGTATATAAATTAAAATATGAGAGAGATGTTACTTTGTTGAAGGTTTATGATCAAAATACCATTTGGCGATTATTGATAGTGGAACTGTGATTTTCTTCCAATTGGAGATTGTTGAAAATGTGACAAAGCAGTGTAGGTCGGTATAATTGTTTTTTGAAAATGTTAATGAAGAAAGAAAGAGGGGAAATAGAGAATATGTTTAATATTCATTGTTTTTTGAAAGTAGTACCTATTTTAACGATACATTTTTTAATGTCTTTTTTAAAGTATATCCTTAACTTATATCTGGTATATATTATTAACTCTAATCTCTTCTGCTGGTTAATTGGTGAAAATAAATAAAAATATTCAAGACGGTTTTCATGCATTCAAATCCCAAGTCCGACCCTGCTTTAGCCTTGAAGGTAAACCCTTTGTCAAGGAGAAGTATTCTCCTTTCAAAATTAATAAAATTAACACAACAGTAACAAGGGTATCCCGAGGAGAGTTCCCGGTGTCTCCGCGGGACGAAGAAAACAAAAATGTATGAATTTTAAAAGAAATCCGGATACGAATTAACTTAAATAATAAACGTCAAGATATAATTTACAATTCCCCGTTCTAGGGCTCCACGTTGGCAACCCTTTTCTTATAATTAATGAATGGCTCTAGTAGGACCCTTAACACTTGCAAAAATCTCACTGGAGGTCGGAAACAGGGCAAAACTGTCATTTTGTTGGAGCTACACGGTGCAGTCGATAGTATCGTAAAAAAATTTTAAATGGTTATTAACTCGTACAAAAATAAAAGGTTCCAAATTAAAGTATGTCTTCTAAATACTTAATTATTTTTTTGATATATTAAAAACAAGTTAGCCTTTGAAGATAATTACATCTGAAAGAAAGTTATTTTGACACCGACAGATTGGATTTTCTAAAACAAATTTCTACGTCAGAATAGAGAACTTCATCCCACATATTGTAAGTAAACATCCATTTCAACAAAGTGTTGCAGCAATTAAAAATCAATTCTACTGGACAATTACACATATTTAAATACTTTTAAACAAAAAATTGCGACTAATATGCTTAAGTGGGGTTAAATTTTAAAATTTGCGTGAATTTATACTGTTATAATATAAATTTCAACTTCAAACCAACAATTTTGCTTTAATAGACTTTAATAGACATAGAATCCACGCTGTGGTAGAAATCAGAAAAAGGCCGCTAGCAAGGGCCCTGTACTAATGGAAATATCCATTTCACATAAAAAATCAGCAACCCAATTGCCTTAATAGTAGTGTAATTACCGTAAATAAAACATTTTTTCATATAGAAAATATATTTATTTTATTTTAAATACTTCATTGCAGTTTCATACATTTATATCATTATAAAATATACATACATAATTCAGTATTTCAGTAGAACACTGAATTATCTGAAATTATTCAATCCGAAGTTTATGCGATATAAACAAAATTATAATAATTATCCGGGCAACACTGGTTTATTCCACGTTCCACTATGAAAGTAGACAAACAAATATTTTTAGCAACGCCCGCAACTCGTAAAAAATTCTGTTCAGATATATTGCTAAGATAGTGTTATCTTTTTAAAACTGATCTTAAGATGAACCATTAAAATTTTTCTCATAATTCTTAAAACTAGGTATTTATTAATACTAAAGTCCATTCACTAATATCTTCAGTTGTTCTGGTTACTAAGTCTAGAATACTCGTATATACAATTCACCTGTTTGTATTATGTAAAGATAGATTGAAGTTTCTACCAATAATTCTGTCTAAATCAAAATTGATAGTCAGGAATTAGATTGTTCCTTTGTATGAGTGACTTTAGACTTTTTAATGGAAATTTTTGAACAATTTTGATACAATTGGTAGAAGGGAGGTTGGCCTGTATGATTTGACATCCTGTGGAGGTTTACCTGGTTTCGGGATCACAGAAACTTCTGCTACTTTCCAACTAGAGGATATGTGCTTTAATCTAAAGGCGGCATTAAATAAATATGTAAGCATAACTATTCCTTTTCTGACTAAATTCTATACAGGGTTGATTCATAGTGTTTCTTCCATATTTTTCCAACCTCTGTAGGGTCAGGTTCTAATATATCAGTTTTGTTTTTAATACTTTTTATGTTACATTGATGTTTTTAATTGCTGTGCATGTTTATCTTTTTATAAAATTCTGTTAGTTTATTAGTGCGTATGTCTGTATCTCCTGTATCTAATCATTTTACCTATTCTTGCCTTGTTCTTCTGTGTCCGTATGTATTCACATTACTGGTCGTACCATTATTTATCTTTATTGTTTGTTTTTCTTCCTAGTACTTCTGCCGTTTTTGTTTTTAATTCTTTCCATTTTTCTTCTGTTTCTATGGTTTGTGTCTGTTTGTTGTCTTTCGTTTAGCGATTTTTTTCTTTGTTTCATCGACCTGCAGCACTTTATTGTTCTTTCCTAGTATTTCGAATTTTTGGGTGTAGCTTTTCCGCACTTCAACTTTAGTTATTTTTCTAATGACCAGTTAATGATACGTATCTGCCATTGAACCTCTATTTGATCTTGGTCTTTTATTTTTTTTTATGGAAAAGTATATTAAGCATAAATTTGCCACGGATCCATTTATTGATCAATATTAATGTAAATTGAGAATTTATGTTAAAAATAGTATGTGAAATTTTAAGTAAACATTTACAGCAAAAAGTTTCTATAATCAAAGAGTTTGAAATAATGTTTAAAAAAAAAGAGTACAATTAAAATATAGGTAATTTGGCAAAATATGAAAATACATTAAAAGAGCTCCTAAAGATGCTTTGAAATTCACAAAAGCATATAACGCACGTGACTAATTTTAGAAAACATAATCTTACCATTGGGAGTAAAGAATTTAAAAAACTAAATATTTGTACAATCCATTTAGGCACAAAATCTTTAATGAAAATATTTATGGCCTAAATAATAATTCCTATTATTATATTAATACCGCTATTATAAAGATATTCGTTTTGATAAAGAGATTGTGTGTTGTTCGTGCCGCCTTTCATAATTGACATTTGAGTCACGTTGTTAATAAAAACTAATTACCTTTACAAAAAATTAAAAATACAGCAAATTTAATCAGTTCATTTTCATACTCATTCGAATTGAATTGGAAAATTAAATGGCGTCATAATGAGATGAAATGTTTTGAGCGCTGCTCTATTGTTTTTGGGCCATTTGTCGTTACATCTCATTCGCCTCCTTGATGTTGTCGCCACCGTCTTTATGGACTGATTATTAAGGCAATTATATTCATGGCCGACTACGAATTCGCCACCAGCAATACATCAGATTACAGCGCCTCTAACAGATGTTTAGAGAGACAGTCGACATTGCTGACGATTTAGGGTTGGATTTTCTCATTGGAGGGTCAGTTTCAGAGAAAAGTAAATGTGATATTATGTGGAATATTATGTTTCATTAGGAATAAAAATATATGGGTTTAAAAACCATTTGAAAGATTATTTTCTTCTGGCAAACCGTTGAGGATAGCATTTTTTTTTTCGGCGTCAGTTTCTTTTTAAAATTTGCAAAGTGGACCTAATCTCATCAACGGGAACATGGGTCAGAATTTAAAACGTCTTGTACCCATACTCCATCGTCCAAGGGATTCATGGAGAAAAAAAAGAATGTCTTTGGACCCTTTCTTCCCACGGGAAACGACCGATTAGCTATCATCCGTTCGAATAAGGCACGTTCCCTTCATGTCGCATTGGAAACATGGAAAACACGTAAGTGGACAAGGGACCGATATTTCATTCGCCTAAGGCCTACTGCCGAACATATATCGAATCAAGAGTGCCATGCGATGTCTTGCAGAACTCCGAGCTGGCCTCGCAGGAATTTGGTGGTCAGAAGGAAAACTCAGAGCCGGATTAAACATAATAAACTTAAATGGGTTTTTTACGTAACTTTTACAAATTCATTATAATTATACATTTTTTACTTTAATAGAATTATTTAACAGAATATTAACTATAACTGGAGTACATGTATATCTTTGAATAGCTTAAGATAATGGCGTTTATAAGATACAACTGATTTTTCAGATTTTTCATATTTTTTGCATTAGCTTTCTGAATTGATTTTCATAGGAATTATTATTCCATTTTTTAGCATGTTGGAGAAGGAAATTTACCCCATGTAAAGTAGCCGTTAGCCATATCTTGTTCTCAGTGTATTAAAAGTTGTATTAGTGTGGTATTCATTCTATTTTATTGGTATTTCAATAATACAGGTTAGATTTTGGCAATCTAGGCTACCCTCTTATATGGCATCAATTAAGTGGAGGCTATAGAAATATACATATATAGTTTTAATTGAATGTCAAAGAGAACATTAGACCTATTTATTGGTAGTAACTACTATCCGTCAAGAATATCTGAAACCGCAAGTTCAGGGTGTGCAGTTACCGAAACAAAATTAATGGTAATATTGGTCATTCGAGTGACATTCTTTGAGCTGTTCACTTCGTTATATCGAGGGTTGAAAGTAACGAGAGGTAGTGCAATGTTGCCGGATTGTCAATGACCACAAAAGTGAAAAATAAGTCTCAAGCCCGAGAAATTATATATACAGTTTGGAAATATTACCAAAAAGAGGCAGAAAATGGACTATTGATCATATATTTATAAAAAGTACAAAAGCGAGTTACTGCTTTAATAGGTAAATATAATAAATAGTAATTATATTTACATTTCTGTGATTGATTTTAAAAGAGATTTTTATTTAAAAGTATAACGGACATTTCATAAGAAACTTATTCATTTGCAGGTGTAAGGTTTTTGTAGTATTAAAAAAATTGCGAAGGAAGGACTACAAATTGATGATGGCCTTGTATCTGGATTCACATCACCTAGAAAATGCAACAAGAAATTTTCGATAAAGGTGTTTAGCGTCGAACAATAACAAATTTTACATTATACAATAACATAAAAATATTCTACTATGCGCATCCCAAAAATTATCCCTGTGCTTGAATCTGGATAAAAAATAACTGACGATTATGAACATTGGAAATAAATATGTTTTTCCCATACTTAAATAGCAAATATATAACTATTGAAAATATTTTAGTATTAAAATAATATGATTTATTTGGTGTAAAATAGGTTCTACCTGTTTTAAATACAGAGATCAATTCTTTTGAATATTATAGTAATACTGTACTTTCCACTGAGTTTTCCAAGAATATATAAAATATTGGTAATGACCGACAAAATATTTTAATACAAATGAATTAAACAGGTAAGTAGGCTTAATTACTTTATAAAGCGAAGTAATACTTTTTTAGAAAGTTCTCACCAGACTCGCAGCACATTATTATTTTCATTAAACAGTAAGTGTAATTCCCAATTAATTTTTTTAAACGACAGTTAAAAATAAATGCTGATCTGCTCCAAATTAAGTGTACACAATTATCGGTACTTAATATTTGAACATTTTACAAGGTATGGCATCATAGATTAACAAATCACTCTGTTCCTACAAATTTTTCGCCTACGTCTAATTTGTGGTATCTCTCTTCCTTTAAGTCACTGTGCATCTCTCGGTTTCAGATATTTTTGACAGATAGTAGTAAAGAATAATAAGGAACATCCATTTATCTGATATGTTATTAATCTAATTTAATGGTTTCTAATAGGGGGCAAAATTTTTGAAAAAGAATTTAAAGAATTTGAAGATCAAGATACTTCATAAATAAAAGTCTATGTTCATAACCATAAAGAGATGATATGGGATCAGATAAAATACTTTAAAATAGGAATAATTCGCATGATTTATAAAATTAGACATCCTTGACTTTTTATCTTTAAACTTGGAAAACTGCAAATCACAATATAATCATAATGTTTATTATGCTGTACTCATGAAAATTGCAGACATTCTAAATATAAATGGTTTTTTATTTATTAACATATAAACTATGACAATCAAATATAACCTTACATTTTTCTATTTATAGAAAAAATGCTATTATAAAGCCTTTATTTATATAGGCACCCTAAAAAAACCACAAAAAGTCAGGTACAGCTAAATAATTCCAGTCTATAAAAAAGGTAATTATCAGCCTATATACCTCAAGGCGAAAAAAGCTTCATAAAAATTATTAGTATTAGGTAAATGATAACACGGTTAAGATAAAGAACGGAATAGGATTGCATGATCGATAAAGTTACTCATGTATATAGGTACTTCGCTTTTTTGTCTTTGTCAACCTTGCAAAACTATTTTGCTACAGTTGACCTTTATTATTTACTTTAGAAAATGTTTTTTAAATACAAAGCTCTAATAGACAACGATGAAAATACCTATTATACGTCACTTTCACATCACATAATAAAAAAATATCATAATATTCCACTGATATAAATTGGAACAAATATATAAATTATACAGGCTCAGAAAGTATTTAAAAAGACATAGGCGAAATCTTTAGGAGTAAAAGAATACGAAATATATGTATACAAATATCCAAATGACTGAGAGAGAGCACAATAGTGTCTTTCCTCGATCAAAGTAGAGGTACGACCGCGATTATCGGTACGTTACTGTAGAATTGACTGGAACGATGTTCCCATCTCGAATATCCCTACCTCAACATATTTATAATACATTTTCTCTTTTTCATAACGCATTTTTTATTACTCGCATGAATTCGTTTATGTCCTTAAATATTTAGGCCAAATAATGGAGAAATTTTATTTTATAGTACGCAAATATAAAAATATATTAATTTTTTCTAGTAAACTACTTAAAAATATTGTACTAAACATCTAAGCACTCTTATTTTCATTACTTTAGTATTTGCATGAGGATCAGTCAAACAAATTTACAAAATCAAAGTCATGGATAAAACTAAATCATAAAAAAATTCGTACTGATTCAGTGTTTACTCCGAAAGTAAAAATTAAAAAATGGTTATCTACTCCACCATATAATACTAGATATAAAATGTAATATGACTGAATTTTGTAAAAAAAATACAATTTGCCCCAAATTATACAGTCAGGTCGTTTTGATATTAAATTTATGTGTTAAAGTGTTAAAAAAAAATAGTGGATACATTTTTTAATCCTAAAAATTAAAATTAACATTTTTTATTATAGCCTAAAATAGTTATTTTTGGTGCTAAATTGCGAAATGTCATTTTTTGCGAAAGGTAGCGAGAATTAAAAAAAAATCGTAATTGAATTTCAAACAACATTTTTTCGAAATCTACATTCCACAGCTTAATAAAAAAGACTAAAAATATGAACGGAAAATTTTTACATTTAGAATTATTTTATTTGATATAGGTATATACCTATGTCAAATATATTTTGCTAAATTTTTGTGAGTGGATGTAAAAGACTGTTGTTTTGCACTTAAAGTCAATTTATCATAACAGCTTTTGAAAAATAATTTCTAATTATAAATCTTCTCTTATGAAGGTTAAATTTAATTACATAATGTAAATATTTTATTTAAATTGTTCAAATAAACTCAAGCCTAGAATTTCCTTCTGTAGGTGTTTTCATTTTATTTACTGACTTATACAAATATATTTCAGTTCTCTGTAATATATTGAATAGTAGATACAGAGTTTTACAATCCTTTTTATTATTAACACTACTTTTTAATATTCCTTTCAGATCAAGTATAAAGTAATTTTTGTCATAATATTCATGTAGGCCGGTCCTGAATACCGACCAGACAGAAAGTTTTAAAAAAAATCAATCCCTTTTTCCATCGCCCTCGAGTTAAGAGCCCCAATTCAGATATTATTGATATATTGATATAGGGCTATCGTTCAGACAGATGACCACTAGAAGTGACGAGCATATTTGATCAGAACATATGTCCACGTCAAATTTCATGAATATGGAAGACCAATGTTTCTAAAGGGACGCATCTACCGGGTACGTAAAAACTAAAATTAAAAAACAAATAAAATATAAATACACATTTTTTTAAGTGAACCAATATGTATATTGCGGCGACATGATAATATAAATGTAATGTTCCTCAATCTAACTTTCTGAGAAAAATATCACGTTTTTTTATACAAAACCGGAATTTACCATTAGTTTAAAAAAAGGTTTTTTATGTTTTCTAGATGCACCGTTACACCCTGTAGATATAATGCATATATGCAAGTAATCAGAAATTTGCTGGAATTTTCTCGAGAGATATACAGATTTGATTGGATGCAGGTCCCGCATGTGACAGCATAGGAAAGAGATCCAGGTTTTCCCAGGGTTTTCCCTCGACTTTCCTCTTGCCATTGGAATATAGAGGCAGATTATTAATCCTTTGGGAAATTCACAATACATAAATCATATTTCTGTAATTAGAGAACATTCTGGACAGGAACTTCGATATATCACAAAAATTTGGTTAGAGATTTATTTTTGTACTAATTTTATCAATCGTGTGAACATAACGATATAAGTATACAGTTGTTATTTTTGTACGCATTCATACGAAAATAAATGAATATAAACGAAAAAGTTCTCTAGGCCGATAGGTAGAAAAAATGACAAATACATGAGTAGATTTTTCTAAGAGCTTCTGTCAATAAAATGTTAAATGAATATAGAGCAGATTGTAAACCACTAGCATCTAAACAATATTTCATTTATATTTTAAATTTTCTTACATTCCTATGAACTCTTAGAACCAATTAACTCTTTGCTATTATAATATAAGGTTAGTAATTTTTATTTTATTGGTTTTCTCTGAAATATTTTTTTTGTTGATCATTTAAAAATACTACTACTATTTCTACTAGAATGAGACATCCTTTTAGTCCTTTATGCTGAATAATTTTTTTAGATATTTGTCAACTTTGTAACTTTCTAAACATTTGCTATAATTCTAATAAAGAACTACATAAAATAATAAAAAACAAATTAATTTATTATGTGCAGTAGAACGATGAGTTTTCTGCCATAGGGGACAAAAATGTACAAATTACTGTATACACTATTATACTACCTTCAAGTCGTATCAGTACCATTACTAAAAATCAGCATTAAGTGGGAAGGGAGTAAACAAAATCCGCTCAGCCAACTGTTAACTAACCCGCCCTTCTACTACTTAACTTATGGTGGGGACTCAGTTCTCAGTAATTTGTTAACTTACCTTGGACGTAATGTAAACTGACTAATCCAAACACTAGCGAGTTGGATACGATTACGTGATTGGTTGGTAAATTACATTACAACAAAGACATTGTCGGCGTGAAGCGTGTATTATCTGTTGACGCCATTTAACTGAGGCTTAAGCTAATCTTTTAATAATAATAAAACCACTATTTCTATGTAGCTACGTTCGGAAAATATAGTCAGTGACGCATATTTTAAACTGTTGAGAATGATTGTGGATGAATTATTAATGGAACGGGGTTAATGAAATATTAAATATAAACAGGTGTTTCTTTTTAAAACTATGTAGTCTTTTATTGTCGCTTTAATAAGATTAATAACCTTAATCTACAGGGTGTTACTATATTCGACCGACAACGCTTTACCCCAGAGAGCTCTCGTTAATTGATGAATTTTGATTGGGAACATAAACCCTTAAAGGGCTTAGTTTCCGAGATACAGGGTGTTAAAAGTTTGAAATCAAAATTAAAAATTTGTCATAAATCAGGAACAAATATTTTTTTTTTTTTTTTTTAATTTCTCTGTTCATTTTTAGGTAAAAAAGTAATAACCTTTTATGGAGCTAAAATGAACGGTGTTGTAGATATTTGATTCTGAACAAAAGTCTGCAAGTACTTAGATAATTCACAAATTATGATTTGTTGTGTAATTTGCTTTTAATCCATACTATTAATTCGATTTCGAATAATAACTAAGCGTTAGGCGTTAGTTGAAAAAAGAATACATGCTATTTCTGAGATTTTCAAAATTCATCAATTAACGAGAGCTCTCTGGGGTAAAGCGTTGTCGGTCGAATATAGTAACACCCTGTATACTATTTTTCAAATCTCTGAAAACTTTATCAAGGTAGCAATAACTAATTTTATTAATCCCTATGAAATTAAATAAGTATCTACTACACCTTTAATTATAAAACGCTCCTAAGAATATTTTCTTACATTTTTTTAGCCCCCTTAGATTAAATTATTGAACACCAAATTTGGGATTTTTGATTATTGTAAATTTTATTACTCGTAATAATAAATAGTCGTATGCTTAATAAATATGTAAAGATATATAATACTTATGTTGAATTTCCACAGTCTTCCAAAGCGTTTTAATATGTATTTCTGGTCTACCTATAGGTTTCGGTATATTTGACAATACATACCATTTTCCAAGACAGATCTTTAAAAAAAAAGTAAATAAATTGCATGTCATAAATCCGATAACCAATCAATATTAAGCAATACTTTATTTAAATACATATTTGGTTAGTATTATTTACTTCAAAAGGTGATTTAAGATAATTGAACTTCCTAGGTTTAGTTGTTCATTATTGAATACTGTATATTGAGGATATTTTAGGAGTTTCTTTATTTTATATTCCTCCAAAAAATCAAGTTCTTCATTCATGTCACTTGTATGAAGTATTTCTACTATTGTTTTCATTGTGTTATTAAATATAGGTTTGTGATTGGTATCAGTGAAGTATGTGCATAATCTGACCTATCTGGTTGTTTTAATCTATAAGCTCACAGTAGCTTATGTTAAAATTTCTTAATGTCTGGCCAAAAGAGATGACGTTACAATCCGGACAATTTAGATTGTAAATACCTTATTTTGAAAATTTATTAATTTTAGGTTTTACATTTAATAAAAATGAACATACATTACTTCACTCGCATGGATTCGTGTATGACAACAAATATTCAGGCCGAATCTGTATAAGATTAAACAGAACCATTACATTTGCTGATATTTAAAATAATCTTCTACAGCTGTTGACGCCATAAACACACTTAAATGGGATAAAGCATATGATAAATGTTAATAATAAAATATGTGACAAATTGATATTTTATTTGAACTCTGTGAATCAAATTATTGTTAATTTGAAAAAAATTAGTAGTGATATAGAGAGTAGATGTTATTACAAATAAAAATTTTGGTAAGCCCATAAATATGATTCAAAATTGGGTATGCACTTGCTCAAACATAAGATTTTTATTTTAGCTTACAATTTTTTACGTAATTCTTCTTCTACGTAAGTTTTTTGTTTGTGTTGTCTCCATTGTTTTTTTCTTGAATTAAATAGAATTGTGTGTAAAAAAAAGATTTCGTTGCAGTATTGAGAATCGAGCCCGGATGCATGGGATTATAAGCATAATACTCATCTTATCCATAAGATATTTATACCTCCGTCTCTTCATCTAATATACTTACTTTCCACTGGCTTTTTTTCTCTTTTGTATTTTAATTGTTTATGTACTTAGTTTGACAATAATCTAGAAATTAATTTAATAATGTGTTATATACCTACCTACTAATAGTAAGTATAAAACTAGATTTTTCTCATATATTAGTTATATCAGTTCAAGGGATTTTCCGCTTAGTAACCACTTATTTGCATTATTATCTAATACGTCAGTGTCAGACGTCCGTACCTTTTTCTAAATAGCACATATATTTTTTTGTAATAGATTAGATTACATCTACAATACTTCTACAAAGTCTTCTCCCAGGGCCATACGTCGAGACATTACTCGCAAAAAAGACGCATCATCATCAGACACCAGTCCTATTGTTCACCTCCTTTTATGTTTTTGAAGTGCCGCCTACCAGCTTCCGAGGTGCGAAGGTTATTAATGAACTCTAGGAAGTTTTCCGGACAACTCTACGGTTGGAAATTAATAAACGACTGCCGTATTAGCTGTTATAAGCAACAGACAGGCACGATTCGTCATTATTTTACGCTACATTTAACGCATACTTCATGCCGAGGCGGTTCTCGGTTCAATCGAAACTTTTCTGACTATGTTCGCTCTACTGGAATCGAATTTCGTTTTTCTATGAACGATTTGTGCGGCTCTATGGCAGCAAATTCTGTTTGAATATACCTGAATTTTGACGTTAGAAATTCAAAAATGGTCATTTTTTTAATCTTTAAATTATTTATTCGTTTCCTCTATAAATATTTTTTATAGTTAGCATTCTTTGTTTACCAGCTACCTTTTTTACTTCTAAAAACAACTGAGGTACCGAATTACGGAGTGTAATTGGATTACTCTGTATATATTTTGTTCAAAATAACCACTAGCGTACACCAGAGATTGGAAGTTCTAGTTTGTGATTCATATTTTAACTTCATAGTAATTGCGGGGTTTAAGTGTGAGGTGGGCATAGGGTCAGAGACATATAAAAAAAAATACTACAGGTTTTGAAAAGTATATTAAAATATCATTAATATATTTATAATCATTAGCTAAACAACCAATAATAATAGTAAGAATATCGTTGTTATGTTCTTAGACCTCCAATCAAAACATTTGTCAGAATCAGTCGGAATCGTTGATTTGTACAATTATTAGTTTTATTGTAATTTGAATCCTATTAGCAAGAGCATATATATTTCCGTCTTCTTTTAGAATGTTAAACGTACTTATAATATGATTTTGCTGTTAGTTTCCTAATAGCATCATCTAGTAAAATTTTGTTAATTTGAAAATAGTGTTTTTTTTTCTTGGAATTTCATTTTTAATTGGAACCAAATGTGTTTACTTGGATTGAAGTGTCAAAGGTTGTAATCTAAGCAAAGTCATACCTCGTTCTCAAATATTTTTGCCATCAAATATGATCTTTTTCAATTAGAGTACTGTTTTTAGATTAGGAACCTTATTCTTAAATTCACGAATTGTTCGGCGAATAATACGTTAGTTGATTTTTTCTTCCAATTGTTTTAAACAAAGGACCCTTTAATTTTTTTTATTTTCACTTATAATTGCCCTATATCTATACATTCCTTTCAGAAAGTGTAATTAAAATTCTTGAAAGTGTAACCACTCAAGTTCACATTTTTTACGATTTTTGAAACGCATTTTTATAATAGTTTTTCCTTCGTAAGGTAAAAGTTGTTTTTCTTTTAATTATTGATACAATCCTAAATTAATAAACCAATAAATCAAGGAGATTTCACAAACCTGATAAATACAGTTAATAATCAAATATGGTCTTTACACTATTGAAGTATAAAGCGAAAATTGTGTACCATATTTACTTATTATGTTTCTAGAAAGTTGTTATTTTCGCAACTCGTGATTGCTCAACTGGAAATTCTAACTTTTTGTAGGTAGAAAATTTCGCAACTGGAACTGGGTTAATTTTTACCTGTAAAAAAATGCAACTAATGACTTCTTTAAAGTATGAACTTATATAATTTAGGGTAGGTTATGTTCGACATAGTTAAATAAATTTTTTATTCGTATATCTGATATCTTTTAATTAAATTTCAATAAAACCGGTCACGATAAAAAAGGGTGGCATCAAATATCAAAGATACTACGTTCTCTCTCTTTTATAACGCGTTCTTTGTCACTCACATGGATCTGTGTAATTGAGTAAATAATCTTAAATTGTCTAATAAACAATAGACATAGAAGTCACCAGTTGTTGTGCATTAGTTGAGAAGTTTTCAGTTGCAAATACACCAAAAATGTATCCATTTCATCCTCATAAAAACGGAAATATAAGAGACTAATATTTTATTAACAACTATTTATATTTACTATTTCATAAAACGGTTGTCAAAAATTGTCGGCCGTTTAAAATATGAATGACTCACTATAATTTCCGAACTCTGGTAAAAATAGTTGTATATGACTTCACCATCTTTCTTTTATAGTTGTTAAAAGATTAGCTTAAGCTCTCAGTTAAATGGCGTCGATAGATAATTCACGCTCCACGCCTACGATGTTGTAAAATTACACTTCTATAATGTACCCTACCAACCAATCACGTAATCGTATCCAACTCGACAGTGTTTGGTTGAGTCAGTTTACATTTCGAAGATAAGCCAAGAAACTAACTAGTAGTTAACAAGTAACACAAAGCTGAGTTCCCACCATAACAACTTAAGAAGTAGAAGGGTGGGTCAGTTAATAATTGGCTGAACCGATTTTATTTAACCACTTCCCATTTTATGTTGATTTTAAGTAATAATAGAATTACTAGACTAGACTGAAGCATTTTTATTTGCATAAATTTTGTGTGCGCACAATGAACGGTTTGCTGGTATAAACATTTTTTTTGTAATCATCATTTCATTTCTGATAATAAATTTGCTAAATAAATAAATATCCTAAAATGAAATTATTAATTCATTATTCAGTATATAACTATTTCATGATTTTAATGCAACCAATTAGGAAATTTAACCAATTTGCATCAATTAAAAAATGTTTGTTTCTTTACAAAGAGTTCTTTATGAGAATGTTGTAATATATGGTTTCCCACGAAACATCTGGCGATATCTATTAATAGAAATTACCCCCACCATTATTCTATGGTATAAAGCTATGAGCAATCTCACTTTTAATTAGTCTTCAAACAAAATGTCTTTAAATAGTAATATTTTTTTTTGGTGATCGCCGGTTTTATTAAAACAAAATCCAAGTATGTAGCGATTAGTTTATGTGAGCACTTAATTTTTTCCCCTGTATTGTCTTGTCGTATAATAAATGTATTTCGTTAATGCTTACTGAAGATGAATGGGATGATTTGCTGCCATACAAAGATAGAATAATCAATTTTATGGCGCAAATGAAGACACCCATAAAAAACTTGCAAACGGATCAAGGATTAGAGTTTTTTAATCAACCCTTCAAATAACTAATAAAAGAATACAACGTCTTGTACAGAGAATTCGGGTCGAAAGGAGATACATTATTGGGCCTCTCTCGGTTATTTGGTTGGATTTTAAATTCTCGTTTAATCTGTATATCTCATTGTTTAACATTTTCATTCCTTAAACGGTAAAATTCTGCACCGTGTATTTTTGGGTCGGGCCGATTTTTTTCCTATAGAGAAGAGATTCTAAGCGACCCAGAATAACTGTTTTGGCCATGTACTTTTTTAATAGGCACAATTTGTGTTTTTTTTTTCTAAAGTCAATATCTCAACTCGTTCTGGAAATAACATCAGGGTAAAGGATTGGTCGAGGCCAATCGTGATATTTCATATTTAGTTTAATCACTTTTAAAACTATACTAAACTTTATCATTAACCATGTGATTATAGGATAAATTAGCATTTCTTATTTAACGTTCCATACAATTGTTTTTCTTTCTTCTCTCGTTATTCCCACTATAAATAACTTTCGAAAAGGTGATAAAACTGCATAGCGTTAACCTCTCTCTGCCCGACTGTATAAGGGTCCTGGTGTGGCCTGACCTCGGCGCCGTAGTAATTATCATCGTAAAGTGGACTTTACGAGCCCTTGGGGTTGCACCAAAGGAATGGCTCATTTCCTGCGAAAAACAAACATATATATACTGCACGGCTGCTTCTTTGCTAGTCCGGCCTTCTGGTACCTGCAGGGCTGTTATTAAGACACAGTGGTGTACTTCCAGAAAAAAAAAACGAAATTATTTTCAAGCACATGCTACCGTTTTCAGTAAAATTCCACAAAATCAGGCTTTAGAATATGTTTGCTACATAAATTAATTACAAGTTGTTGACTGTTATAATTTAATTCAAAGAAACAATTCTTTTACTTTTGAATTCACTGCAACCACCAAAAATAGTCCCGAAACAATGGAAATATAATTAACTCGTCATTTTTGCCGGCAAGGAAGATATTTAAGGGGTGTATTTAAATATTTAGATGAAAATAAGCCTCGATTCCACTTAGCGCTGGTTGTAAGATGACGGCTATGGCTGGAAATTTGCATTTTAAAGAGACCCCTTTTCTCAACTCTATGAATACTAACAAAAAATGCACGTTTTCCGCAATTTAATAAGAACCACTTTAAGATTCCAAGCCAAGTATACTCTAAGACGGGAAACATCATCTTTTATTCTATACATATATTTATATAAAAGGATTAATTTGTGAATAGGGCAATGAACTCGGTTTATTTATGGTTTATTAGAAACGACTTTTAATAATATATAGCAATCTCTCCCTTCCTCTTTATAAATGTTGTCGAAGTTTTTTGTATCACAGAATTATTTATTTACCATTATTTCTTTGTTATTTTTTTCTTGTAAAAAAATTATGCTTAGTGATCTTCTCTCAATAATAAGTAAAATGATCATGTTTGCGGCTGCAATAAAATTTTGGGAGTAATGGTGCTCCACTAGAACGTTAGCCTCTTTCCTTCATACAACCAGTCAGTTTTGCATGAAGTAGACAGCTAGGCGACGAAATTTTGCCCGTGGGTGTCGTATGCAACACACGGTGTCCGAATAACGTAGAGATTTATATACAGACACTACGTTGGACACTCTAATGAAATATTGTATTCATGGGGAGAAAAACCCTGGGGAACACCTCGGCACCTCTGCAACGTCCGTCTTTTTAACAAGGGCAGCGTGAAAAAGAGGTGCGAGAATTACAGCAACGAGAAAAATGGCACAGATAAATTAGAATGATATTCTTCTATTCAGAGAGCGTCTCTCCTCATATAGTATGTGTATTTGTTTAAATTTGACTTCTATTTTTATAAAATTTATGTCAAAAGTGAAAAAGCAAAGCATCCACCCTTCGTAATTTCGCGAAAGTTAAACCCAGCTGGTCATAAACTCCAGATCCCTTTCGGACATATTTACGTAATCCAGTATCGCGTAGTTCTTAATAACGCGCCAGCTAATTGCACCGTAAAGAAGTCTGGGGGGCGGTCGACCGCCTCCCTTTCCATCCTTTTCGCGCTCCCCGAACCCCCGCAAAAACCCCTCGACCACCGTGCTCTTCAGACTTATTAATTAATTAACAATCATGGCGAGATTCTGAGAAGAAAATGCTCGACTGCAAAATGAAAATTAAAACGTCCACTGAATTGCCGCCATGAATCTTTTGCGAAAGTTTACGGGGGACCGAAGAAAATTTCTATTCAGATAATAATTTTTAATTGTATGAGTCGTTTCATTGGCGACTGAATGTTAATTGAGGGTAGTGGTAACTGATGTTGTTTTAAAATCTTGTTGTTAATTGGCTGTTTGTGTTTTATTATCATTTTGGCTTATTTCTGTCTAAGGTTATAACTAACGAAACACTTATTTTTGGAATATTTGACATACATATGTTCCCTTTAATGTCTGGATAATTAACCAGAAGTTAACGCAAATAGTGGACTTCCTAATTTGTTTGGTGAATAGACTGTTTCAGGCCGCATTTCTTCACTGAAGAAGAAGAAATAAAATCTATTACTTTTAACTCAATGTACATTTTCAAAATTCAAAATATTTTAAATTAACTGGTAGATCCAGTTGTGATGTTGGATATTAATAACTTTTAATTCATCTTCTTGTCCTTTTAGAAAAAATGTTTTTTATAATAAAACTATTCAAAAAACCCTATTTTTCATACATTTACTCCGAAGAAGTTAAAGTTTTGCTGTGTCATCAGAATTATTGTTGAATCGAGTTAATATATACCTACTTAATCTAAAGATTAATAAAATAATAAGAGTGATAATAATTTTGAGACATACACCTATATATACGTATGTGACATGATAGAATTGACAATTATCAGTTAATCTTTTTTTTTTAATTAATATTGAAGGTTTTGACTAGAATCAAAATATAAAATAGATTATTTCTAGATTATGTATGTAAACACTGTAATAAAATCAAGAATTTTGAAATTATAAAGTAATATTGAAGATAGGTTATGTAAATTTTAAATGAAAGACATTATTGTAAGTTGTAAAATTGTTGAAAGGAAAATATATGTTTTAAATGAAATTGTATTGTTTGTAAGATTTTTTTATGCAGAAGAAAATAGGAATTTAATGAAATAATATTAGGTTTTGAGAAAAATTTGATGAAATTAGATAGTTACAGGTATGAAATTAAATCACAAAATTTACTGTCTTCAAGACATCATATAGTAGTAAAAATACGAGAAAAGACGTAATGTTTAATGTATTATTTATATAAAAATTAAATATTGTATTATGATGGACATTAAAAAATTTAGAAAGATACATTTAATTAGACCTGCCTAGTCAATTTTAACAGTTTTTGATCAATTTAAGAGGTCAAAATACTTTCAAAATGCAGGGATATAAAAACGATTTGCAGAAGAAAATCAAAGAACTTAGTAAAAATCCTTTGCCCAAGAAACATGTACATACAAGTTATAAAATTTGAACGGTTATGACATACTAGTAAATTAAAATATATTGTAAAAAAATGAGCTTATATTAATTACAATTGAATAACTATAACTATGGTAATCATTGTAGACACTTAGAAAAAGCATTTATTAGATTACAAGAAATTTTAAATTCCTGAGAAATTTTGGATATTTATCATTTTCCTTCAATAAAATCATGGATAGTAGTAATAATGGATTAAATCGATTATATAAAATCATATTATCTTAGCATACAATAGCCGTGAATATTTTTTTATTACTAATCATTTATGTTATCAATTTAATTATTAAATATATTTAATATTAATAAAATCCAGTAAAGAAACAAGTTAAATGACAACTATGTTTGCTGTTACATTTAACATTTAATAAGATTATTCATTGATTCTATCATTAATTTGAATTAGGTATAAAATATATAAAACAGGAAGAGAAACACTTTCTAACTGAAAACACTATAATAAGTTAATAATTGATTGACTGAGATTATTGATTTGATTTCTATATATAAAAGTGGATTAAATTTTGATTTATTTACTTTAGTTTAGTTATTTACTCATTAATTATTTTGATTTT